>CM053787.1:530865791-531465791 GCA_028749045.1 Cupressus sempervirens
GATCATTTTTATTTTTTAGGTGCTTCTGAGTTACATTGATACCATCTTCAACATTCTAGGCCATAACTTCAATTTTCATCCCATTAATATCAACATTCTCTATAAGAAGGATCTTTTGATGGTTCAGGCTAGGAGATACCAAAATTTGTATGGGATTACCTTCATACAATCTATGATGTGAAGAAACCTATGGAGCTATAGCCATTGAAACTTTTCTTTGAATACCAACTTGAGAATAATCAATAGAAATGCTTCCCTCTAGGAATAAAGGATTAAAGTAAACATATTCTTCATAGAGGAAATTACCATTCAAGGATTTTGAGCACAAGCTTGGAGTAAATACATCATAAGAGCTTCCTTCATCAAATTCCTCCATAAGATTCCCTATTAAATCATTACTTCTTTTATCATGGTTATTCTTCTTATAAAAGATCTTTGACATAGGATTTTCTATTTGATGGGAAGGCTCAAAAAGAGGACTTTTTTTTACCTTTGAGTGATCTACAGGATTTGAATTGCACTTCCATTGGATTAGAGGAACTTTTCGCCACATTCATACAACTTTAATTTTCAATATGTTCAATGACATCTATGTCCTTTTGAATCATTGATTCTTTTCCAAGACATCTTTCATGAAATGTGAAAGGTTGGCATTCTTGTTGCATGCATGATAAAGAATGAAGGCTAGATGGATCATCTTCTTCTCCTTGAAGCTGATTTTTAGCTTTTTCATCAATCATCTTTTAATCACAACTTCATCAATGTCATCAAATGTAAAGGTCTCCATTTCCATAGGGGAGGTAGATACTTGTAGAGTTTCATTGGTGCTTTTGTCTCTATTAATGGTAGTGGTTTTAGATTGTGCTAGAACATCTGGAGTAATGATGTCATCAATAGATTCACCACCTTGAATGATCATAGAAGGATGAACAAGAAGATCCTCTCCACATAGGAAGCCATCATCTAAAGCATTAAGGCACCAAGTAGGAATAAAAGTAGTATGAAATTCACCTCGACCCACATTTCCTCATCTTGAACCATATGTTGTGTAGTTTCTTGAGATTTTGATATTTCTTTTTCTTCCACATTAGGATCGAGATTATTGAATACTTTCTCTTGTGTTTGGTAATTTTGACAGTGATGCCTTGATACATTAATAGACCCTTCTTCTCCTATACACTCCATTTCTTGGCCATATCCTTGATTAGACGTAGAATCCTCATCTTCTTTCATGCATGAAGAATTAGATGAATCCTTTCTAACATTTGGATCGAGAGATGTTCTATTATCAAGAAAATAATTCTTGCATGGGTCTTCTTTCACAAGTTCTCATAGTGTTTGAAGTAAAGAAGGATGTACTTTCTTAGGATCTAGGTGTGCATTTCCTTAGAAGCTTTTAAGAAACTCAACTTGATTAGGATCAATGGAAGCATGATTTTGATGAGAAATAGGTGCAAGTGTTGGGACACTTTTTTGACCACCATTATCCATCCTTGAGTCACATGAATCATTTTTTTGATCAAAGGCTTCCTTATAATCACATGTTGAACTTTTTTTTGAAAATGATTTAGGCTTGTGAGAGAAAAATTGATTATCTTTACCATCTTCTTCATCTATCTTTTGCAAAGTCTAGAGCAAAGATGGATGAATCTTTTCTAGATCTAGTTTCCACCCACCATAGAAACTCTTGAAGAAGATAGCTTGCTTAGGATCAATGGAAATCTGATTTTGTTGAGAGATAGGTGAATGAGAGACATCCCCATCATTCTTCATTGCTGATTTAGATGAAAGAAATTTTTCAAAAAGACCTTTATCTTTATACATTGAACTTTTTTCAAATAAAGAATCATGATCATGAGAAAGAAACACATAATCCTTTCCATCATCTCCTTCAATCTTTAGAAAAATTTGAAGTAAGTGGGGATGAACAATTTTAGGATCTAGCTTCATGCTACCATAGAAATTCTTCAAGAATTCAGCTTGCAAAGTCTCATCAGGAATATGTTTCTTAGGATATGAAAAGTATTCATCCTCTCCATCCTCCAATAGCCAACCTCTTTGGATCTCATCTAGCTACTCAATATCCATGGATGTCATTTGATTATCTTCCAACTATGTTGCTAACTCCTCATTTATCTCAAAAGCCCCACCAGGATATTCACATATCAATAAGAAATAAATAAGACTTAAGAAATAAATAAGAATTAATCTATGATGGCATTTGGTAAACTAGTAACTTTTTAGTAACTTTTTAAAATAAATTGTTGGAAGACTATGGTTGATAGAGTATATAGCTGCTAATTTTACTGGAGGGACAATTCTTGTGTTATTCAAATTGCCTTACCATACCTTCAATTTTTATGTACTTTTTAGAATATCCCTACCATAAATTGGTACATGTAAAGAGAAAAATATAAGAGTACAAAAAGAAAGGAATATAAAATAAATTACTTAATAGAAAAAGACAAATATTAGAGATGAAAAAAAAAAAAACACATTTTTTTCATATATGAGAAGAACCCACCTAAAACAAAATGAGAAAACCAAAAGAAAAAGTCTAGAAATGAATGTGTCGATAGTACATTGGGTCAATTATTTTATAAATGAGACAATTGTGTAATAGGAAAGCATTAAGTCCTTATTAGAATATTTCAACAAGTATAATTTAAAGGAAACATAAATGGGTTACAAATATTTTGTGTGAGATAAAAGAGAATAAGATGGATCAAACACTTGCAAGAAAAGAGAATAACATAAACAATACTTGTAGCTTGAGAAGACATATATTAAATGGAATCAAATGGTTAATACAATGTATCCAAATATTACAACAAGCATATAGTAACATATAGTATATTTTAGTACATTAATAAGCATTTCCATTAGAATTGTACCTAATGTACATAAAATCTAGATTAATTTTTTTGACTAAATTTTAGAGATTAATCGATTTTGGTGGTGTGATCTCATAGACATGAAGTTTCTTGAGATTAACTTCATTTGCACTGAAGAGAATCAAGAGAGGGGCAAAATTGTTCTTTGTGATGATATTTTGAATAGACAATTCTAAAGTACTTTTTTAAGAAATCTAATGCCAATAATAAAGATAATACACAAATTGATATTTTTGGGAAGATTCATGTTATTTTTATTTTGGGGAAACTTGATTAATTTCCAACTGAAAATTAATAGTGTAAGTGTTTTTTATAAAGTTTTTTGTCAGCGTAATAGAAATGTATGAGTGAGAAGGAAGACTTTTCATGTATATATTTGTCAATTGGAAATTGAAATTTCTAGAAGCATACAACAATAGGGTAAACATATGAAAAAGAACACAATACTCATTGTAATGTATAATATTTTCCATTTTCACAATAGTTAGCCTGGCTCACCACGTATAATATTTATCATCATGCAAAACTATGAGGAATCAAGGTGATTGTGCATTATAATTTTGATAGGTGAATGATTATCTATTATATACTAAATATGGAACAGACATTATAGTTTAATTTTGATGAGAGCTATATATGCTATGTAGATTCTACTAAAGACCGGATAAAGAACTATCCTATGTTATTCATTCAATCTATATAACTTTATCGTGAATAATGCTACCTAGATTCTAACAAGGTGAGCTATAGAACTATGAAGTGTAAATCGATGAATCTACATAACTTAATTTTAAAATTAAGATGAACACATTTATATTAAGTGATGAGAGTCATTCATGTTCTATTTTATTTAATATGTATTCTTTTGGGTTTGCCCTAGTACCCACTTTTATATGTAATAATATTGTATTTCCTCACAATTATTTGAACTTTAACCTTGAGATATAATGTCCAGCATGTTGTTGGAGGAGACCACGAGCATCTAGTCACCCATAGGTACATTTACTCACAAATTAATTCAAACTATGAAAATCATTAAAGTGTTAGCTTTTTATAAATAATGTTTAGACTATAAAATAACAAGGAAGGCTTAATTAAAAATAATAGCTTAGAAACTTAATACTGTAATTCTATACTAGTTTAAGGTAAACCCTAAATTAAATGGAACTATAAACTTTACAAGTTTCACATTGTGAAAGTATGAGTTTTTATACACAGTAAGAATTGCATTTCATGTAAAATTGTGTACTATTTTAATTGATTATTTAAAAAATATTCATCTCCTTTAAACGTGATTGAAAAACATGATAACATTAAGTTGATTACTTGTCAAAGACAGATTGGAGAAAGTAAAGTTTATTCTATATAGAATAGATTTGACCGAAATAGTCATTCAAACTCCATTAAATTTATCCTATCAAAATATGCATAAGTGCCTCTTAGATATCCATTGGAACAAAGACGTGAAACCATTTAAAAGTTAATTAAGATTTTGTAGTAGTAGAGAAAATTACCACTTTAAATCATTACCGATATATAGCTATTAAATTGTTTTAAATTAAGCTATGAGAAAAAATCTCAAATATGCTATTTTTGGGGGATCAGTAGCTCAAACAACCCATAATGAAGGTGTAAATTTAGATTAAAATCTTGTTTCCTATTTTCTCTTTTGTATGGTTTTTTAATGGAGCATTTGGTCATCTAGCTAACATAGTTTTGCCACAATAAAGAGAGGTTGATGTTTCAATAGGAGTAGCATTTTGACTTCAACTTCAAAGAGCTATTAAAAGCCATTGCTGATGAGAGCATTTTATGTCCCAGATCATACCATATTTTGGCCTTTGTATTAGCCTTCATGCTCATTTCAAAACCCATTTTAATATTCTATTTTCACCTTCTATGTTGCATATGATCTACTATAAGAAAGTAATATTTAATATAGTTATTTGATAAAATATGTGAATACATATATGTGATTGTATTTATTTAGCATGTTATTTTATTTATTAAGCAATATTATCAAGCCAGCCATGAATAGCATAATACCTTAATGGCCGAATCTCCACATATAATAATTATACAATGATTAAAACAAACAAACTCATTTTGGAGATGTAACAAAAACAACCAAACCCATGCTACAGGAAACTAAACCCTTATTTTCTCTAAGGGGGTGAACTCAACATTTCCAAGCCTCACATGGAAAAAAATTGCATTAAAATGACTCTTGCAAAATCATTTCAAATCCATACTAGATGCTGACAATGATGCTTGCTAGAATGATAACAAATTATTGTCTACTCTTGGTACATATCCAATTTTTGGTATTATTTGTATGGTGATTAAAATGAAGGACTTCATACGTGGTGGGAACCAAAATTGTTATTTCCTATTCTCTGCTACAACTACCTACAACCTATAAATATGCTTGTACGTTGGCTAATGTTTGGTTTTCATTATCTCTATTCTAGTCTAAGTTGTTATAAGCTGCATCTATATAAGCAGTGAGAGACAAAAGGAGGAGAGAGGTATAGTTTTGAAAAACACACAACAGTGTACAGAGATATTGTTATTATTTTAAATCATAAGTCCCATATTCATGTGCATGGTTAAGAAGATGTAAAAGCAATTTGTCTCTTCATCACCGAGAAGCTAAGGAGGAGGACCCACTCTAAAGTCATATGGTGATTCTTTATTTTATGGTTTGTGTTTAAGTTTGTTTTTATTTGTATTTTGATCAATTTAGAATTACATGTTATGTATTTTAATCATATTATATTAGTTTATACATTCAATACCTATGTTTTATTACATAATAATATTTCATCTGAATTTGAATTAATTAATGATCTATTGTGAGTTACAATTATCTTTATTGTAGATTAGTTTTGTTGTTTCTATTTCTGATGTTCTTGTTGCCAGGAAGTGACAGTTCCTATCATTGGAATTCATTTAGTTTTTCATAGAATCAATTTCACATCTTGTAGTTGCATTCATAATCCTTCATTTCACAACTATCACCCTTGACAACATATTGCTCAGACGCCTTTCACAAGTTTATGCTCTCGGATTGACACGTATAGACCAACCGAAATTTGTCATAAAATTGTTAATTCTTTTGTTATTATTTGCCCCAGTGTTGACCTATCATTTTGGCATTATTTCTGAGAAAGGTATCAGAGACATGTTAATTTGATGATTTGAGTTAGGAATAATATGTTGGGATGAAAGCTTTTGCAACTACTAGCCTTGGTTAAGTAATTAATGTTAATTTGTGTTGGTTAAATCATATAGATGCACTACTTTAGAGTTTTGTTTTAGAGTTTGCAAGTAGGCTTAGGAATTAGAATAATTTGTTGCTTTAGAAACTATATATAATTTTATATTATCATTAGTTGTTGTGAGCTATTGGTAAAGAAAAGACACTTTTGAAGAAAAATGTTTAAAATAATGCATTCTCAAGATGTTTAAGTACATCAATTTTGTGTTACTCCTTGACCCCACTAGTGGCTGCCATCCCCAGACCCCTACTTTCAAATTTAAAAACAAATGAAGAAATTGATGGGGAAATCACACTGGCCAAAGGTGAAATTTTCACACCCTCTATACCTAATGAATGCATCTTGAAAGATATTGATCTTCCAATATCACAGGTATGCAATAATTCTATCTTTATGGTTGATCAAGAGAACATTATTGATGAATTCCTTGAACAATCTAATTTTGAGGATGAAAATTTAACTATTTTTTGTTCTAATTTCTACAAGAAAGGTGATCAATGCATATGCCCAAATAACCAAGCACACATGGTAAATGAAGAACAAGACATTTGTGAACCTCACTACAAAAATGATGCAAGTGAACAAGTCTTTCCTGTAGTTGATGGCCTATTTCAAATACCAACTCAACAAGATCAAGATATAAATTATGTTGGTAACATGTATTAACATTCTATTTCATTACAAAGCCAACATATTTCTTCAAAACATACTTCTCCACCTAGTATGCACAATGTATGTAATCATGCATGCTCACAACAACCCATATCTCCCTCTTATATTCCACCATATCCATTGCTTTTATGCCCATTCTCCTTAATCTCATCCACTTTATATCCTCAATAATTCTTGTAATTATCTCATTCACATTACATTCCACAACATCCACCAAGGGAAACTATATTGCCTCATACAACACTTCATAATAAGGTGGTTAATAAACTTCATAGATCCCTTTACCATATAATGATGTGCTTGAATTTGGTAAATCAACATTGGAATATATTGATGCACTTAAGGAATGTGATTTTGGTTTACTTAAGTTAGAAGAACAATATTATTTATTGAATTATAATCCACTTTGTTCTTCTGTTCTACTTAGTGAATTGTAAATACCTACAAATGAGCCCATACTTCAAATTGCATCAATTTTAATTATTGGACTCATGAGTATGTGTGTTAATATCAATCATTCACTAAGAAATTTTAAGCCATATGCATTCCATACTCCACAAACTTGTTGCCAAATCCTCTAATATCTATATTTTATTACTCTTACATACTTATACATATTAATATTTAGATGCCTATGGTCAAAATGTGCATCCCTCACATACTTGTTGATTTGGGACCAATAATTGATTGAGCACAATCATAAGGGATTATATGCATTAATGGCCAATATGTTACAACTGGATTATCTTTATTTATCATTGTTGATTCTTTCCATTGTCCTAACATGACCAAATACATTTTGGATGATTCATTTATTTAACAAGGACCGAGGTATTACTATTCATATATTTTTCATTCTTGGTTCTTATCTCCAGATGATCATTCATTGATTACACATGTTGATTTCTTCATTCCTTGGATGATTTGAATTCCCTATACTTTTATAACATATAGTTAATTTGGGAATACATCCATTGAATTATTGAAATATTTGATTTATCTATCATTCAAAAAGGTGCACAAAATTCTAATGATGTGTTACTCTCTTTGGGTTACCTAATTTATTTTGTTATCCTAATGATTTCATGACCTTATAGCATGAAGTTAAGTTTGGGGGAATCCATCCAATCTTGTGGTTCTTGAATGATTTCAAATCAAGTTTCATTGATTGTTTTCTTGGTCCTTTAGCAAACCCCAACATGCGACATCTCAACAATTCAAGTTATGTGCTCTAGTGTTAAATTTGCATTTCTATTATATGAACACAAGAGTTTATTTGTATTTATCTATTATATCAAGTATCTATTCATAATAATAACTCTATCTATCATTTGTAAAACTAAATAACCTACTCAGTGATAGAGTTATTGAATGGATGAGATTTTTTTACTATACTTGATATGCTTGGTTTAGAGAATATGGTTATAGGTCTCTTGTTGTGGTGTGATAATCTTAGAATCAATACTAGTTGATGATGCTTCTCTACACAAGAATTGCATAACACACTATGTTGGCTTTGTTCACATTGTGTGGGCTTGCTAGCTATCTAGTGCATATCCATTTACTAGTGCTTCACTATTCAAGATCACATGCAAATTTTGGCATAGGGTGTTCACTACTTTGAGACGAGATTTCCTTTCTTTGGTGATTAATTCAATGGAGGAAAATATGCAGCATGGTCTATGAGGTTCATGATTATTCAACAACACATCTTACAATACTTTGAATATAGTTCCAACTACTACACTCCTTCCTCAAGTTGTGTCTCTTTGGAGTTCTATGGACACATTGATGACTACTATTGGTTTTCACTCCATACTCATATATTTGGTAATGAAGGTGTATTACTTGCAACATTAAATTTTCCTACAATGGATATTTCACAAGCTTCACAAGAATAGGGTTTCATATCTTCAAGAGATGTCTTCTTATTCTGTGAGCATAGAGAAATATGAGAATCATCATCCTTGTGAGTAATACTCTTACCCAAGTGTCCCAATATGTTCTGAAGCTCTCCAGTCAGTTTTTAGATTCAGTGGTCTAAGATACATAGATGAAAAATGTTTCTAGTGTAGTGGTTTGTGGTTCCAGTTCTGATGAGGTTATTCTTGGTGATTATTTCAAGTTCCTTATGAAATCAAATCTCAACAGTGCCTTCTATGTGGTCATTGTCAAAAATCAAGTTTTGGGTGGTATCATTTTTCATCATCCATGTCATGGTTTCTTTTCTTTGGTCATTCTATGTAGTTATTGAAAATTTGAAAAAAATTAAAAAAAATCAAAAAAATAAATAAAAGAAATAAAAGATCCAACAATGAAAACCTTTGGGCATTATTGGCTAGTTAATATCTGAAAACTAATTTTTGACAGATGTTAACTACAAAATAAATTCTTAGTGGTGAAGACTATTTTTACAGTGCCATTGAGTGGTGAATGATTGAAAATTGGCTTGCCAACAGTCACTTGTCGTTATCAAAATGTGAAAAAAAATAAAAACTAAAAAAACTAAAAAAAAATGATGATGAAAAAATGAAAAATGCAATAATTAGTGTTCTTGGTTTCTCTGCTAATTATTCTTTTCAAGAACACTCATTGGCTTTAGTGGTTCTTTTCATTCTTAGCACCTCCTATCACTCACTTCTATAGCTATGCTCCTCTTCAACGTGGTCCTCAACTCTTTGATCACCCATAGTATTTGATGTCTGTTCAATTGAGGTATTTCCATGGAATGCACTACCTATTGTATGATCTCCAGTGCTTCAATTGATGATGATGGTTCCTTAGATTGTCTTCTTTGTCCCAATTTTTTGGTTCCTTCCAATGGTCTTCTCTTTGATGCTTTCAGTCAGATGGTGGTGTTTTGTGGTGTTACAGTTCTGGATTCTTCTCTTCATTAATTGTTGTGGATTCTTCCATTTTGGTGGCCACAGTTGCCAAGTTACTCTCTGTTCCAGCCTTGGTCTCTCTACACATGCATGTTGGTAAAACAATCAATTTTGTTTTTCCTTATTTTATCTCTTAACTTTATTTATATTTCTTATTATGCTGATCATTATGCAACACCCCTCCCTATCCTCTCCTTGTTTTCCATGGATGGTCAACCTTCAAGTTGGGGCGAGGAATGTCATTCTATTATCTTCCATCTATCACCCTTAATACTTCCATCACACTATCCATTATATCCATCATACAATAGCCTTTTCTTTGTCTCTTATCTCTCTTGTTTCACCCATTTAAACTCCTCTTGATCAAATTGAGATAAATTCTCCTATATGAAAGCTTTTGATCCATGATGCTATAAAAAAAATTGAAACGAAAAGCAAAAGAAAAGAGAATAGAGAAATAACTTATGAAAAATTGAAAGAGATATCCCTATTGGAGAAGAAAAATATAAGAGAGTTTGTCATGTGAAGCAAAGAAAGGAATTTGTATTTCTATATGGGTCATCATGGTTTAAGGTGGAGACAAAGCCAACATCCATAAACCTAAAGTGCTTTCAGTTAAAACTAAAGACCTCATGATCATAATGATTGCACAAGGACATGTAATAAGCTAAGTTGGAGGGAATGGTGAGAGCATTTTATGTCCCAAATTATACCATATTTTAGCCTTCGTATAAGCCTTCATGATCATTTGAAAACCCATTTTAATATTCTATTTTCACCTTCTATGTTGCATATGATCTAATATAAGAAAGTAATATTTAATCTAGTTATTTGATAAAATATGTGAATACATACATGTGATTGTATTTATTTAGCATGTTATTTTATTTATTAAGCAACATTATCAAGCCAGCCATGAATAGCATAATACCTTAATGGTCGAATCTCCACATATAATATTTGTATGACGATTAAAATAAACAAACTCATTTTGGAGATGTAACAAAAACAACCAAACCCGTGCTATAGGAAACTAAGCCCTTATTCTTGCTAAGGAGGTGAATTTGGCATTTCCAAGCTCCATGTGGAAACAAATTGCATTAAAATGACTCTTGCAAAACCATTACAAATCCATACTAGATGCTGACAATGATGCTTGTTGGAATGATAAGAAATTATTGTCTACTCTTGGCATATATCCAATTTCTGATATTATTGGTATGGTGATTAAAATGGAGGACTTCATACGTGGCAGGAACCAAAATTGTTATTTCCTATTCTCTACTACAACTACTTGCAATCTGTAAATATGCTTGTACATTGGCTAATTTTTGGTTTTCATTATCTCTATTCTACTCTATTTGTTATAAGCTACATCTATATAAGCAGCAAGAGACAAAAGGAGGAGAGAGGTGCAGTTTTGAAAAACACACAGCAGTGTATAGAGATATTGTTATTATTTTAAATCATAAGTCCCACATTCACATGCATGGTTAAGAAGCTATAGAAGCAATTTGTCTCTTCATCACCAGGAAGCTAAGGAGACGGGCCCACTCTGAAGTCACCTGGTGATTCTTTATTTTATGGAGTGTGTTTAAGTTTGTTTTTATTTGTATTTTGATCGGTTTAAAATTACATGGTATGTGTTTTAATCATATTATATTAGTTTATGCATTCAATACCTATGTTTTATTACATAATAATATTTCATGTGAATTTGAATTAATAAATGATCTATTGTGAGTTACAATTATCTTTATTGCAGATTAGTTTTTTTGTTTCTATTTTTGATATTCCTGTCGCCAGGAAGTGATAGTTCCTGTCGTTGGGATTCATTTAGTTTTTCATAGATTCAATTTCACGTCCTGCAGTTGCATTCATAATCCTTCATCTCACAACTATCATCCCTTGATAGCATATTGCTCGAATGCCTTTCACAAGTTTACGGTCTCGGATTGACACATATAGACCAGCCAAACTTTGCCATAAAATTGTTAATTCTTTTGTTATTAGTTGCCCCAGTGTTGGCCTATCAACTGCCAATTTTCACAAAAAATGAGAAGCTTGGAGAAGGTGGTTTTGGTGTCGTATACAAGGTGAGCCTCTATTTTTACATCTTTTCCCATATGACAATGATGTTTCCATTGATTAGGAAATTTTTTTACACATAAATATAGAAGTCTAATTCTATTTTCATTTTCTAGTGAAGAACAAAAGAGGGAAAGGAAATGGCTATGATAAAACTATCGGCAAAGTCAAGACAAGGAAATGAACAATTTATGAATGAAGTGAAACTTGTGGCGGATGTTCAACATAGAAACCTTGTGAAAATGATGATAATTTAAAATGAATCTACTAAATGTCCTTTCACTCAAGGTGACCTCAAAGATAGGGAAAGATGAAATATACACCATTCTTAGGGTTCTAAGCACTCCTACTCATGTTTAAAATACCAGTGAAGCCTAGAGAATATGAATGTTATTGTGCAGTCTAGATGATGCCAGTAAAACTAACATATATGAGGTGAATCTCAAATTAAAACTGTACATTTTAAATGCATAACTCGAGACATGTTTGAATGATGGTGAGTAAATAGTGGAAGTAGCTCTATGGCTGCAGATTGGAATGAGACAGTCCCCAAACGTGGGAAAATGTTATCAAAAGATATCTCGTTACCAAGCAGAAAATGTTATCTTTTGCTTAAAGTTGAGGCTAGGGGTTACCAAGATGGGTATGCTAGAGCAAGATCTACACAACTTTCTAGATTCAAAAGATTGGGTAAAATATAAAAAGGATATCATTCAATGTAGCATCAAATTATGTGAGGAAGATATATATGAGGATGGTGAGCCAAGAAAGTAAAATCATAGGTTTTTGTTCATGTTGGTCATGAGTATCAAGGGATGAGAGACAGTAGAACATAAAATAGGGTAGCCATTCATGTGTAGAAACCTACATTTGTACAGTAAAGTGTAGTAGAAAAGACTAGACCAAACTGAATAAAAATTGTGCAAAAACTAATGCAGTAAGTTGTTGGGTTGGTTCACATCATTTTTTTAAGACCTCTTATTTTAGTTTCATATTTTCTAGATCTATCACTTCTAGAATCCTTATATGCAAGTACATCCAATTGCAAAAAAGTAAGGGAATGTCCTTTAATTTAACAATAGTCGGTATGTTTACTGCCCTATCTGATCGAATGAATGCACAAATTAATATTAAAATGAAACTTATTGATTGTGATTGTCTTATGTTGTCGACTCCTCAATGATCTCAGAGTTATCCCTTCTCCCATACATTTTGAGTACACCTTCAACAATTTTACTTCACCCCAATTAAGTGCTTGTTATAGCTTCACTCTGCACCCTATCAAAACCACCTCCACCTGAGCAACTAATATTGTTTGGATAATATATTGACCCACTGTACAAAATTCAAAATTAAATAAAAGTATACAAAAATAAATAATTGCAAAAAGTATACATAAATAAATAATCAGAAAATATTTCAGTGAATTGAAATTTAATGGTCAAAGTTCTTGTTTTTGATAAGGTAAACAGATTTTGAAGGGATCCTAAAACCCTATACAACTCTAAAGATATTTAATAGTTGAAATACAAAGATACTGCAAGCAAAAACAGAACTGGTCACCCCTTGAACATAAGGTAACCAAGGTGACAAAAAGTCTATCACCAACCAAAAGTAAAGATCTAGCAAGGGGGCAGAGCCAGATATATCATGATTTGCCCTTTGATTTAGAGCCACCCTTGCACGATCGAAGGTTCATTTCTAAAGGAGGAGCTGATGGTCTAGTGTTATTTCTTTTTACCATAGTCCAACCATCCTCCACCTTAGCTACCTTAGCAATCCAATCCCCAGAAGAAACTAAACAATGAAGCCCAAGGGAATCCGAAAAACCAACAATCTTCCTAGAAGAGCCCAAAGACAACTAGCCCCCCACAGGACCAAGAGGAAGGACATGGGCAGGGGCTACAGAGGGAAAAGGGTCCTGTCCCTCAACAAGACCAAGATGAATGACCAATGTTGGGGTGGGAGAAGGAACAAGAACCTCCTCTAACACCGGGACCAAAAGATCATCAATTAAAGATACATCCACAGATACAGCTGTTGAATCTAGAGGTGCATCACTGGACTTAACCATCGTATAGTGTTCAAAAGAGGCCCTTGGCCACTAGGAAGGTGATCGCCTGGATTTAGTCTTCACAGCAGCACAACGAGTAGCAATGTGACCAATCTTATGACATTTTCTATGGCAAAAAGGGATACCTTCATAATCCAATGTTTGGGTCCAAGAGCCCCTCAAAGAATCCAAACAAACCATCTTAGGAAGGCCCTTAGAAATATCCATCTCTACAAGCAATCTAGCATATGACGAATGAAAGATATCTGAAGTGTCTGGGTCCACATATAAAAAATCACCAATGGCAGCCCCAATAACTTAAAAAATTGAATCTAGCTAGAGATGCATCAGGAGATTTGGTAACTGGACCCAGATAGGAACCCTATTAAAGGATTCAGTAAGCGAATCAAAATCCATATGCCACGATTTAGCCATAAGAGGAAATCTGTCCTCCCATGCAAAACTGTGATTGCACAAAATAGTCTTCCTGTCATTAACAGATGTAAACTTTACTATGAAAAAGCCTTTAGCCACCGGAAAGATATGGACCTTACTATCTAAAGTGGGCTCCCAATGTTTAGAAATCCAAGCATGAAGATTAGAAAGAGAGGGCCAAAAACCTCGAAATCTAAAGAGAGCTCATTTGATGTACCTAAAATATTATCAACTGTTTTAGAGTCAAAGAGAACCCTTATAGGGTTTGAAACACATACAAGGGAAACTTCACGGGGACGAGAAGGCCCAGATTGAACAACATGAGCACCATGAAAACCCGCCTCAAATGTAGCCACATCAGCATAAGAGGCAGATCTACCCCCAAAAGGCATAGAAGAAGCCGACGCAGAACCAGAAATAGCAACAGAAGGCATAGCACTCCCACACCCTGACCCTGCAACCAAAGACAACTACCACAGCTGGTTGAGAGAGGCACGAAACACAATAAAACAAGGTCTCGAATAAGAATAGACCAACGACCAGCGGCCAGCATTAGCAAACCATCTCTCATCAGACGGACCAGAAGCCAGGATCAGGGCTACAGGAGCACGCAGAGACGGGCCAGAGGCCACGACCAAGGTTGCAGGAGCCGAGGCCATAGCCAGGTCTTGACTATGAAAACCACAACTAGGGCAGTGAGCGCGAGCGGGAAAATATCCCAAAGGGGGAGATTGTTAGTATTGATCAAAGTTCTTGTTGGAATGGATCATAACAATAGATTTTTAACTATGCTACAAAAACTAACCCAACTCGTCATACTTGAAAGAAACATCTTTATCTTAACACATTTTACCAAATCCCAAATATGATCATGTGAAGAAAACAACAAACAAAAAATTGCACACAAAAAAATGAAAAATCCAAGCTCAAATCTCCAACTTTCGATTAAGAATCAGCAATTCAACTCACCTAGTCCAATAAAAGAGCACCCACAATCCCAAAGCTCAAATTGGATAATCCTTATCTCACATTCTCATTCAAAAATACTTACAATCTCAAAGTGGATATTACACAGACTCTCAATCTTATCTTACCCACTCCAGCACAAAGAACACCTACAATCTCAAATTGGATAATAGAGACTCTCATACAGCACAAAGAACGCCTATAATCTCAAGATGAATTGTCTAGAGACTCTCAATCTTATCTCACCTTCTAGAAAACATCTAAAATATCAAACTGGATTTTATGCAAGTGAGATACTAAAGATTATAAATCTTATCTCACCCACTCCAACAAAAAACACCTCCAATCTCAAACTGATTAATCCAGAAACTCTCAGTCTCACCTTCTTCAACAAAGAACACCTACAACACCTATAATTTATTTTTTATAGACTTTCAATCTTATCATTATCTCCAACAATGAACACTTCCTATCTCAAACTCCAAATCTGATTATTAAAACCTCTCCAATAATCATTGCTCACCTTCTCCCACAAAGAAAGTCCACAATCTCAAACTCCAAACTCTATTAACTCTATTACCGTAAATCTACACGCCAAACACACTTATCTACAAATTCCACACAAGAATCACCTTTCCCAGCAAAGAGTCTCCCAAACATCAATAATAGATCAATCCCACAACAAAATTTAGGCCCAATTCGAGGCTTAGACACGCACCCATTAGTCAACACTCAATCTATCTCCAACCATTCCCAATGCAGAGAACGTCCCTAGCTCTGCGATGAGTGTCAAACAATACTTTCTCAAGCTTACATGTGCCTTCTTCCGCTCTTTTATATAAGTTGAAGCTCACCTTCATTGCATACCTTGCGTACTCCCTCTGCCTTTTTCATTGCTTGCTCCGACTAAAATATTAGTGAATGTGACGTGTGAAAGTCGAGGAAAATAGAGTGAGTAATCGCTTTGGGAAGACTCTGTTGCTAGGTAGAAGATATGTCTGACTGAGCGTGGCTCAACATACATGAAGCTTTCAATAAGAGGATGGAAGGCCTGCCTTGCTAATGTAGAGAAAAATTTATGTATGGCCACCATACTACAGCTTTCAATGACAGGGAGGCTTTATCTCTTTCTATTCACGTCCATCTGCAGGGAGGTCATCACACAAAGAGTTTGATGTTATGTTTTGTATCACGTGCTATATATTTCTACATAAATAAATAGATATAGGTAGATAAAAATCTCAATACAAAGTACATGGTCTACACTTTACCCAGAACAAGCTAGTTAACACTTGTATATAACATACACAAAACAAGTTGTAAGCACCTCAAAAAATATTATTTAGATGCATGATAAATATCAAAAGCACACAAATCGATGTGCTCCATAAGCACAAAAAAATCCTTTAAAAAAAAGTATCATAAGATTTCATGAAACTTTATTTTTTGTTCAAATTCACAGGCCAAAGAATAAAAATGTGCGCCTATTTATGAAAATGATACCACCGAATGTGCATTATACCCATCAACCATAAATTAATTTTAATTTTAATATTTACATTATTCGTATAACTTTTGGAAAGTAGCAAATAATTTAAATAAGTGTAAAATTAATTCTATATTATATTTATACATATATAATGTTTATGTCTAATTATTACTAATCTAAATGATAATTGTGTAATCATAACAATATAAAGTGTGATTAAAATAATTTGATTGAAGCTACAACATTAATACTAATTTAATATTTCATTTCTTTTTTTATTCAATAGTATTGAATACCCAAAATATATTTGAATTAGAGATGGTGCATTCTATAGTATTGTATAATGTTGTTTATCCAAATAATTGTGTATTATTTTTGTACACCAATAACACACAATCATTTTGAAAAATAACATTATAAATATTTGAATGTTAGTAACAATATTGATTGCTCCACCAATTGAACATGAGTTTATTATTATTGTAAAATATTTGTAAAGAGGAAAAGTAGATAATATTTGTTTGGATGAATAATGCCTTTATAAAAAGTAAGAACAAAAATGATATATAATACTTCATTAAAAAAAAGTAGGTACTAAAACTTCACACCTCAAAATCTGTTGGAGACAAAAGATGATTTTTTTCATTTAAGATCGATTTCAAATGTCAATAAAGAAATGAAATCATGGAGTATCAACAAAAAAAATCTCTAAAAGAAGTATTGTGGTTATTTGATTGAAGTATGTTTTAAAAATAGGAGATTGGAATCTACTTGGAGATGACATTTTTTAAAACTATAATTTAATATTTTCTAATAAATGCTATATGATAGACCCTAGAAAATCATTGTTCAAAATCTTGATTTCACGTTTTTAGCTATTTCGGAAGGTGGGAATCTCACCATCAACTAAAAGAAAAAATGCCAAAATTTTGGAGAATTAAAGATATGTTAGCTTGATAATTTACCCAAGTAGTTAGAACACAATTCTGGAGTGAGAGCGTAAGTTGAAATATCAAAATTTTCCCTCTATGTGTACTTTTCTCTCTCCACATACTAGAACTATTCTCTCTCTGAGTACTAATACTCTCATTCTCTCACTATGTACTAGGAGTTTCTCTCACTACATACTAAAACTATTATCTCACTACGTACCCAAACTTCTCTCTCTACATACTCAAACTCTTTGTCCTAATCCTAACTCGTACCTTGTTAAGACCCTCGGCTCCAATCCTCTCATTGAGAGATAACTATCATGTCTGGAGATCTAAACAAGAACCAAAAGTGAAAATGAAGATGTCTTTGTATGCAAGGGGTAGTTGATGATCATAGAATGAAATGGTTGCGAAATATGCACAAATGAAACCTTTAATGAAGAAATGTGGATGTGGGAGAGTGAGGCATCATACATTCATCAAAGAAAAAGATGTTGATCATGAAGATGTGTTCATGATTAAAGATGAATCTAAGTTGTGAATGACGCCACATTCAAGAAGCCTCATAGGGAATGTGACTGTTTGATAGAGTGCCTTTAAAAATACATAGGTGGAGGTATGATGGTTTCATTGATGAAATTTTTCTCAAGCATGTAATCCGTTGATGCAACAACTCAAAGATCAGGTATTAACATTTTGAAAGTCTCAAGAGCATCATCCTAGATTGTGTATTGTCATCATCCTAAGGTGTGTACAAACTATTTGAAATTATGCCCAAATCAAGCTGGAAATGTATGTCAATATGCACATGTGTAGTTAATTACCATAAACCAAACATGTAAATAGTTTGATTAAATGCTATGAAAACACCCCTTCTCTAGCTCAGGTGCAGATGAATCAATGTTGTATGCATTCTCATTCACGTTCCTTGTTCACTTCACAATGTAAGGTAAATTGCAAACACGGTAAAGATTAAGAAGAGTCAAATTAAAAGAGTATTGAATGTTTGATGGAATGCCTAGCGTGCTTGGAATCGTTGTAGATAAAATAAGAATATGTTGATTCTCCCAATTTATGCCCTTGTGGTCTTAGTCAAGCATGAAGAGATTGTGCATTAGCATTGGAGTCTAATTTTGAGTTCACCCAAAGTGATTAGATACCCAAGTTAAGGCCCACAATATCAATCTTCAGGCAAGGAACATGCACTATTTGACAGAATTTATGAAGAAAATATAAGTTGGTAGGCATCACAACCATTGACCACTTCAAGCAACACCTCAGAAGATGACATTCACAAATGATTAGTAGATAAAAGATGTTAAGTGGACCATGGACATGCATTATCAAAATATATACGAAGTGCAATGAACTATTCTAAACATATGCAAATTATGTGACCCATTAGCCAAAACTCTATGTCATATCTCCAAGTCGTGACAGTGCACATTAACATCGAAGCATCAAGTACACGATTGGAAATAAGCATGGAGAAAGAATCAACTATTTTTCTAGATACCTAACTCCTTTCAACTCATAGTTTTGTTAATTAACTGACCAATTGAAGATCTCAACACAAGCACATGAACAAACTTGGCCAAGGCAAGTGAGATGTTTGATAGAATACTTCCAAAGCACATGAAAATTATGTGAAGAAACATATCATCTAAGATTTATCACACGACTATCACATCAAGAATTGTGAAATTGATTACAAGTTTGTTAGTATCGACAAACATCAACAACCATGAACAAGTATATATTGTTACCTTAGTAGAGTGCAAATTTTAAAATAGAAAATAAAAGGTTCCTCATGCACAAACCAGTTTTCTTGGAGAGAACTTAGAAACTTTGAACCCGTAAATGGAAGAAGGTAGAAGTATATGCTATCTCTAAAAGTTGTGCCTCAACTAAAAACTACAATTCTAGGATTTAGTCACTTCGAGTAACATGGAAACACTCCTAGGTAGTGGGAAGTACCAGGGTTAGGAGTGAATCTCCAAATTATAGGTTGGTTCCTTATGATATTTCACCTATTTGCTTCTTTAAACATTAAAATAAACTTAAGAGGGAAAGGGATAGAAGGATTGCTTGAAAAAAAAATGCTAAAAGTAAACTAGGGTGATACATCGAATATTAAGATGAAGATATTGCTGACCTGATGCAATGAAACACTTCTGAATAGTTGAGATGAGCACAATTTTGACCTTAGGAAAAATCATACATGAATAATTTACAAGAAGGAATCACTTCAAACAAAATGTTAAGGAGAATGCTAACATTCACAATTAACTATTTGAGATAAAATACAATTTCATGACTTGTAGCCTATATAAACATTCCAGAATTTTACTTGTAGCTAAAACTAAGACAAGACTTAGGGATTCAAAATAAATCACAAAAGCTATATCAGATTAGTAATTTAAGTAGTTGAAGACACAAGAAGGTCTCCTAAACTATTCCTTTATTTAGGCTTCAAAGGTAGCTCTACAACATTCATCAAGGTTGGTTGTAAATTCATCTGCAGAAAAAGCACGAAGGATTCATAAGAAATATCAACCACACTATTTTGCATCAAAACTTCAAAAATATAGCCCCTTTTCCACATTTTTGGAATCATTATAAAGAGAAGGATTCCAATGAGCTCCAGATGTGTGGGCACATGTCAAAAGGTCACTGGAAGAATCAGAGGTATTTCAGAAAGTTACATTTTACATTTACATTCTACATTCTCTGTATTCAGGTAAAACCAGGAAGATGATCATGAAAACTGCCAAGTCGTACTTGTCACAAGAGTTCTTTAACTAATTTTGTTTTCCTTTTTTTCCTTTCATCATTAAATTCCTCAACTGCATCAGCTAATAGAGTCATGATATCTTCAACTGCTCTTAGCACGTCCATTTCTTCTCTGGGGTCGTTTAAAATATTTGATCCTTTCTTTCAAACTTCCTGCTCTTCTTTATCTAGGATAAGATCTTTGTATTTCTTTGTTCTAGCTTTGCAACTTTAACCTATTATATTTTGCCACCTTTGATCAAACTCTTAACTGACTTCCCAATGAGAGCCACATGTCATTATTTGATAGGCTGCGCTCACCACCTTTTTGCATCCTCATAGCTATATTTCCATTATGACCAAGTTGACTCGTGATGACATGATGTTATGATCTTATGATCCATGCCACATGTTAGCACTTGATTGGTTCAACCTCAAACTTGCTTGAAAGTGGCCCATCTACACCATGTGTCCCCCTCTCATTATGTCACTTCGGGTAACCTTCTTGTTTCTTTGGTTAGCGACATAATGACAACCCTTGATTAATCTTCAATCTGATGGTAGAAACGAATAACTACATCATAACTGTGCTGGGCCCAATAGGACATGTGTCCTATTGTCACTATCTCACTGTGAGTATTCATCATGCATCTTTTGTTAGCGACAAAGAGATAATGGTAGATCTCCCTTTGATCTAATGGTCCTGATGCAATATCTTGTCCACACTATGTTTATACTCATGGCAAATAAGAAATTGATAGCTAGAACTTTGTACTGACAATACCATTTTGCAACTTCTCTCATGCATTGGTCCTTCCCTATCCACATGTTGCATCATTACTTTTTCACTATGGATAACATCCTTTCTTCTTTGGTTAGCGACATAACAATGACCACTGATCTATCTTTGATCAGAGGATTAGGAAGATGCATGATCCTCTCTCTCTTGAAAGTAAAAAATGAGCCCACAATGCTACATGTCACCTCTCTACCACTTCACAAGATTAACTTATGATTAGTCTTAACACTTCACGAACATGAAAACAAAGAGGAATCGCATGCTTGTAGCCTTAACCATGAGTCTTCATTAACTTTGGGCAACCTTGCGATCAGATAGGAACCGTTGCTTCATAACTTATATCTTAACTTAACCATTAACCCCTGTGGACATGTGATAAAGTAGTCACCCTTTCGCTACATTATCCCAAGGTTAACCTAAACCCAGTGTGACCATATGGAAGGCTTGAATGTTAACAGTTCTTTGAATGAATATATCAAATAACATATATTATTTTATTGATCCAATATAATGAGATTCATTCAAAACTACCCCACCATTTTTCTTTGATCATTCAACCATCTGGAGCATGTCATGTGTCATTATCTAATTTTCTCACTTCCTACTCTGACTTCACTATTTGGGCCCTCTAGGATACATGTCAAAAGGGTGTATCTCTGCTTTCATTAATGATCAATCACCTTTAGAATGTGGGTATATGTAGATCATTGATCTTCATCATTTAATGGCTGGGAAAATATATCCATCCTTTAAACTTTGAAAAGAATAAAGAGAAGCTCATATATAGGTGTCACCCTTCCATAGCTTTGCAATCAAAACTAGGGGTTAAGCATTTACATTTACAACCATGCGACCAAAGAGGAATCATTTTAGTTACTCAAACTTCAAGTCAATGTTAACTCTGTGTGACCAAGCAATATTTGCATACTTTAACTTTGATTGCTACTTCACAACTTAATGGTTTAACTTTCTTAAATCCCTCAACCATCTGGCAAGGCAAACACATCATCGCAGTCAAAATTATGATTTAAATCTTAACTATGTGTGATTGTGCAAACATATCCTTTTCATAGCTTCACAAGTGTAACTCATGATTACCCTTTAACCCTGGTGACCATGCAAACTAAAGTATGTCACATCATCACAACTCATTTTACTAATCTTGATTTAACCTTGCAACTGAGAAATAAACCATAAAGTTTGTTTCTTTATTGATAGAAAAGATTAGATGAATAGATTAAATACTTTAATGATGGCAATACATGAAAGTCATTCAAAAACTAGGCCTACCATCCTTAGAAAACTACCACATGTCGATCACTCGCTTTCCCACTTCCATCATTTTAAAAAACCATGCAATCGATATTCATAGATCATTGATCATTTGATGGCTGGGAGAAAACACCCATTTGATAACCGCATCAATATGTTTGATCAATCAGGAACCTCCTCTATGCCATGTCACTCTAACACTATATTGCCATGTCAACAAGATCATCCAAAAGGTGGCCTATCGCACCTTCACTACATTAACCCATGGGAATCATTTAACTCTGACAATCATGCCACTGAGGCAAACTCATATTTTGATCGCTCAGTCGCAACTTAAAATCATAACTCATCCTTAACTCTTCCGACCATGCGACAAAGGCATCACAGCATTGGAACCTCAACCTTAGGTTAGGCATAAACTCATGCAACCAGGTGATAGAACCAATTTTAACTGCTATTGAAACTCGGCCCACCTATACACATGTCATGTAGACATATCCACACTTTCATTAAACTTTGATCAATTTCCAAAAGTGGGCATACACCCACCATCAATCTAGGAAGATCTAATGATTCAGAAAAAAATGACAACCTGCATAGCGTTGAATTGTAAAGGGGACCTGTCAAGATAGGTGGCAATCAGTCACATGACCGCGACTTAAAATTTGAACTTCATGCAAGCCCTACAACACTGCAAACAAACTACAAATAGACTTATTGCTGAGTCGCAACATAAAATGTAACCACATCATTTAACTTGCAAAGTTGTGATGCGATGACCACAAAACCTTTGATTGCTCAATCTTGCCTCAGACCACAAAAATAGCCATAACTATAGTGAAACCACATAGAAGGAAAAGAAACTACCTCGCTCCATCACACCATCATGAACCATTTGTGGTTAATGGGTAGTGAAGCTGGGCCAGGGATCTTGTCACAATATTGCAACTTAAGACATGAGGCTAGACATAAAAAGGTAAAGGGAAAAACTTAGGGATATGAAATATATGCATGGCTTTTCATGTACCCCTCTAATTTGTATGGCATTTAACGAATCAAATATAATGATGTGAAATATGGTTACCACCCTAGATGGAAAAGACTAGTCAACATCTCTATCCATTTTTGCACAGTGATAAAAAATGGTAATAGTATCAAAAGGAGAGTGAAATTGTCCAATGAAATTGATGCTAAGGCTTTGGGAACGTCAAATTCAATGAGGTGCTTTCTGTATGGTATTTGATATTCATTACTAATAGAAAAGTTTCCTTAATAAACATCCTGACTGAAATTTGGGCAATTTGGTGAGAAAGAAATAAGAGGATCTTTAGAAAAGAAGTTTCATCTTTAGACAAGGTGTTAGAGAACATTGAAAAATGATATCAGAAGTTAATAATACAAGTGTTATTAGATGTAAATTTAATCTAGCTATTATGTCTTGGGATGGAGGTATCATTCGAGAATGGAAATCATTATTTATTCCATTAGGAATTGGCCCAATAAAATTAAATCAAACAAGCATAAACAGGTCAATAGTACAATGGCTTCTTCCTCAGTTAGGATTTGTAAAGCTCAACATTGATGGGGCATCCAAAGGAAATCCAGGTCAATCAGGATTAGGGGCATGTCTTAGAGATTGTAAAGGTAAAGTTCTTGCAATTACAATGGCACCCTTACCTATAGGTTCTAACAATATAGCAGATCTCAATCATTACTATCGGGATTCATTCTTGCAATGAAAGGGGAATATCAACGAATACAGATTGAATGAGACTCTCAAGTTATAGTATCAGCTTGAATCAAGTGACAAATGTCTTCTTGGAAACTTCAGTATGTTCTACAGCAAATATGGACCTTAATTAATCAATTTTCTAAAGTGATAATATCGCACACATATAGAGAAGGGAATAAAGTTGCAGATTATCTTTCCAATTTGGGTTGTAATGGATTCACCAATTTTACAATGCAACCTTTAATTCTCATTGAAAAATAGAAAGACTTGCAAATGCTAATTAATAATGAGTTAGTGGATCATCAGTACTAATCATTATTTATTGTCCCTAATCAAAATTATTATTTCAGTACTGGGTGAAGCTAGTGAAATTCATGTCAGTTCATTTTTATGCCACCAATTTTCATGATGGAGGACGTCACCTGGATATGGTTAGTTCCCAAAATGGTCACGTAGTGTATATAACATGAAGTGAGATCACTACGGAGATTGAATATGTTAATTATGCACATGGTGTTTGGTCCTTTGAATTTTTACATGTATCTACAAAAGCTTGTTAATTATTATGCTTGCATTGGTATTATGAAGTCCTCTAATAACTATTTTTATAAAAGGTGACATTGGCTTCTCCACTCCCACATACCAACAGAGAATAGTGTTCTTGGTTAGTGTTCTTGACTATACCCTGTTTGAAAATGGAAATGCCTTTGGAGTCTTGTGTTAAGTGTGAATCTTGTAATCAATTTCACTGGTCCTTGTTGCCCAAAAATTATCGAATCTAGATTACTCTGAATGTCAACAAATTAGCCCCTACGAATTGATGATATCATCATGGATGCGATGTTCTCTATTAATTCTCCAATGATTCAAAGGGGTATTTGACAGGTAATTGGAGAAGAAGTCTTATGCCCTTCTTCGAGACATTTCCTATTTCCATCAAATGTTGTGTCCATTTTCTTTTTAAATGCCATTGATTTGTTACAGTTGGTCCCTCTGCTAGAATTTTTGGCAAAAAAGGTTGTTCTTCCTCAGTTTTGGAATGAAAACAAACTTACAATTGCTATGTAGCAGTACAACTTTGTTGACATTCTAGTCATGCTTGTTATTAGTAACATATAATTATTTAGATTGTCAACTTATACCAAGCATATTTTACAGTTAACAATGTTCACTAAGAATTTTAGTTGTTGCCAAATTCTACAGTTGCTACCAAGTCCTATGGATAGATTTCAGTTTGCACTGAGCAGTTACTAAATATTTGATGAACAACAATGTAAATCGAGCATTTTAGTGTATGTCGAGTTTACGAGTGTAAACTGAGTTGTGCAGTACTTATTGAGTTCACAATTGATGTGATGTGAGTCTAGTGTTAGCTAAGCTACTTAGCGTTAACCAAGAGACTTAGTTTATACCAATCTTGAGGTGACAATGTTTACCAAGCTATGCAGTGTGAATCAAGTGATTCAGTTTATATGTTGAGTTTCACAGTATTCGCCGAGTCACCAATGCAGACTGAGTTCGAGACTACTTGAAAGTGATCAATATGGACTAATTTTCTATGTGTACCAAGTGCATGATGATGTCGAGCATTGATAGTGGATGTCAAGTATCAGAACCTCACCAAGTAAGTCTTCAAAGACCAAGTTTCTACACTTTGGTTGACTTTGTAATATTTGTGTAAACTTGTATTATGGTCAACTTTGTAATTGTGTAATTGGATTGATATATATGTAATGTATTATATCACATCTAAATCATAATGGAGATGTAATGTAATCATAAAAGAAGAGTAGAAGAGAAAATTACAAAGACTATAGTAGTATAAGAAACAGTAAAGATTCATCTATCACAGCAAGGTGATTTGTACACTTAGAGGAATATCATTCAACAAACCAAGTTGTAGATTAGAGATCAACTACTATTTCATCCTAATAGGTGGATTAGTCAAATCCTTTAACAAGGTAGACCTAACAATCTTATGCGAATCTATTTACTGAGTGCATACTTCATTGTATGTTTGTAAATCTTTTTGCAAGGTGGACCTAGCAGTTCTTATTGCTCTTAACATGGCAGATCATCAGAAGTGATCATTGTAAGCCTTAATAGGCCAACTTTATACTGCAGTACTAAAGCTTGTGGGTATCATCCCCACCCTAGTTTTACTTTCTATTTGGAAAGTTTCTGGGTCACCAAATCTTGTGTTAAAGTGTTGTGTATGCTTTCATGTTTTCAGTTTCTCATGCATGCAGTTAGATTAGAATTCATATAAAGCATTAATTGTTAATCAAAGATAAAATTCTTAGAAGTTACTGATTCACCCCTCCCCTCTTAGTAACTTAGCCTATCTTAATATTTCCAACAATTGGTATCAGAGCATTGTGGTTCTCAGTAAAAATTTTAGTAGCTTGAGCAAAGATCAAAGGCAATGGAGGTATTCAGACTTGACAAGGCTATTGATAATGAGAAGCTAGATTTGGAATTGGCCATTGGACAACTCAAGAAAGCAAAAGAGAAAATCTCTTAGTCCCTAAAAAGAAGAAAATATCTTGCAATCCAGATGAATGATTCACTCTACATTGAAGAAATAATTGAAGACATCCTTTCAAAAAATTCAGATGAAGTTGATGAAGCAATCAAAGAACTATTGGAAAAGAAGAAGTAAGAAAACTAAGAAGAGAGCAAGAAATTCAATCAGTAAGATTGTGTTAAATCATGGAAGAGAAAAACAAGATAAAAAAAGAGATAGAAGGAAAGAACAATGAAATTCAACACCTATCCCTTCAGCAAGCAGATTTCATTGATCAACTCACAAATGCAAATGAAGAAATCATGAACCTAAGATCAGAAAATAAAAATTTGTAGAATGATCTAAACATTGAAAGGCAAACCAATGAAAGAATGATGGAATCCCAAGCAAAAATGAATCAATTTAATGAGAAAAGTCATTTTAGACAAAAAGGGAAAGCAAGGATTGGGTACACAGAAGAAGGTGAATCATCCAGGCAAGGAGCTCAAAAGAATAAACCTACTTGGAGTCACTATGGTAAAATAGGTCATACATCAAACAAATGTTGGAACAATGGGAAAGAAAAATTCAATGGAAAATGCTACAATTGTAATCAGCATGGTCATAGAGAAAATGAATGAAAAGAGAAACCAAAATTTGAAGGCAGATGTCACAAATGTAAGAAGCATAGGCACAAGTCATCAGAATGCAAAGCCAAACTATTGAATCCAATAGAACAAATTGTGAAAGCTATATTTGGTTGGGACTATAACACTTGGTGCAGATGTCATTACTATGGAGAATTTGGACACATTGGAATAAATTGTTTGAAGCATCACATGAGGAAAAGAGATACTACCAAAAGATGTTCCATTTGTATAGAACTTGATCATCTTGCCAAGAATTGTATGAACACTAGAAGAATTGAAGATGAAAAGAAAGCAAAATCTGATAACATCAAAAAAAAAGGAGACAACAATGGGTTTCAAAGTCTACCCAAAATGCAAGTCTGAGAAATGATGATCAAGTCACTCAAGAATTGGGTGACTCCACCATTTCCACTTGATTTCTCAAAGGAGAACTAGAAGTAGGCTACTAAAGAAGACATTTAAATCAGTTCTAGTTGATAGGAAAAAAGATCCATATCAGCATTCAAGATGTAAAGGGATCACCAAGTAAGAAACATCAGTTACTAATGTGTTACCTTCCTTACCAAGTGAGGTCAGGTCATAGACTCTACTGAGCGAGGTGGGGAGTAACTAAGTTCTATGTGGTTACAGAGCCATGAAAGACTCCACCGAGTAATCAATGCAAGAGAAGTGGATGATAGTTTGTCAATTTGATCTAACATTCATACTAGGAATTTATGGAAAAATTTGATAAATGGAATGAAATTGAAGTCATTATTCACCATAAATTTTTGAAAGCAAATTGTGCAGAGCTATCTTCAAGAGCATTCAAACGATTTGAGCAAATTTCCAAAAAAAATCAAATTCTCTCAAACCCTACCTAGTAAAGATGGCAGCTACCAGCAGTAAAGTGAAACAAGGATCAGACATGTTGGTTCGTGGTGTAGAATGGAAGGCATTGGATTTCAAGCTCTCTCCTACAATTGTAGAAACCCTAAATCTGAGTGGATCTCAATCTAAAATCCCTCCCAAGGTACTATTTGATTAATGATATATCTATTCTCATTTTAAATGTGCAATTTAGGATATTGCTACACTAGAAATGGATGAATGTTTAAAGGAGTTATGTGTTGATGGTATATTGAAACTTGAGCATCAACATCTCGAAGCTAAAGGATTAACTCATATTCCTCACATGCCAATAGAATTTCAAGTTAAATGGATTAGTTTTATCCTCAATCATGTGCACAGTGGTTAGTTGTGGTTGGAGCAACCAATTTTGATCATAAAGAAGATGATCCATAGGATCATTAGTCTCCCAATGTTGGAAAAAGCTAAAATGACTAAAACCCTAGGTCAGGTTGAACTAGAAAAGAAAACCCTAGCTGAGTGGGATGGTAGGGGAATGAAGATTAGCAGTGTGACTGATATAGAACTTAAGTTTGGCATACATATAATTGCTCACAATATTTACAGTTGGAGCAGATTGAATAGTGTATCATGTGAAGTAGTGGACCTAGTATACAAGGTAGTTAAGAACAACCTTTCACTTGACCTTGCTGAGCTACTGTTGAATCAGTTCAACAAAAACATGGAGAGCATTAGGACATCAAATAACAATACAAGTTTGGCTCACTATTGACATGTTTATTCTTTTATGTTCAGAAATTATTTCCATCAAAAGGTACTGTTGTTTGGAGGAAAGATGTGCCAGTACTCTATTAGATTAATGAATACATTGTTGAAATGGGAGAAAATTATACTAGTATCATGGACAATTATTTTGATGCATTCAAGGAGAAAATGAATAACAGATTTTGAATCTCCAAGAAACTAGTTGAGAACTATAAAGATGATGTTTTTTTATGGTGGATAGTGACAAGGTATACATTTAGGCAGTTAGGCCTAGAATTGCATGGGTGAAACCTCTAGGATATGAGGTAAATATTGAAGGAACAAAAGATATAATTGAGGCACTGATAAATGAGCCAGTGGATCTTAAAGTAGCTTATTTTGGCACATTTAATTAGGCTAAGGCTAGGATAGAACTAGAAATTAAGCTCCCTTAGACGATTAACAAAGGCAAGAAGAGGATTGCCAAGTTGAAAATAAGTTCCACTCTCCTATTGAGTGAAGCCAAAGATGAGAATGAAGAAGTAGGCGAAGAAGAATCAAAGGAAGAGGAGCCACTGAAGAAAAAGGGCAAGGTAATCATTACTAAGCTTGCCAAGACATCCACTGCAGTGTTCACCAGGAGGTCCTCTAGGAAGAAAGTAGACAAAGAAGGAGGAGACATTATTTTCAAGAGCTCTCCATCCACATTTGAGGAGAGGATGAAGGAATTGGAATTAGGTTCATGAATAACAAACTTCAAGGCATTAAAATATCAAACTAGAATAGTTGATGAGTAGAAGTAGATTGAAGACATACTAATATCCAAGATGGGCAAATGAAAATGCTCCCCTAATCATCTTACTCAATAGATTCCAGATGCATTGATGAACAAAACAAAGCCAAGATGGGAGCATGCAATGCAAACTACAAATGATATTCATGACTAGACCCTGAGGCAGCTTATGCCAAATCTGACTGATAAGGAGGTGAAAAAATCTTTAAAGAAAAATGAAGAAAAACTACCTTTAAGATTTAATACTTGTCTTATTTTGTTGAATGAAATAGAGCATGTTGTGAAGAATGCCACAAACACATGGAAGAATTTCTATATTCTTCACGAACCAAGTGATTTTCTAGTTAGTATAAGTGACAAAGATGATTATGATGATGAAGAAGTAACTCATTTTGATAATGTTGATGATGAAGAGGATCAGGAGCAAGAGGCTACCAAGGAAGATACACAATATGTTGAGGAAATCAACCCACCTAAGATTTTTTGCAGGGGTTATAGCCTCATTTCTTCAGTCTCTAAGAAAAAAATTGATAACATCAAGCATGGAGATAGTCTCAGCAGGATTGACTATGACAAACATTACAAGCACAAGCATTCAATAAATCTCTGCACCAGTCCAGCTTAGTACTCCACTAATAATAGTGCCTAACACTTCATCTACCGAGTTACAAGTTCTACCCTCTACATCAATTTTGGCTACAACGGGTATTCCTTCCACTAGCATATCAATGAGTGCAGTATCCATTTTTGTAGCAAGCCCTATTATTTCAACTATTGTTTCCATTCCAAGTACACATGCAATAAGTGCAAGGATAGTTGAGACCAAGCCTTAACCGAACACAAAAATTTTGAGTAAAGGTAAAGAAAAGGAAGGAGATATAGATCTTGATGAGGAGATTGTCATTCCAAAATGGGACATCTCCAATCTAACTCCAAATTAGATGCAAACCTTTGGTGAACTTCTACAAAAGAAAGCCAAGCAGCAATGGCTAAGAGAAGAAATGAATAAGGAGTTCAAGATCATTGAGGATGCAAAGAACATTCTAGTAGAGGCTATAGGTATAGAGGTTGATACTTCTTAACCAATTTTGTATTAGTTGGCAGAGGTGGTCCAGAAATACAATGAATATTTGAATGGATAGGATAAATTATTGCAGAGAGCTGAGAAAAAGTTTGAGAATAAGGTTTTAGAACTTATTGCTCAAAATATTATCATTCACCAAGTAGAGTTGTCTACTATTTTGGGCTCTCTGAAAACCTTTTGTATTAATGTATCATTACTTTTTGACAAGTTATGTGACACATCAATTTTCACAAAAGAAATGAAAAACAAATTATTTAAAATTAATGAAGATCTAAAGGCAAGTGCACAACAGTTATAGTTGGACCTGAGTTCTAGCTCTGCTCACTTCAACAGAATCATATTTATGATAGATATATAGGCAGAACTACTCAAATTAGATCAACTCTGATAGATATTTAGAATATGATTCTCCCTAATTTGGATGCACCATAGAAGCATATAGTACATTCAAAAACCCTCATCCATGACAATAATTTTTCTATTACAGACCACATAGTTGAACTATCATTAGAAGTGTAGGTTGCATTCCACACATGTAGGATCTTGCAAGAGAATTGGGACAAGACTTTGGCACTCATACTAAAGGTACATTCAGACTTCTTGTCTCATTTTGGCATTACTATGTAAATATAAGCATAAATCTTTGGCATTAATGTCAAAAAGGGGGAAAACTATAGAAGTTATAAGGAGAAGCTATAAGGGGGAAAAAGCTATAAGGAGATGTAATAAGGAGATAAAAGGGGGAGAAGATGAGAAAATTTTGAAAGAAAATTGCAAATTGTAGAAGAATGTATATTGTATGTATAGTATACTATATATTATGTATGGGGGAGCATTACCATGTACAAAAATGTATCCTTTACAAAACCAATTTAGAAAAATCTCAAAAATAGTATACTCTACCGAGTTGGAGACATAAGGTGATGAATAAAGGTATTGTTGAACATTCTTGAATTCAATTTTAACTGATAAGTGTTTTTTTTGCTAATGCCAAAGGGGGAGATTGTTGACATTCTAGTCATGTTTGTTATTAGTGGCATACACTTATTTAGATTGTAAACATATATTGAGCATATTGTACAGTTAACAGTGTTAACCAAGTATTTTAGTTGTTACAGAGTTCTACAGTTGCTACCAAGTCCTATGGGCATATTTCAATTTACACCGAGTAGTTACTATAGAGTTGATGAACAGCAACATAAACTGAGCATTTAGTGTATGCCGAGTTTACCAGTGCAAATCAAGTTGTGTAGTACTTACCAAGTTCATAGTTGGTGTGATGTGAGTCTAGTGTTAACTAAGCTACTCAGTGTTAACCAAGAGACTCGGTTTATACCAAGCTTGAGGTGACAATGTTTACCAAGCTATGCAGTGTGAATCAAGCGATTCAGTTTATATGTTGAGTTTTACAGTATTCGCTGAGTCACCAGTGCAGACCGAGTTCAAGACTACTTCAAAGTGATCAGTATGGACCGAGCTTCTATGTCTACCAAGTGCATGATGATGCTGAGCATTGAAAGTGGTTTGTAATGCATGGTATGGTAATGTGTTACTTATGGTATGGTAATGTGTTACTTGGTGGTGTTTTTCAAAGGTCTTAGTTATTATGGAGGCATGATTTCATGGTCATGTATGAAGCTCTTGAGAAAGCATTTGAAAGGTAGAACTCATGTCTTATGAAATCTACTCTCCAAACTATTGCAAGGGCTTTAGGGTATTTATTAGAAGAAAGAGTGAAGCATCTGGCTATGCCATTTTGAATATGTTGAGCTTGTCTAATAAAGACTATGTTTCATAGAGCCATGATGGGATTTCTTCAAGGTCTCTATTTGGGAGCACTCTCAATTACATGAGATGTGGCATGGTTCGCATGATGATAATGTGGTTGTTGATTGGGAGCACACATATGGAGTCATGACTTTGACAAGCGAGGCAACCATAGGTGGGGAGATGGCCACAAGAAGAGATGGCATGTCAGGTGGGAGAAAGCTCCTCTCATTCCTTATTCTTCTGATTGGGGGTGTATGTCAATTGATCTGCGAGCTACACATGAGGAGGTATGTGCAGATATGGAGGAGTAAAAATGGAAACATAAAGTTTTGTCATTTTTGAAACTTGATTAAACAATGTTAAAATCTAATGACTTGGTATTTTAGTTGCTCAAATTTTGTAAATATGGGAGGAAGGATAATCTTCATTTGTAATGTTTGAGCAATTAATCGTCGATATAAATAGTTGTAAATATTGATGATCCTTACTAATTCAGATTTTCTTACTAATTTTTTCCCAGTTGAGCCTTTTTGAATCAATTTTTTTGAAAAATTAATAAATATATATTCAGTGGCTCATCCACTTTTGCCAAAAAAAAAAATCCTAACTGATTAGATCCATAATGAGGTATTGATCCAACTCATGAATTGATTATAGGAAGTTTAGAAATGGAAGACATTCAAAGTAATCAAAGAAAGGATCAATGAGTGAACCATTAAGTAAAATATCCAAGGCAAAGAGCCTCCCATGATATTAACAAGGACACTTCCCGAGGTATCAGATACAAAAATGAGACATATGGATATTGCGGATTTTCAGCAAGTGATGAGTAGAGAAGATAGATCACCTTTGGCATAATGAACATTGGACAGCAGAATAGCTCATGTAGGGGGAAATCCACTTGCAATTTAGTGTACCAAACTAGTTTTGGAATGTATCAAGGCATATGACCAAACCTCTAGAGATGTTGGGACCTCAAGAGGTAATGTCGTAGCTAAGTTGGATCTAATATCTATCTCCATTTCATTCAGGTTTTCGATGAGAGAAGAATTTATAGAGATCTCTAAGGAATGTTCTCAAGGGTATTTCCATTAGATTAAGAAGATGTGTTTGAATGGTATTGCTAAGAGTTGGTTGGATACACCTAGAAGAGGACAGTTGTAGTTACCAAGGGCTCTATGTAGATGCTTTTTAATGAAGACATTTCACATATGATTATTCTTGTTAGTAGAATAGTGGAAAATGAGATGGCTGAGGACTTTTAGGATGGATGTTTGTGTACATCAATACCATCACCATAGAAAATAGTTTATTGATTGGGGAGAAACGATTAGTGATACCCTTCGTCACCAGCTGATAGAATTTAATTTGAATCCGATGTTTTAAATTTCATTCTACCTTTATTACATAATTACTAGTATGAAGTCATGGTTTGGTCTTAATCCTTATGGGGAGTATAACTTGACTACGCAAATTGACAATTATTACCCCTAGTTTCAATTGAAACAAAGTAATGCACACTTCTGTAGGGTGAATGATGTCTTTTCTATGCTCATAGCTCGAGAGCTATAGGAAGATATAGGGCTCTGAATTTCTCCTGAAGTAGCCACTCTCATTAGTACTTATAATAGTTTCTTTATACAATATCCCTGGTTCACCTACATTTTCATTGGAGGTTTTCAAGATTGTCCTCTTATGTGGGTAAAAGCACAAACCTGTGTCACCATTTTGTAAAGGAAATGGCTAACAAAAAGTATAATTTTTCAGGCTCAATGACATAAAATTAGTATTATTATTAAAATTTGAAAATGAAGTAAACTAATGAAATGTATAGAACTTGAGCAGGTTTAGGATTATAAATTTTAATAATTATTTGGAATAAGAAATGATGTATTTTCGTAATTTTTATTTTTAGTTGCTAAAAAATGTTGAAAATAGGGGTCTAGTTCCCACCACAAAACTATATGGATATAAACTTATTTTCCTTTGATCTCATATTATGTTATAGATAACATATATATCTAGGACAATCAAAAATAAAAATTGGCCTTAGACCTATATTTTCTCTTTTATAATGATTCAAATTTCAACTCATGTGAAATCGATAGTTTTCATCTCCCACCACATTTTCAAAACAAATTTATTCTAATTAGAACAAAAATTATACATTCAGGAAGAGGACTCTCTACTTTACAACTTTATATTATTGGGTGAACTATGATAATGACTTCAAATTGAGAAGAAGGGATTGTGTTTGATTTACAGTGCAACAAATCATTGATTACAAGATGGGGTGAGACGTGACAGACGTAAAAGAAGATGGATTGAATCTAATTGACCCTTTCTTCTTTAATTGAATACAACTATTAGAATTTCCATACACTAATTGGTTTCTACTAGAATTGAAATACCTCAAGGAGAGAACCTTATTTGTGATTCAACAAATTGAGAATTGGTTAAAATGTAAAACCAAAGAAGCCATAGCCACTAGGTCAAAAGGGAAAAATAGTGTGAAGAAAAATAATAGCTTGCAAGAAGGTACGTCCAATTCAGTCATTCTATTTTGCCTACCTATTGCTTTTGGTTCTTTACATGACACACAAGGTGGAGATGATGGAGAAAATTTGGATAGAATAATTGATCTACTTTCAGCATGTGAGCTCAATGAAGTCAACTAAAAAGAAAAGGTCAAAGCCCAAAGAGAAAGCTTTAAATCCGATCTAGGAAATGATAGATGAAGCCTCAGAGATGAATGTTTTCCCATCATTATTCATAGATGAAATTATTCAATCTATAGCATCTCCTATACGCTCTTTGTCTCCTAAAAGCATGGAAGGGACTCAAGATGTGCCAATTGTGGAGAATACAAATAACCAAGATTTCTCATCTCTAGTCCTACACAATCCTTCAACAATTGATGCATCTACCATTATTGCAACATCTTGGTTAGAACAAAGTTTGGAGAGAAAGAAGAAAAGAGTGATCCAATTAGAAGCACCAAATCTTGATGTTGTGGCTAATCTAGTACATAAAGGTCTCAAGGTAAAGAAAACTAGGATAGATTCTAGACTGGAAGTGAATTCTACCTCGGAAAACCTATTTTCTGAGAGTGCACAACTAGTCATAGAGAAGAACATAGATGAGGCAGATGAAGCTTATTTTAACATGGCTCAAGCGGATTTGGATCACATTACTCATGAAAGTAGATAGTATAATTTCTATTTGTCAATTTTTGTCCTAATTAAACAATCAAAAAGAGATAATCAAGATAAGAATCAGCTAAAGAACCAAGTTTGAGCCCTTTCTTCGTGCATTCAATTGATGTTGGGTGATTCACTCCCAAATCCCAGTGCTTCTATAGAAACAATAAAAGATCATAAGAAGATGTTTGACAAAGATGTAATTCAAAACATAGGAGAATTCCAAGCTTATGGTAAGATGGTGAAGGCATGGATAAAGCATATGAAAGAGCAAGCATCATGCCTATTTCATGAGGTAAAGGTTACAAAGGCTAAGGCAAATCACATACAAAAAAGCATTCAAAAATATTTGGCGACTCTTAAGGGACAGCAAAGAAATTAATAGTAATTTGATAGAGATTAAAGGAATGGACAACGATGTAGTTAGATCTTTGAAATTAATCACAAGCGGAGAAGAAGAGAAAATTGACATATGGCTGGAAAACATCAAATAGAAACATGACAGTATGGATCAGCAATTGGATGAAAGAGAGAAGTTCCTAAACTATTGCAAACTATTTAAAAAGAAGGCCTTGGCAAATATACCAACAATTTTGAAAGGTATTCCTATCAGCAAAAACACCTAGGATCCAAATATATCCTCCATTTTGGAATGCATAGAGTTAAAGATCAGTATTGAACTTGGTAGTAAACAAAGTTTGGATACTGACATTATGATGAGATTGAGCACTCTCTCAATGGTATTGGACTCTTATATTCAAAACTTACTAGGTTACACCCTAGAGTTGGATGAAATTGGAAAGATTCATGATCTATGCAAGTTGAAATTGCAGAGCTTGATCATCATCAAAAATAAGGCTTTGACATAGGTCATCAAATCATTCAAATCATACAAGGAAAAGTTGACTCAACTACTCACAACACCTCTAGATTAAAGAGAAAGTGTAGGAGATATCAATGATCACAACTGAAAGTTAGAAATAGACGTGCCTAAAGTTGTCTCATATTTTTATTTGTATATTTTGTAAACAGGTCAACTTTAGTTTTACCTTGTTTTAGTCATTTTCTTAATTTTTACTAATTATGGTTATGTGTTAAAAGTTAGAGTTGGTTATGAAAATTCTTCAGAATAGTCCAAACTCTAACTTTTCTAGTAGTTACAAACTAGAAAAGGTGGTTATGCTAGAATAGATTAAATAAATTCATGAACAACACATATAACAGGGAACTTTTTGGAATTTGGAATAATGGAACACTTATGTTTTAGTGATAAGACAATTTTTGGAAAGTGTGTACATAGGTTGTCTTTGTAATCAAAGTTTCTTCTCCTATTCTTGGTGCAAATAAATTAAGGAAAGTACATTTTGCATTCTCTTTTCTACAAAATCTAAATTGTTGATTCTTCATAATGATTATTTTCATGGTATGGTGTAAATACTCATGAATCATTGAATTAGCATCATTTGGATGATAGCTTTCAAGTATAGTTATTGTTTGTTTTCATTAGCAGTTTACGTTAATTTTAAGGAAGTGTTGAAGTTGTGTTGTGCATTCGTCATCAATAGTTTCCTTTCTATCTTTTAAGTTGTAATCATCTTATTTGAAAATCAAAAAAATTATATCTTACGATGGAGTTTCTCCTCTAAACATAGAGGAAGGCCAAATATCAAGGACATATCCAACTGTTGGAGAAATTAATTTGCCACATATTCCATTGGACTAAATCACATATTTTCTAAGTGACAAATCTATTTGCCAACATATTTTTGGTGGCTCTACTATCGAGGTTGAACAAGAAGATTGGCAGTCACCTCTAATGAGGCAAGATGGTGCTACTACACGAGAACTTGTTTTTGGTTCTCCAACTAAGTCTTGGCTTCCAAGAAACCTAGGAAGACATTATTTCAAATTTAGACATGTTTTCATGGAGGTGTAGAAGAAGTTATCAATAATATCAATATGTAAGCCGATTATTAGAGCAAGAAGAAGATTTTAATGAATTATTGAGAAGAATACCCATCAAACAAGAAGTGAATATTGTTGAAAGAATTACACAAGTCCCAAAAAGGAATGGACCAAATCTTATTCCAACAAAATTTTAGGTAAATAATAACCAATAAGTTGTCTCAAAAACCATACACCCAGGTGGAAAGACATAAAGGTTTGCTAAAAAAAGATTTTGAGGCTCTTCAAAAGTTAGATTTCAAGTCGGTCACTTCTAAAAGGAAGAGGAAGACAAATTCAGTTAGTAGGTCATCTTCACCACTAAAGGCTATTGTTTCCCCAATAGCTTTTTAGGCCTTGATCCTACCAGGGACTCTTGTTCCCACAACCATCAATTTACAACCTTTGAATATCATTCTCCCAACCATGGCACATAAAGCACCACAACCACTACTTCTATGGGGAGCTATGATTATTCATTTAGCATTGGGAAACTAATTACATGATATGCGTACTAGATATCGAAAGACTCTCCCAAAATTTTATGGAGATGGAAAAGTTATTACTAATCAACACTTTAGTGTATTTTTTATAGCAATTGGGGTTCTAAAAATTCAATATGAAGATGTCTTTGTCTGCCTCTTTGTGGAAACATTTACTGATACCACAACTAAGTGGTTTGGCCAATTGTCAGTAAGGTCAATCACTACCTAGGAAAATTTCATCCAAGCTTTTAAGAGAAGATTCAAAAGAGTTGAAGATGAGCATTTTCTTCTCTCCCAGCTAACTCAAATGAAGAAAGAAATCCATGAGCCAATCTGAGAGTTCATTGCTCATATTAACAAGATTGTGAATCAAATTTCTCTCAATAAAAGACCCACTAAAGAGAATCAAATGACTTTCTTCATCAGTATCCAACCTTCCAATGTCAGCTTCCAGATACGAAGAGCAATATTTACTAATTTGGAAGCCACTCAAACTTAATCTATTGAAGTGGAGGATGACTTTCTTAGCTCAAGTAAATGGAACCACAATCTACAGAAGGGAAAAGGTCAACAAGCTCCTGATATTGCCACATATCCATCATATCATAAATTTTCTAATGATATGTTACAAATCAAGAAATCGGTGCACCCTTCATCTTTATATCAAGATATCCAAAGGAGGAATTACATACCTTATCAACAAAAGAATAAAAAATATAGATGGATACCCTTGCCAACATAAATATTGGATAATGAGCATCCTACATCATCTAGTAATCAAGACACTATGTGTGATTTCCCACCTGACAAATGATCATGATGGTGCAAGTTATCATGAGATGGCTAGATTCATGCAAATGCATTTGATAGGAGAGAAAATTGAAGATTATATAGCTCCTAAAGATACAACAAATCCAAAAGTTGGAACATATTCAATAAATTTTCTAGAGTATGTATCAGATTGGGAAAAAGGTGAAGATATTAAAAATCATTCTTGTAATGTGTCTCCACCAAATTAGAGGTAGAGACTAGAAGAGGAGTAGGGTAAAGAAGCTAAGGAAAAAGCCACTGATGAAACTTATAAATGCATCTGGTCCTATAAGACTCCATAAGATCCCTTACCAATGAAGGAAATAGATAAGGCTAAGTCTTCCCCAATTTTTGAAGATTCTTTTGATTGTATTGATCAATGTAAGGAGACTAAAGTGCAGATTCCTTAGTTGGTATAAATGAAAGCTAATTCACATTAGTTAGATTGATTGATTCAATGTGTTGGAAAGGGAAAAGTTGCACCAAAAATTAATATAGACCATGAATCATATGTTACCCTAGAAGAAGAAAATATAGAAGGTCTTATGACTGAAGAAAAAAAAAATTCACAGCTTCTTTATTGGATAAACTTGATCCATTCTATGTTTGCCTCTAGATAGCTAGTTGCAAGTTAAGCAATTGTATTATTGATTCTAGTGCATCTGACAATGTTATGCCTAAGAAAGGTGTTCTATGTCCTAGAGAAGAGTGTATTCTATGGAAGTAAAGCAGGTTCCACTGTTTGGTCAATTAAAAGATGCTCAAGTAGCTCTTGCAGCACATCTAGAAAAGAAGTTAAAATTAAATATCTTGGTTGTTCATATTCTAGCTAGTTGTGGGATGCTTTTAAGAAATATATTTTGTAGAGATCTTGGAGGTGAAATCAAGATGGATATGTCCCATGCATTGATCTCAGTTACAAATAAAATGGTTAAACTTAATCCTAATCCTAAAGCTAAATATAAAGTCTTGAAATCTGATGGTCTGAGGGCCAAAATATTGTATGTTGATACCAAACATGTGATATATATGATGACATCTACTGAAGAAGACATAGTTGGGTCTCTTATGCTTGACATAACCAATGAGTTATTATCAATGCAGTTTGATGGAAGTTCTTCTTCATCTAGTTTAGGTGTTGGAATAATATTCATGTTACCTCAAGGAAAGAATTTCCCCAAAGCTTATATGTTGGCCTTTGAGACTACTAATAACACCATAGAGTATGAAGCTCTTTTCCTCAACCTCAAATATACTAGAGAAAAAGGGATCAAACAACTCAAAGTATTGGGAGATGTAGAACTAGTTGTCAATCAGGTACAAAGGTGATATCAAATGAGGAGTACAAGACTGAAGGCCTATAGAAATAGGGTGTGGGATGAGATTGAGCACCTTTATACTTTGTTATATCAACTATTCCTCATGAATATAATTCCAAAGAAGATTATCTTGCAGTCTCTACCTCTCTCCTTATTCCTCACCCTAAATTTAACAAGGATATTTACATGGTGGAGGTGATTCATAGGCCCACTATGCCAAATAATGACCAACATTGGAAAGTTGTTGATGATGATGAGTAAATAATTGCATTTCTTGAGGGACGACCTCCATTTTCTTATCTAAATTTTGAAGCATCGGATAATGTTGAAATTAAGAAACCATATAAGAGATGGGGAGATAACCCTAAAATTATTCATTTGGAAGCTAATATTATTCCAAGGGGATTATTCACCCTTGAAAGTCATTTTCACAAATAAGATAAAAGGAAAAATAAAGTCGAAGATACAAAATATTCCAATTTATTAGGTCATGAGAATGTAAATATTGGTTATGAAGAAATTCTAATGATGGTCCTAATAGGAAAATATTTGTCATTAGAAGAAAAAGGGGAATTCATGAATTTTTTGAACATTTATCAAGATGTTTTTGCTTGGGGTTATGTAGATTTGAAAGAATTCATGAATGGAAAATTCAAACATCAGATTCCTTTGAGACCTGGTTCAACTCCCTTCTAACAAAAATAAAGGCAATTCAATCTGAAGGTCATTGATGCTATATTCAATGAAGTTGATAAAATGCTTAAGGAAAGGATTATCTACCCTATCCACCATTCCACATGGGTAGCCAATATTGTCCTAGTCAGGAAGAAGAATGGTGAGATAAGGATATGTGTTGACTTCCAAAATTTGAATCAAGCATCAATCAGGGATAATTACGAACTCCCTATCATGGATCATATCTTGCAATTGGTATTAGGTTCTAAGCTTAGGTTAATGCTAGATGGAACCATTTCAAATCAACTCAAAATCAATTGTAGATCATTTCGAAACCATTTCAAATCAACTCAAAATCATATCAAATCAACCCAAAATCACCCCAAATCTATCTAGAATCAACCATAATCATCACAAAACATGTTGAACATCCCAAATCAATCATCATTTGTCCAATCCTAGGAATTTTTGTGGCTTTCAGTGCCTTGGAAACCTATCAATCTATTAAATCTTATCAATTTGACCTTAGTATTGTCATGGCTCTTAGTGCTAGGTCAAACTATCATTCACATCATTTGATCTTTGACATTGTCGAGTCTCTCAGTGTCGGATCCTGGCATTATCAACTATTTAATAAAACTGACAATGTTCATCAATGTTATTATGATCAACCCTATCAACCAATCTCAATCTTGTAGCATTTTACAATGTCAATTAAATGTTACATGTCCGTAATTCATGTCATGTGTCCTTGGCATGTTATCAATTTCAATCAATCAATAAATTTGACCATGGCTTTGGTCTATCCATCATTATCCTAGTCAATCTCCATTATTGTCACATTTCATCAAAGGATACTGTCACACTTATTCAATCAAATTGGCCAATCATTTACTAATTTTCTCTATAGGATTAAATAACCCATAATTCAATCCTATGTCATTTTATTAATTGTTCTTCCTAACTAACATCCTTAATTAATTAATTAATTGATTCATCATTCACAAACTATGATAATTTTCAATTTCTTAAGTTCCATTTTCCACCATTAATTTCATTTTTTACTAATTTCTATTTGTGTGGAATAATGGATTTTTAATTCAAATATTCCAGATAATATTGACATTATCATGACACATGGGCATGACACATCATGGATTCTCCATTTACACTTGGCTAAGATATGTCATAATCCATATATTCTTATTCCTTACACATGTCCATATTTAGCTTCCATTGTCATAAATTCTTGGCTCTAAGTGGGTTTGGGGTGTCACATGATGCATCATAGATCCCCTTCTATTTTTAGTGATGTTTGACTTCCAAGATTCACACAATCCTACATTTGGCATCTCGTGTCATATGTGTCATGGATTCTCAAAGGAATCTCTTGCCAAGTCACATATCCAAGGTGACAAATCTAATGCTCTCATCTTGGGTGTTGATTATAAATTGAGCATTCTTCCTCTCATTTTCAGTCCCTAGGTTCTAAGTCTTTGTCTTTTGCTCTCTCTTAAGCTTAAATCACATCTTCTAGTATTCTCATAGCATTATCATTATCATAGGCTTTTTCTTTCTAATTGTGTGTATTATAGGAAATTGGAGTTACATCACATGGAGAAGAAAGAAGGACATGGGAGCTACAAACGAAAGAGTGGGTTTTAACTTTGTGTTGTTTCCTTTGTTTATTTGGCTTTCATGGTAGACTAGAGGGTATCAATGTATGTTTATTGAGTTTGTGATTTGCTCATAGTATGTTAGATATTAGCCTATTTTCTGGTCCTATAGTTATAATGCATTATGAGAAAATTGCACCACTAAAAAGAGAGCCATGGGGTTAGCCCCTTTCAAGATCCTTTATGGTACTGAAGTGATTTTTTCTCTCTCTTGAATTGTCCACTTTAAAGTTGCAGAATGCTATTAAAAATAATGAATTCAAAGATGCTCTTGAAAAGAGGATATTATGTTTTACCAAGTTTGAAGAAGAAAGAGAAATGGTAATTGACAGAATATAGAAACATCAATCCTGAATGAAGAAATTGTTTGATGAGAAGGAAAAACAAAGGGCATTCCTAAAAGGTTATCTTCCATTGCTTTCGGACAAGCACAGAGAGCCAAAAGGTTTAGATAAAAAAATTGACTCCTTCTGGAGAGGCACGTTCCATATTAAAGAGATATGTGGATAAAACTCCTTCATCTTATCATACCTAAGTGGTAATCATTTTCCCTTTCCTTAAAATAGGCAACACTTGAAGCATTACCATCAGCAAGGTATGTGGCTCACCCTTATACATATCTTAGTTAGGAGTTTTTGTTGTACCTTTCTTTCCCTTGTGTTTGGTTTGTGTTCCCAATTTTGGTGTGCTTAATCCCTTTTCATGTATTTACCTCCTTTTCAGGTGACTCTATAGCCCTTGTGATAAAGCATTGCTCTTGTTTAAGTTTGGGTTCATTTAGCATCTTACATAGTCCTTGTCCCTAGATAGAGCCATTTATTACCTTGATAAATTACCCAAGTAGTTAGAACAAAATTTCAGAGTGAGAGCCTAAGTTGAAATATCAAAAATTTTCCTTTCTATGTATTGTTCTCTCTCTATGTACTAGAGCTATTCTCTCTCCACATACTAGTGCTCTTATTCTCTCACCATGTACTAGGAATTTCTCTCAGTGTGTACTAAAATTATTATCTCACTACATACCTAAACTACTCTCTCTACGTACTCAAACTTTTCACCCTAATCCTAACCCGTACCTTGTTAAGAACTCTAACTCCAGTTAAAAATCTCATTAAGAGATAACTATCATGTTTGGAGGTCTAGATAAGAACCAAAAGAAAAAATGAATATGTCTCTATATGCAAGGGGTAGTTGATGATCATAGAATGAAATGTTTGTGGAATATGCACAAATACGACCTTTAAGGAAGAAATGTGGATGCGTAAGAGTGAGGCATCAAACATTCATCAAAGAAAAAGATGCTAATGATGAAGATTTATTCATGATTAAAGAGGAACCTAAGTTGTGAATGTCGCCACATTAAAAAATCCTCATAGGGAATGTGACCATTTGATAGAGTTCCTTTCAAAAAAAAAGGTGGAGGAATGATGGTTTCCTTGATAAAATATTTCTCGAGCATGTAATCTATTAATGCAACAACTCAAAGGTTAGGTGTGAGCATTCACATTTTGAAAGTATCAAGAGCATCAACCTGGAATGTGTATTTCTGCCATCCTAAGGTGGGAAAAAAATGTTTGACATTATGCCCAAACCAAGATGGAAATGCCTATGGATATGCATATGTGTAATTAATTACAATGAACCAAGCATGTGAACAATTTTGTGAATGCAGTGCGATATGCATTCTCATTCACATTCCTTGTTGACTTCACAAAATAAGTCAAACTGATAGAGTACCAGATGTTTGATAGAATTCCTATTGTACTTAGACTCATTTAAGATAAAATTGGATTATGCAGATTCTCCCAATTTATGCTTTCATGGTCTAGTCAAGCATGAAGAGATTGTGCAATAGAATTGGAATCCAATTTTGAGTTCGCCCAAAGTGAGTAGGTACCCAAGTTAAAACCCACAATTTCAATCTTTAGGAAAGGCACGTACACTATTTGATAGAATTTCTCAAGCAAATACAAGTTGGCAGGCGTCATCACCATTGACCACTTCAAGCAACACCTCAAAAGACAATATTTACAAAGGACTGGTAGTTAAAAGATGTCATGTAGACCATGGACACACATTATGAAAATATAGAAAAGGTGCAATGAGTTTTTCTAAACATATTCCAATTACATAACCCATTAGCCAAAACTTTATGTCATATCTCCAACTCGTGACAGCACACATTAAATTCCAAGCATCATATACACAACTAGAAATAAGCATGGAGAAAGCATCAATTCCTTTTCCAAATGTGTGACTCCTTTCAACTCAAAGTTTTGTTAATTAATGCAGCAATTGAAGATCTCAACACATGCATGTAAAAAAAATTGGCCAAGACGTATGAGTTGTTTGACATAATGCTTCTGAAACACATAAATATTTATACAAAGAAACATGTCATCTAAAAGTTAACACGTGACTGTCAAGTCGAGAATTTTGCAATTGATGACAAGTTCGTTGGTATCAACAACCATGAACAAGTATATATTGTTACCTTAGTAGAGCCCAATGCGGATTAAACAAAAAATAAAAGGTTTCTCATGGTCAAACCAGTTCTTGGAGAGAACTTAGAAACTTTCAACCCATACATGGAAGAAGGTAGACTAAAAATATCCAATGAATTTGATGCTGAGGCTTTGGGAATCTTAAATTCAAGGAGGTGGTTTTCGTATGGTGTTTGATATTCATAACTAATAGAAAATTTCCCTTAGTAAATATCCTGACTGATAGAGCCATGATGGAATACTAATTCATTTCATGAATTGATTATAGGAAATGATGAAATTGAAGGCATTAAAAGTAATCAAAGAAAGGATCAATGAGTGAACCATGAAGTATAAATTCCAAGGCATAGGACCTCTTTTGATATTAACAAGCATGCTTCCCAAGGTATTAGATACAAAAATAGGACACATTGATATTGCAAATTTTTGGAAAATGATGATAAGACTGATATTAATGTCCAACAAAAGACTAATGGCGGGTCTAAGGGATTGGAGGATACAACAAGGTAGAAAAGAAACCCAGTGGGAACACCAAACGATGTCCAAAAAAAGAATGAGCAACAAAACAAAACAAAGAAAGGAAACGAGAATGAATAGATGGGAGAAGGACTAGATATCCTTTCTCAGTACAAAGAAATCCATCACTAAGGGAAAAGATCCAGGGAGACCAAGAGCCTGAGCTCAAATTTGAGTAGCACTAGGAGTATAATGTTGTTGCCTAATGAAACCCTGACATGATCAAACAAATCTCATGTGTCCCGATACAAGTGTACCCGGTGGTCGCTTCATGTCCTTGGAGGGTGACAAGGGGGGCAAGATGATCCGACGCCTGACTCTAAGGAAATGTGAGTTGTAAAGTATGGTCATGGAGCTGTGAAGTCTCATGGAGGTAGAGGGTTAAACATCGCCGGTTAGGGTAGTTGAAGAAGGCCAACAAAGATCTACAATCTTTGAATAGGTAGAAAAACTTGCCTCTGATCTTGTAGTAGATGGGATATATAAAGATGAAATGGATCATCTCTAAACAAGTGGTGATCGGTCTAGAAATTCAACCTATGTGAACCCACTTTGAAGGACCCTAGGGAGATATGAAGGACATGGCTCCAATGGCGACTCAAGACAAATCACCTTTGGCACAATGAAAATTGGACAGAGGAATAGCTCATGCAGGAGGACATCCACTTGCAGTTCAATGTACCAAACAATTTTTGGAATGTATCAAGGCGTATGACCAAAATTCTAGAGACATTAAGACCTCAGGAGGTAATGTCATCGCTAAGACGGATCCAGTATCTATCTCCATTTCATTCAAGTTGCCAGTGAGAGAAGGATTTACAGAGATCTCTAAACCAGGTGTTCAAGGGTATTTCCATCAAAACAAGAAGATTTGTGTGAATGTTATTGATAAGAGATAGCTAGATCAACCTAGAAGACGATAGTCGCAGTTACTAAAGGCTCTGCGTAGAACACTTTTTAATGAAGATATTTTAGATGTGATTATTCTTCTCAATAGAATAGTGGGAAATGAGATAGTTGAGGACTTTGAGGATTGGATGTTTTTGTATGTCAATACCATCACCACTAGAAAATATTTTATCGATTATGAAAAAATGATTGGTGATGCCCTTCATCATCAGCTAACAAAATTTAATTTGAATCAAGGGATTTACATGTCTTTGTACCTTACATATGCAATTGCTAGTATGAATTCATGGCCTAGTCTTAATCCTTATGGGGAGTATAACTTGACTACGCAAATCTATAATTATTACCCCCAGTTGCAATTAAAACAAAGCAATGTACACTTTCGTAGGGTGAATGATGTCTTTTCTATGCTTAGAACCAGTGAGCTACAGGGATATGTATGGCTCTAAATTTTTCCTGAAGAAGCCAATATCATTATTACTTACAATAGTTTTAGATTAAGGTAAAAAAAAGTTTTGAAGGGACCCAAAACCCTTTACAAAAAACTATAGATAAACATTAAGCACCACCAGGTTTTACAAGGACCTAAAACCTAGAGTTTTAAACAAAGAAATCAGGTTTTACAGGGACCTGAAACCAAAAGTTTAAACCAAATAAAAGCAACTGGGTTTTACAAGGGCCTAGAACCTAGAGTTTTAAACAAGCTGGAAAAAAAAAAGGCAAAACCAATGAAATCGTACAAACCAGCACACTAGCACCTACAGTAACTCTTTGATGATATTCACCACCTCTTTACCTACTTCTGCAATACTCTGGATAATATTAGCCAAAGCCAAAGTAGGAGCCTCAAGAGCCTCAGTGACCTTTTTCCTCATGCTCTACCTAGTTCTCTTACTAGGTCCTCCTAGACTCCCCATCCCAACATTACCTAGAGACATTATCTCCTCATTGTTCTTCTTACCCAGACCGATCGCCGCTGCACATAGACTAGAAGTGACCTGTTCCATTCATTGCCCACTTTCCTTAATTAAGTAACGGAGCTCCTACTCATATTCCTTGAGCTTTTCAAGGATGTTACCAATTTGTATTTCCATCTGAGCTCTTATGGTACATTCATAGTCCATCTCTTTCTGCATAGCCCTCATTTTTTTCTTGAGTACCATGATCTCATTGTAAAGCCAAGAATTAACCTGAAGGGAAGCCTCCACTTTAAGCTTAGTAGTATGAAGAAAGGATAATTTCACTTCATGAGACTCTTCTTTGCCATCTACAATAGCCCTAATCTCAAAATCAATAGTTGTATTGATCTAGATATTAGTATTGATATCCTACTACTCTATCCTCTCCTCTTTTTCCTGTTACTCAGGTTGTTGTCCTTAGCAACAAGGTCTTTACCCTCATTTTCCTTACCAATATCCTCCTCCATTTTCTCCTCGCTGTCATTCCTCTTTGGATGTGAAGGGTGAATACTTTGTTTCTCTTCATCCTCCCCCAGGGCTTCTGACACAATGTTAGAGTCAATAATTTTGTCCTTGCTACACTCCACATTATTTTTACTAGTCGACACCCCTTTGCTCCTAGAATATCCATCCAGGTTGGAACTAAGGTCTGCCATTTCCATTTTGTCATCATTGTCAAAATTCTCAAATTCTATGATTTCCTCCATGTTTTTCTTATTCCTCTCCCATTTGAAAACCTTTTTTATACCCTTGCTATCACCAATGCCCTCCTTGCTTTTAACCTTAATTCTCTTAGAATGAGGATCATTTTCAAACACTTTCCTCTTGTTCTCCAAAACTGGAGAGGGCTTAAAGGTCTTACTTTTACAAAAAAAATTCTATATGTAATATTAACCTTCATGAAGCATAGGATGAGAATATTTCTTCCTATGAGCATAGAGGCTTTGAAGCAGAGAATACTTCACATAAAATGGAAAAGAGATCCTATCTTTATGCCTAAAATGATTTAGGAAAACAAAGTGAAATTTATGGACTCTCTTTAACCTACCATCAAGAATAAAATACTCACAAATACATGACAACAAGTCCCTCTAGATGACCTTTATTTGTTTCAAGTCATAGAAGTTACCTTTTTTTCCAAATTTTTATCTTCAACTTTCATGTTTGGGAATTCCTGTAATGTCCCCATCTCTTTAGCCTCTCAATAGATTTCTTAGCCTTTCATCCTTTAAAGGCTAAGTGGAAATAATTAAATTGATTTCTTATAAAGTTATTAAATAATTTAAAAATTAAAAGAGATGACTTTATACTTAATTTAATATTAGGGAATCGTCGAGAAGCACAGCTCATCTATTGTTGGAAAGAAGGAATCTTCTAGAATAGTGTGATAAGATAACACTTATGATTCTTCTAGAAGGTGGGGGGGGGGGGGGGGGGGGGGGGGGGGGGTGGGGGGGGGCAAGAATAATATAAATAGAGGAGAGAGCCTCATGGGAAGGCATACAGATTTTTTATTGACATTTGCCTATGTATTTGTGGAGCCAAGGCCTGCAGATAATCAATTTGTCTTTGGGAACGAAAACTCCCAATGATAGCAATTTTGAGGGAGTGAAACATCACTTGAATTATTGCCTATTAGAGGTAGTATTGCAATCACTTCATTGTGTTGAATTTTTTTTCATGGGCCAGGTGTGAAGAGGAAGAATAAGTAGGGCATTTTCTATAGGAGCTTGTTGCAGGAACACTGTATTATCTTGTCATTAGAGCATAATACCATAATACCTAAAGATATTAATTGCATTGTCAATAAAGACTCAAAGTGACTTCAAAAACTAGGTTTCTCTTATTTATTCATGCATATTATATGCTACTACTGTAGGTGTCAGTCTTTATCAGAATTAAGCATTTATTTATATATATGATATCAGAGTTTGGATTTGATATTAGTTTGTATTGAGATCTTGTAAAGATGTCTTGGTTGTAGATGCATCCTTTTCTCTTAGTGCATTAATAGGTGAAAGGAAGGATTATATTCATTGTGCATCTTGTAACCATTTATTACCAATAGAAAATTAGGGTAATTTGTGATCAATTTGAGAAAGGCTCATTACAGTGGTATCAAAGCCTTTCATCCTGCCATCTTGTGAATAGTGAAATAGCAGATGAGTAAGAGAGAAATCAAATGTTATAATAGGGAACAATGGAAATAACAATATCATAATCCACAGGTTGAAAGGGATACATCCTCAAAATCTTTAAGAGAAAGAGATACCAGCAAAACAGTTCAAAATATGGTAGAAGAAGAAAATAGGGATGCAAGAGCTGAAAAGAAATTTGATACCATGCTTGATATGTTGTCATGCTTATTAGCAAAAATGGATCAGCAAGTCACTCAAAATCAAAACACAGCTGAACATAGTGCAAATAATGAGGGAAGGTCTATACATCGTGCTAAAGAAACTAGAGGATCAGCCTCTAGGCCTCTTTTTCCCACCTTTATACCAAGAGAAGAACAACCACATGCTACTTCAGCTATTTCTTTTGGAGATGAAGCTAGATAGGCTTACTTGGAGTATACCAATCTTCCTCCTAATATGAGAGAAATATGGACATTTGATCAATTCATGAATCAAAGGAATAGGAGAGGAGGAAGGAATGATCACTATGCTCCAAGAAATGACTATCAACAAACACTTGGTAAGATTTCCATGCCTTACTGTGATGGAAGTAACAAATGCACAGCTAGGTCTTGGGTTCAAAAGCTTGATAATTATCTTTCTTTGAGACCAATGCCTGAAGAGGATTCCATAAGACTTGCCACACTACATCTTGAAGGAGCTACTAATGAGTGGTGGTATCATGGGTTAGTCACTCTTGGACATAACATTATCACTACATATGAGGAGTTTACTAATAGGCTAATTGAAAGGTTTGATGTCAAAGATCCTGAGGTGACTTTTGGTGAACTAGCACAACTAAAACAACATGGTTCCCTTGATGCTTATGTGAATGACTTCAAATAGTTATTGGTCATGGTTCCTAACATCAGTGAAAGAAGATTGGTGGTCTTATTCATGGAAGGATTGATGGAGCCATTGAAGGGTTGGTTGAAAGCTTTCAATCCTCCCTCACTACAGGAAGAAATGAAGAAGGCACAAGGCATGGAGTTTTCTGCCCCTACCAGAAAGTTTACATCAAAAGGAACATTTTCCAGTCATGACAACAAGAAATTTCCTAAGAAGGAGGACAAAGTTAAAGATAAGTCTACTTTTCCACTTGACCATGAGACTCTTAATGATTTGAGGAAGAAGAAACTATGCTTCTATTGTAAGGGACCATATGATATTAACCATGACTTCCTTATGAAACCTAAGGGGAAGTCAAATCATGCAATGTGGGCACTAATTGAAGATTCTGATTCAAACTAGCAATCTGAAATTAATGATTTAGAATCAAAAAAATTAGAACATGATGAAGAATTAGAGGAAGAAGTAAAGCTTAAAGAGGTTCATCTCACAAGTATTTAGCGAGAAGGATCTTTTAGGATGCGAGGGGTTCTTGTTGGTCAAAAGATTATTACTCTTCTTGATACAAGTGCAACACACAACTTCATTAATACTAGGCTTGTTGAGAGGTGTGGTATATAGACTGAGAAGTTTGAGGGAATTCAAGTTAAGGTTGCTAATGGTTTCACTCTTAGGTGTGACAAAATAATTTCAAAATTGCCCATGCGCTTGAATAACTATGAGTTCAAGGCAGATTTTTATGTGGTGAACATGGGAGACACAAATATGGTTTTGGTAATGACATGGTTACATGACATAGGAATATTCACCCTCAACCTCCATGAGATGGAAATGAGATTTGAGATGGATGGAAAAACTCATGTGTTGAAAGCACTTAGAGACACCAACTACAAGACTATTTCTCTTAGGAAAATGGAACATCTCTTGCATCATGACATGATTGAGTGGGAAACAGGTTGTGTTTTGAAGCCAACATAGGAAGAGCAGCAAAAACCTGTTTATCATCCTGATATAAAAGAGTTGAGGATCAAGCATGACAAGGTCTTTAACGAGATTCCACCTGGTAGACCTCTAGATAGAGGGATATAACACATCATCGAATTGGAGGAGGGTGCTAAGCCTATTATAGTCACTCCTTACAGGTACCCTAAGCAGCTTAAAGATGAGATAGAGAAAACTATCAAGGAGTTGCTAGCTATGGGGTATATTAGAACGAGTAAGTCACCTTTTGTTTCATCAGTTGTATTGGTTAAAAAGAAGGATGGTACTCTAAGGATGTGTATTGATTATAGAATGCTTAACAAGAGAACAATCAAGAACTACTACCCCATTCCAAGGATTGATGAATTGATTGATGAATTGCATGGTGCCAAGTACTTCTCCAAAATTGATCTGAGATCAGGTTACCACCAAATTCGTGTGAGAGAAGAAGATATTGAGAAGACAGCTTTTTGTTTCCATTGTGGACATTTTGAGTTTGTGGTTATGCCATTTGGGGTAACCAATGCCCCTACTACATTCTAGTCTACTATGAATAGGGTATTTTATTCACAGTTGAGGCAATTTGTGGTAGTCTTCTTTGATGATATCTTGGTTTATAGCTAGACATGGGAAGAGCATCTTGCACATCTTGACATAGTTTTGGGTATTCTTGGTAAGGAATCTCTATATGTAAAGGAATCTAAATATGACTTGGACATGACAGAATTATTGTATTTGGGTCACATCATTAGTGCAGAAGGAGTTTGGATGGATCCAAATAAGGTCAAGACAATTATTGAGTGGCCTACTCCGATGAATCTGACACAACTTAGAGGATATTTGGGTTTATGTGGATTTTATCGTAGATTTGTCAATGGGAATTCTCGCCATGTAGCATCACTTACAGATTTGACTAAGAAAGGGGCTTTTGTTTGGACTCGTGAGGCACAGGAATGCTTTGAGATGTTCAAACAACTTATGACTACTTGCCCAGTGCTTGCATTGCCCAATTTTACTAAACCCTTTGAGTTGCAGTGTGACACTTCAGGTGAGGGGATTGGAGCTATCCTTATGCAAGACAAACATCCAATTGCATATGAAAGCAGAAGTTGAGGGGGCCCTAAGAGGAGCTATAGTATATATGACAAGGAAATATTGGCCATTATGCATGCATTGGCCAAGTTTAGGCAATACTTAGTGGGCAGTAAGTTCATTGTTAAAACAGACCATAATAGCTTGAGACATTTCCTTGGGCAGCGAGATCTTAATGACCATCAGAAAAAGTGGGTAAGCAAGTTGCAATCTTACGATTTTGACATTTCTTTTGTCAAAGGTTCACAGAATATAGTTGTTGATGCCTTCTCTCACCGACCACATTTGAGCTCAATGGTTGGGGTTTCAGTGGATTGGAGTCATTTGATTGTGGCAGAATATGCTAAGGATTCTTGGGCTTCAAGTATTATTGATGGGTCACTACATGATAATAGGTACACGATGGTGAATGATCTTAGCATTTACAAGGGGAGGATTTTCTTGACTCCAGGATCCAAAGTGAAGAACATAGTATTGAGGTCCTTTCATGATTCACCATTGGCAGGTCATCCTGGGTATTTCAAAACCTATTGACAGATTTGGGAGAGGTTCACTTGCAAGGGTCTAAAATCTAATGTTCTACGATATGTTAGAGAATGTGTTGTTTGTTAGCAAAACAAACAAAACCATACATATCCTGCTAGTTTATTAGAGCCACTTCCAATTCCAAACAAGAAGTGAGAATGTATATCTATGGACTTCATCATAGGGTTGCCAAAAGTGCAAGGCAAGGATTGTGTTTATCTAGTGGTTGATCACTTGACCAAGTTTGCACATTTTTTCCCAATCACTATTTCATTTTCAGCCACACAGGTTGCTGAACTATTTTTTTGTGAGGTGTTTAGATTGCATGGATTACCACAAAACATTTTTAGTGACCGAAACAATCGGTTTATGAGCAATTTCTAGAAGGAGCTTTTTAGATTGTGTGGGAATGAGCTTTCCCTGAGTACTAGTTACCACCCTCAAATAGATGGACAGACGGAGATAGTCAACCGATGGGTGGAAGGGTACCTCAAAAATTATATTGCTGGGCAGAAAAAAAGATAGGTTAAGTCGATATACCTTTGTGAGTACTGCTACAACACTACTCATCATATTTCTATTCAGATGACACCATTCATGGCCTTGTATGGTTATGAGGCTCCTAGCTTTCTTGATTTGTTGATAAGTGATAGTAGAGTGCTTAGTGTTGGAGACATGTTACAAGAAACTTAGGATATCATGAGGGCTCTTCGTGAAAACATCCAAAAGGCACAAAACCAAAAAAAACAATATGCAGATCAGAAGAGAGTGGAACACTCTTTTGAGGTTGGAGACATGGTGTATTTGATGTTGCAGCCCTACAGACAGTCTACTCTCAAGAAGAGTGGTGTAGAGAAGCTCAAGCCACGATACTATGGACCCTTCTGGGTCATTAGGCATGTGGGTGAAGTGGCTTATGAGCTAGAGTTGCCGGCGGATAGCAAAGTGCACAATATTTTCCATGTATCACACCTCAAGAAGGCATTAAGACATCATGTGGCCCCTTCTACAGTTCTACCACCCTTAGATGATGAGGGTAAGTTGATTTTGATACTAGAGGCTATACTAGATTTTAGAGAGAAGAGATTGAGAAGCCTTGTCATTAGAGAATATTTGATTAAATGGAAGAACCTACCCATTGAGGATGCTACATGGGAGAGTGAAGAGATTCTACAACATCTGGAGTTGAGATTGCTTGGGGACAAGCAATTTCCAAAGGGGCGGATTGTAATGTCCCCATCTCTTTAGCCTCTCAATAGATTTATTAGCCTTTCATCCTTTGAAGGCTAAGTGGAAATAATTAAATTGATTTCTTATACAGTCATTAAATAATTTAAAAATTAAAAGAGATGACTTTATATTTAATTTAATATTAGGGAATCATCGAGAAGCACAACTCATCTATTGTTGGAAAGAAGGAATCTTCCAAAATAGTGTGATAAGATAACACCTGTGATTCTTCTATAAGGGGGGGGCAAGAATAATATAAATAGAGGAGAGAGGCTCATGGGAAGGCATTTGGATTTGGAAATAGCATCAACAATTCTACAAGTATGGTCCCTCAAAACACCTCCACAACTAACTTTACTAGGATTTCCTTTTGCAACACCATCAAAATTGCCTCTAATCCATCCCATAGGTGGAGAATCCCATTTAACATTCTATCTTTGATCATCAATTTTGGTTTTATAGCCTTTAGTCTTCATAGGCTTATTAATTTGGATTTCATCACTCAATTTTCTATGAGATTTGAAGGTTTCCTTGATTGCTCTAATAATATTGTGATTGAGAACCCACTTAAGAATTTCTTTGTCTCTAAAGATTCTATTATTTCTTTCTTTCCAGATTTCCCACCAGAGATGGGGTAGAGAAATTTTCCAAAGAAAATCAAATTTAGCATCCTTTGAAGGACGGGGCCAACTCTGGAAACATTTATCAATATTATTATGCTAAACCCAATCTAAGTTCCAATAGAGCAGGATATAACTCCAAACTTTCTTACTGAAACTGCAATTTAAGAATAAGTGATTCCTATCTTCAAATTCCATTTTGCATAGACAACATATGTTGACCACATAAACCCCTCTTTTTTGCAGATTTTCCAAAGTTAAGATTTTGTTTTGAAGCAAGATCTAAAATATATATTAATTTTAAGAGTAAGACCTTTAATCCAAACTTTAGCCCATAAAGGTTTGTTTCCTTTTTCCTTGGATCTAAAAGAAGAAGAAACTTTAAAACAACCTCTTGGTTCAATCCGCCAAACCATTTTATCTTCAATATGAAGATAAAGGCTAAAAGCATTAAAAATAAACTAGATACTAGTAAAAACCATATTACTTTTAGCAATATTTATCCATTCACTATTAATCCAATAATTCTCCACTAGAATACCAAAACTTTGTTTACATCTGTCAACAAGTGTTCTATCCTCAAAATCCTCAATCAAAGGATGATCCAAAAGCCGCACATCATCCCAAAACCTGATCTTATGCCCATTTCCCACTTTCCAAATGCATACCTTGATTAAAATATTTTTAGCTCCCTGAACAGCACCCCAAATAGCAGAATCAGACTAGACATTTAAATAAGATAGAAAGCCAGGCAAAGTAGGAGCAGGGAGAAGGTATTTATGTTTCCAAATAGAACTCTACTCCTTATTGTCTTGATAAAATCTCCAACCCTACTTAGCAAGTAAAGCTTTATTCATACTCTTGACGGACCTGATACCCAACCCACCATCCAATTTAGGCTTACAAATTTTCTTCGAAGCAATTAAAGCCATTCTCCTCATAACCAAACCAAAGGAAATTCCTTTGGATTTTTTCAATAGTATTAGCATATTTAACTAGAATCCTGAAGAGACTCAAAGAATAAACAGGGATACTTTGGAGGCAAGCTTTAAGAAGAGTGACTTTACCAGCTTGACTTAGCAAATTACCTTTCCATCCTGCCAGTTTCTTACTGAATTTCTTAACAAGATTCTCCCAAAAAGAATCCAAAGGAATAAATCCCAAAGGGAGACCTAGGTAACTACAAGGAAAAGAACCTATAGAAAAACTGAGGATATTAGCAATCTTATCCTGTCTAGGAACAAGAGTATTAATAAAATACAAAGAGCTCTTATTCCAATTAATCAATTGACTAGAAGCAAAAGAGTAGAGATTAAGAGCATTTTTGAGATTCATCACCTCCCTAACCTCGGCTTTACCTAAAAAAATAGTATCATCCACAAATTGTTCATGAGAAAAAATAAGAGGATGAGAAGAAGGTCTTGAGCCTTTAATTTCCCCTATAGAAACCAATTTCCTGATATATCTGCCCAGGCAATCAGCCATAATAGTGAATATGATTGGTAATAAAGGATCTCTTTGTCTCAGCCCCCTTGTCAGTTTAAAGAAAGCAGTGGAATGCTCATTAACCAAAACAATAATTGTAGTAGTAGAGATCATCTGCATAATAAGCTTAACCACATTGACACTAAAACCAAAAGATAATAAGATGTTATGGAGAAAAAACCATTCTACTCTATCATAGGCTTTAGCAATATCAATTTTAATGATAAACCGTTGATTATTAGAGAGAGATAAAGAATGGATATTCTCATGCACAAAAATAATAGAGTTAAGGATTTTTCAAGCAAGAATAAAACCATTATGTTTCTCATATATAAGGGAAGGAAGCATATTCAACGATCTCAAATTTGGGACTTTAGAAATGATTTTATAAATTGAATTGCAAAGTCTGATGGGCCTGAACTAATCTGGGGAATCAACACCAATCTTCTTTGAAATCAATTAGAGGAAACTAAATTAATTTTCATCAACATCCTTTTAGCCCCAAAGAATTCTTTAACAACATCACACACATCTTTACCAACCATTTTCCATTCTTTCTAAAAAAGTAGCATAGGAAAACCATCCGGCCCTGGTGACTTGTCCCCTCCCAACAAGCAAACAACTTTATAAATTTCCTCTTCCTTAGGAATAACACATAGAAATCCATTTTGATCTTCAAAAACCAATGAAGGAATAACATCTAGCAACTCGGCTTGATTAGTCAAATTGATTCCAGGATCTGAGGACATCAAAGAAGAAAAAAGGAAACCATTTCTTCTAAAATTTCTTTTTCATCAGTTAACTTAATTCTTCCTTTATTAAGACTAGAAACTCAAGTTTTGACTCTATGTTTCAAAGTTGACAAATGAAAGTATTTTGTATTTCTGCCACCTTCATCTAGCCATATAGATCTGGATCTTTGCCGCCAATAAATCTCTTCTTTGGTGACAATGTCATGATACTCCACCATCTTCTCATTTTCTTCCATCACCAAATCCATAGAGTACCCTTCCAACTACATTTTGTCTTGGATAGCTTGTAGATCCTCTTTTATTTTTTATTTTCTATCAAAAATGTTCCCAAAAAATCTTTTGTTTCATACTTTAACTCTCTTTATAATATTTCTAAGTTTAGTAGCCACTTGAAATAAAGTCGTACCTTCGATATTTATGTTCCACCATTCAGTGAACTGATCCTCAAATTGTGGGTGCTACATCCACATTTTCTCAAATCTAAACGAAGAGTTCTTTCTATTTTGAATATTCTCTGCTCTAAATATCAAAGGAAAATTATTCAAACCTATCTTCTAGATAGCCTTAAATTACACACAAAATCTTTTGTCCAATCCAGTGATATTAGCACTCTTTCCAAGCGAGCTTGGATACAGTCATTACCAACCCTTTTGTTACTCCAAGTGAAATCAATCCCAAGAAGATCTAAATCTATTAATTCTTCCTTGATTATAAAATCTATAAAATCCAATCTTCCATCTAGTTGACTAGCATTTCCCCCTCTTTTTTCAAGCTCACAAAGTGGAACATTAAAATCCCCCAAAAGGATCCATCTACCATAATAGTCATTACTTGTAATGTTAGATAAAGTAGCCCAAAACCTTTTTCTAGCATTCTTGTTATTAGGTGCATACACATTCACAATATACCATTCATTGTTCAGGGCAATACTCTTAATCTTAACCACCATAAAAATGTTAAATAGCATTCAGTAGTGTACCTAAAAACAAGGATTTCTTCCATAATATCATCATTCCTCCTAAGGCTCCTTCAGAGCTACTAACCATAATACAGTAAATCTTAAACATTTAAGCTTTTCAGATTTCTCTTTATCCATTTTGGTTTCCTGAAGCACTAAAATATCTAGTTTTTGCTCTCTAACAAAATTTTGAACAATATCTAACTTATGAATACCATTTAGCCCTCTAATATTCCAATTAATAATATTCATCATAACTTTTTAGGGGAAAATCTAGAATAGTTGTCTGTTTCCCATTAGCAATATTCTGTAAGTTTTCATTTTCTCTAGTTTTCTTAGACGTTTTCCTTCTAGGTTTCTTTGGAGTTCCAACATTTGGTTTCAGTTTTGGAAAGAAAATTTTGAGTTTACTACTTCAAGTCTCAACTCCTTTAGATAAAGTGTTATCTTTTTTCTTTATTTTCTTTCTTTGACTCTTTTTCTATTTAGATTCTTTCTTATATGAAATCAAATCAATACCTTTGGATTCAAGCACATTATCAATGGATATAATCTCTTGACAAAGGGAAGGCAATTGAACCTGAGATTCAACAACCAAAATATTCTCTAATGCCAGTATACTATTGCTTTCCTCAAGAATTTCTCCTTCCTCTATCTCTTCTAATTTTTTTATATCTTCCCATTCTAGCTTTTTTGTTTTGAAAAATAACCATCTAATTCATTGGATCTACATCCTTCTCTTTTTCCTACAAACTTGAAGTCTCCTCTACTTCCCCTCTACTTCCATCTGCATTCATGTATCTTGATTATCTAGGATATCTTTACCTTCAATCACCTTGTCAGGCTTAGCTTTAGGTTTCCATACCCTTTTCTAGATCTTAGTTTCTTCGTTTTTTTTCCACATTCACTAACTTTGGTTGATTTTTAATTTTCAAAGGACAAATTTCACCCAGTGACCCTATTTTTTACAAACAAAGCAAGCATTTGGAAGATCTTCAAAGACTATCTCTTGCATCCTTTTACCAAGTTTTGAATTTAATTCCACCTTCTGGGGAAGGTTCTTCAAATGAGAGACTTTTACATAGATTCTAGCACATTGAATTTTTTATCTTGAAGCCATAACATTGTCAATAGCTATGAGTTCACCAAAAGATCTAGCTATCCCCTTGAATATTTCTTCATGCCAAAACTCAAGGGGTAAGCTAGGAAGTCTAACCCAAACTGGAGTAGTTAAGAAGAAGGCATCAGATGGATCCATATCGGGCTCCCATTTTTTAATCGTTAGAGTACCATTACCAAATGACCAATATTTAAATCTTCCTTACACGTAAAAAAAAAGGAGAAGAAACCATTCATCATAAGTGCAATGTCCACTTGACTATGGAGTGACCATTTCCTTCTAATCATATTTCTCAATGCATCAATATTAGGTCTAGCCCCCAAAAAATTTCCAACTAGGATAAAATCCATTGTCGAGATAAAAAAATCAACAATCAAATCCAAAATAAAGATTTGAAACTCACCTTTTTCTTAGCAGGATTTTGATGTAACTAGAGGAAAAGAAGATTTTCCTCCAGGTCTTCTCCCAAACAAAGAAGACCACTTGCGTTGATCTACTTCCAACTTCCCTTTCTTTTGGTCCTCCACACTATAAACATCTGCATTCTTATCCACACCTTCCAAGAAATTCCTTTCCTATAGTGGATCCCTTTTGTGAACATGACAGTCAGGTAGAGGAATGAAAAGAACATCCAAGACCCCACTTTTTGTGGAATAAGAACCTAATAGTTTGTCTTCTTCTTCTAGGGATCCATCACAACTTGTGTTTGACCCTACAATTCCTATCGAGATCCCCACTATTTGACTCCCTACCCCTCTAGGATCAATCCCTGCCGCTAAGTTTTTGCCTACCAAATTCTTGCCTACTAGAGCTTTGACCATAGAAGAATGTTTATTAATTATGATAGTTTCTTTATAAAATATCCTTGGTTTACCTACATCCACATTGGGAGTTTTCAAGATTTTCCTCTTATTCTACCTCGCTTCGTAGATGACAGGTTGGTGCTTTCAAAAGTTTACAGGCAAATTGATCAAGTAAACAAGAAGTGCAAGAACAAAAGATCTATTTCTTTCCTAGTCAGTATTGGATAGTATAGTTGAATTTCTTCCTCAGATGCTCAAAATATTGGAAGATCCATGGTGAAGATAACTTTGTAGTCTTTTCAGAGTTGTTTCCCATTTGATGGTAGTGGATATGTTACAACCAACTTGACACTAAGACTTGACTATCTTCATTTTCCTACTATGGAAGATTAGTGGGAAAACTTTTAGAATGACTTTGAAGTGAGAAGATGGGATTGGATATGATTTACTGTGCAACAAATCATTGATTACAAGATGGGGTAGGATGTGACAGATGCAAAAGAAGATGGATCAAATTTAAATTACCCTTTCTTCTTTGAATGAATACAATTGTTGGAATTGCCATATATTAATTGGTCTCTACCATAATTGAAAGACCTCAAGGATAGAATCTTCTATTTGATTTAGTGAACTAAGAATTGGTTAAAAATTAAAACCAAATAAGCCACAACCACCATGTCAAAATGGAAAAATAGTGCAAAGAAAAATAATAGCTTGGAAGATGGTACATCCAATTCAGTCATTCCATTTTCTTCTCCTAACACATCTGGTTCTTCACATTATGCACAAGGTGGAGATGATGGTGAAGATCTAGACAAAATAATTGATCTATTTTCAGCATTTGAGCTCAATGAAGTCACCTAGAAGAAAAGGTCGAAGCACAAAGACAGATCTTTATTCATTCAGCATGGGAAACAGGAAGAAGAAAGTCAGATAGAGAGGAGTAGCTAAGAAGAGTGATGTTTGTTAGTAGAGCTAGTAGCTGAGGCTTGGAAAACAAGAAGATTACTTGGTGGCTTATGAGCACAAGTTTAGATTCTTCATGGGGTTTTCTACCAAATTATGGATCTGGGCTAGCTAGGGTTTGGATCTTGCAAGATCTTGCAGAGCAATTGCTCTATTTGGTTGTAACCTGGAAGGCTTTACAACCGGGCATGTTGGCTATAAATCTTATGATTATATTATGAGAATTGGCATTATTTTGGATCTAAATCTGTGTTATTTTTATTCTTCTATTGTGTGCTTATTTTTTGGGGGCTAGGACATCTCCTTTGGCGATTCTCCTGTCTTGCACTACATAAATTAATGCCTTTATTTAGAGCTTAGAATCAAGTTAGTTATTAATAGATGAATTATTGGAGTCTTAGGTGACTCTACAACACCCCCAAGATCAAATGAGAGACCAAGATAACTTACACTAGATAATGGGGCATATGCACCGAGTTGTGGTGCCAAAAGGGTGACAAGGAATTTTTTTTTTCCTATTTTAAACAGTGTGCACGCGCTTTTTAAAAAATAAAAAGTATATATGATGGGCTGCAAACCCACAGCCCATCATTTTCATTACCATTTTTTTCTACTCCTACGGCGAGCAGCGCGTACGCGAGTTGAAGACTCAACATTTGCACCACCATTTGCCAAAATGCCTCCTTATCAACGAAATCCAAGACCACAAGTGCACCCACAACAACGCCGTAAGTGATATAAACCTAACTTTGCATTGTTTGATATATTTTTCATATTATTTTGTAAGTTTTTTATATTCTTTTGTAGGGTTTTTACAAATTTCATTTAGATTTGTTTATTTATTTGAATTTCAACTGATTTTTTATCAGGAAATGTTCATAATCAACTAGAAAATCCACAAGAACATCAAAACCCTCAAGAACCCCAAAACCAAAACCCTCCTCAAGAAGAAGAACAAATTCCACAACCCGAACCAATTGCAAGACCTCCACCAGGCACACAAGAAAATCTACGAAATGAAATAGAGAGAGGCAAAACTAAATTAGAAGGAATCATTGCTCGGTTGAAAGAATCCGGACAAACCAATCCAATGAGGGCTCAATTGGCATCATCCCTCGAATCCATTAACACTCAGATAGCCTCAGTTAGTGGTCAGTTAGATATTTGGCGGGCTAAGAGGGATGAACAAAAAAGATTTTATGCAAATAAATTGTCATATGAAGATGTTAAAAAAAAGGAAATACCAAAAGGTAGTATATGTGCATTATTTAGAAAACCCGGTGAGCAAAATACTGTTAGAGAGGGTACTAAATGATTCCCCATCCATTGGTGCATACATGATGCTATTAGAAATAATTTTTGGGATATATGGTGGATGGTTTTTGATGCCCCTCCTTGCAACAATCACGAGGTACCCATGTATTTTTTGAAGAAATTATATTGTGAGTTTGTCCTTGGGGAGATCTCCAATTATTTTGATATGTTAGACTCCTAGGTTAGAGGTGGGGGGTCATCATTTGAGAGGACTGAAGCACATCGTGACCCTAATGTAGTTAGGGCACCTGTGGTCCATCCACAGCGTGAGCATGTGATTATTCTTTCAGTTGTGAAGGAACATGTAGAGGCCAGCACTTTAGGGACCATTAATGCTTTGAAGTGGACTCTCATCCATTCCATGAGCCCATTAGTTGAGGGGGAGCCTTCTATACGTCGTGGTCACATGTGCACTTCATGCGGATCCCTATGCACATTTGGCACTCATGTCAGAGATGGTGCAGATGATGGGCTTGTCACTGATCAATTCCTAAATGAGACATTTGGCATTGACACACAGGTAAATTACTAATTTGATCACATTTCATACATATAGTGAATGATTAATTAATTAGGATTTATTGACATTGTTCAAAATTTAGGGTCAAAGTGTTCCTAGGCCTAGCAGTGATCCTCCAAGCCCATTTTTTGTCCCTTCGACGAGTCCTGAGGTATGTATCAATTTAATCATTTTAGTTAATACATATATTTATTACGTAATCATATTAATGATTGACCAAAAAAAATATGCATGTGCATCAGTTCTCCACAGGACCCTCAACCTTTACCACAGATGCAGAGCAAAGACATCATACGAGCTTCACACAGGTACAGTTGTTTCATGTTAATTTAATTCATTTGATTATATTTATTCCATGTTTCATGTTAGATATAACATGTATTGTATGACGTGCAGCTCATGATGTCAGACACACCTCCTCATCTGCGACAGTCTGTTGATAGTGGAGTGGTCGTAGCTGTGGCTAGCTCACAGCCACTGACGGAGGTATGAAAGAATTTTCTTCATTTTAGTTGTTGTTTATAATAGTTAATCTCAAAATTTCTAATGTTATTTATAAGTAATTATATTTATTGAATTGTTGTAGGGTCTTGTCATGCCTGATTGTCCATGAGCATTTGAGGTGGACTTACAGAGTGACTATTTGTTGGCGGTAAGAAAATAATTGATTTTGTGAGTACATATATTTGATTTCAACGTATAATAAATATTGATTCATATCTACTTTCTTTGTATTAGTTGCACCTGGAGAAGAGCCTCAACAAGAGGTCAAGTGAGTGTGTCAGGAGGGCCCCATCATCTCCACTGTCTCCCTCCACACGACGGCAGAGGACGTCGAGAGACTTGTTTCCTTCCCCTCATGGGAAGGAAAAGATGTAGTTGAGATATTTGATACATATATATATAGACTTGTTTCCTTCCCCGTGTATATATATAGGCATTTGAGAGACATATTCGATACACATTTGATGTACATATGACATTCTATATTTGATGTATGACATATTTCATGTATGACATTATTGGTTAATATATGATATGTTTGTTCATATACGACATTATTGGTTATCATAATATATTATGTGTTTGTTAATGTATATGACATTATTGGTTATCATTTTATATTATATGTTTTTTCATATATGATGTTAAATTAGATATGTTCGTGTATGACATTAAATTAGATATGTGCATGTATGAAATTAAATTCAATTGCTAGAGAGTTGCCATTATGTCTACCAACTAGTAGATGTTCTTTTTTGCTTTATTAGTATTTCTCAAAAACTGCAAAGAAGTTGTTTCTGGTAGTATCTACTATAGTCCTTCTACTCAAATATGTTTTCAAAAATACTTAGTATGGCAAAGAAATGTCTATGGAAAGCTTGTCAAATAGGATATTGAAGAACTAAATGTGGATAGTCATTAGTACCCATCAATAAGAACACGGACATCTTTCTCAAGCAAGGCATATGACATTAGCAAGTAATTTATAAATTTTCTTTGCAAATAACTAGAAGATGCTATGAATCTTAATACAGAGTTAATCACGAACTCATTAGTCCATCCAAGAAGCATATATCACCCTAAGCCAATTAACCGACAGGATAAAAATTAATTCAATTTCAACAAAATTTTGAGTATAACAAGCATCTTAGGGATTCTTACAAGAATTAACACGATGTTCACAAGAGCATTACAAGTTCTTGTAATGCTATTTCACATATTGTAATCATATTCAGTTTTGAATGGCCATTTGTGTTACAAGCATAACTGTTCTTTAAGGTCTTTTAATTATAGACATGAATTTTATTATGAAGCTTTTTTATGACAACCCACTCAATGCATATATTACTGTTCCACATTATGCTAATTTGACTTTCATTGGTTGATTTGGGTCTAGACATGACGTTATTCACTACCTTTTTTATATATTATTTTTTTGTAGTGAGGTTTTGGCCTGAATGAATGTATTAATCATCGAAGTTGTGAACCTTGGTCGAGATCCTTACAAATATATTTTCAAATTGGACCTCAAATAGTTTTCTCAGTCACCCCTTGTACATAGATACTGAAATTGTAGTTAATTACAAAATTAATACTGAATTAACACAAGTTTAATTGAGAAGTATTATGTACCTCAATAGGCTAGATTATTATTGACCGGGAAGCTTTATCTAAGAGCAGTTGGTTTCCTAAATCTTTAGCGCAATGACAGTCTTATGGAATGTGGAATTAGGTCTGCTAGCTAAGGAACGTTCTTTAAAAGGTAGAGGAAACTCAAGACTCACATGTTTCCAATCAATATAAATGTTTAAGTCGCTTCTCTAATTTTTTCTATTTATGATCTTCTTAAAACTTAACTTTCTAAATGCATTGATGGGGAAATAAAGATCTTCTAGGAACTAAAGGCTAATCATGTTTAATACTTACAATTCTCTATTTTTATCTAATAATTTAAAAAATATTGTACAAGTGTTTTCAAAGAGCAACACTTGTCACTAACATCATAAGAAGGAATATCTAAGGAGGCTTACCACTGATCCCCCACCACCAAATTCAAGAGAAAACAAAATTCCACTACTAAAGAGATAGTAACAATGATCATCCCTAGTCTCTCCCTTATCACAAAATGATTACCATCAAAATTTTCATTTCCAATTGCGTCATGTGCGTTGAAGCGATAGTAACATTTTCACTCTCTTACCTAATGTCTCCCATTTCTGAAACTCTTGGGGAAGGGCAAGGCCATCTTCTCAGTACTTCAAAATACAATGAGTTCCATTTTCTCACATATTGATAATCATTGACTTAAAGTATAGTTGAAGTATTGACAATCCATAGATATGCCTCGTCAAAGATCGCAGCCCTGTGGCATTTAGTGACCCTTAGGGACATTCTGGTTCAACGTGCCTGAGAACGTTCGAGCACTGAAGGGGACAGGAAGAGGTTGGGGATAGGGTTTACCCAGCCACCCGAAGCTAATGGAGAAGACAGTTTGATCCCATGACAAAAGATGAGAGAGATTTGGCAGTTGGCAACTTTATACTGGCCAACACTACAAGTTTCAGCATCACCCGAGATGGTGTTGTAAAATGAAAATAGAATGTGATCTCCAAAAAGTGAGAGAGGTTATTATAGGTCTCCACAACACGGTCCTGTAGGAACTGGAATCGCATCCATACCTCACACGAGCTCCGAGATATGCCCCATCAAATATCGCAGCCCTATGGCATTTAGTGACCCTTGGGGACATTCTGGATTGGTGTGCCTGAGAATGTTCGAGCACTAAAGGGGATAGGATGAGGTTGGGGATAGGGTTTACTCGGCCACTCAAAGCTAACGGAGCAGACAATTTGATCCCACGACGAAAGGTGAGAGAGATTTGGCAGTTGACAACTTTGTACTGGCCCACACTGCAAGTTTCAGCATCACCCGAGATGGCGTTGTAAAACAAAAATGAAGTGTGATCTCCAAAAAGTGAGAGAGGTTATTGTAGGTCTCTGCAACATGGTCCTGTAGGAACTAGAATCGCATCCATACCTCGTACGAGCTCTGAGATATGCCCCATCAAAGATCGCAGCCCTGTGGCATTTAGTGACCCTTAGGGACATTCTGGTTCAGCATGCCTGAGAACGTTCGAGCACTGAAGGGGACAGGAAGAGGTTGGGGATAGGGTTTACTCGGCCACTCGGAGCTAATGGAGCAGACAGTTTGATCCCACGATGAAAGATGAGAGAGATTTGGCAGTTGGCAACTTTGTACTGGCCAACACTACAAGTTTTAGCATCACCCGAGATGGCATTGTAAAATGAAAACGAAATGTGATCTCCAAAAAGTGAGAGAGGTTATTGTAGGTCTCTGCAACATAGTCCTGTAGGAATTGGAATCTCATCCATATCTCGCACAAGCTCTGAGATATGCCCCATCAAAGATCGCAGCCCTGTGGCATTTTGTGACCCTTAGGGACATTCTGGTTCGGCGTGCCTGAGAATGTTCAAGCAGTGAAGGGGACAAGACAAGGTTGGGGATAGAGTTTACCAGGCCACCCGGAGCTAATGGAGCAGACAGTTTGATCCCACGACGAAAGATGAGAGAGATTTGGCAGTTGGCAACTTTGTACTGGCCAACACTACAAGTTTCAGCATCACCTGAGATGGTGTTGTAAAATTAAAATAGAATGTGATCTCCAAAAAGAGAGAGAGGTTATTGTAGGTCTCCGCAACACGGTCTTGTAGGAACTGGAATCGCATCCATACCTCACACAAGCTTCGAGATATGCCTCGTCAAAAATCGCAGCCCTATGGCATTTAGTGACCCTTGGGGACATTCCGGATTAGCGTGCCTGAGAACGTTCGAGCACTAAAGGGGATAGGATGAGGTTGGGGATAGGGTTTACTCGGCCACCCAGAGCTAACAGAGCAGACAGTTCGATCCCACGACGAAAGGTGAGAGAGATTTGGCAGTTGGCAACTTTGTACTGGCCCACACTGCAAGTTTCAGCATCACCCGAGATGGCGTTGTAAAAAAAAAATGGAGTGTGATCTCCAAAAATTGAGAGAGGTTATTGTAGGTCTCCGCAACATGGTCCTATAGGAACTAGAATCGCATCCATACCTCGCACGAGCTCCGAGATATGCCCCGTCAAAGATCGCAGCCCTATGGCATTTAGTGACCCTTGGGGACATTCTGGATTGGCGTGCCTAAGAACGTTCAAGCACTAAAGGGGATAGGACATGGTTGGGGATAGGATTTACCCAACCACACAGAGCTAACGGAGCAGACAGTTCGATCCCACGAGGAAAGGTGAGAGAGATTTGGTAGTTGGCAACTTTGTACTAGCCAACATTGCAAGTTTCAGCATCACCCGAGATGGCGTCGTAAAATGAAAATGGAGTGTGATCTCCAAAAAGTGAGAGAGGTTATTGTAGGTCTCCAAAAAGAGTGTTTAAAAATGGAAAAACAGCAGGGGGTCCTTTGTATGGTTTGGGAGTTTGACCATTAAAACTAGAAATTGTCCTAGTAGTAAGTGTTGGTAATAGTTTTGAAATTTGATTGTTGAGTGTTGAGAAACCTCAAGTTTGGGATTTTTCTTGTTTTTTTGAGTCTATAATAACCATTTCCATCTGAAAAGTCAAGTGCTGAAACCATTTAAGAAGTATTTGCATAGTTTTCCCTAAAATTTGAGTGCATAAAAAGGGGTATGTGATTGCTCCCAAGGTGGATTTAGTGTTTTCTCCAAACAAGAGTTGAATTTTATGTTTGAAGTCATCTAATATAACCAAATTGAAGGTGTTTGAACCATTTTGGGGTTCTAGAGACGTTGCAAAGTAAGAGTTCTAGAAAGCCCTAGGGTAAAGGGGCTAGAAAGGAGGGTTTTGTAAAAACCATTGTAAAGTTGATCATGAGACCAAAAAAATAAAAGAATCCTTGCATTTGAGTCGTGTCTTAAGACTTTTTTGGGTCATGGGAGTTCCAAAAGTCAAGGGATTCTGAGTTGCTTTGTAAATGGCCTCAAACTAAGCCTAGTTGGCAGACTGAAATAGCCAGTTTTGAGTGATATTTTACAAAACAAGTGTAGTTGTTTTTGGAGTATATTTTAGAGTGAGGAAAAGGGTATTTTAATCACCCAATAGTTTAGGAAGTTCTGTGGAAAATTTTGGAGAAAACAAAAAATTAGTGACTGGAAAGGGCTAGTTGGAACAAGCCTAGAAGAGGCAAAATTGAGAAAGTGTAAGAGATGAGTTGTTGAGAGTGTGCAAGGAGTTGGAACATGTTAGATGAGATGTTTTGAGATGATCCAAGGTTTCCATAATGATAGGGATAGGATAGGGATATGGTCTTTGAATAGGGAGGTTTTAGTGAATGATATAGGCCCAAGAAAGTGCTTCATTGTTGATGAGGATGGAAAATAGGGATCTAAACCACAACCCACAAGTAGTGGATCAGAAGAAACAACTACTGTAGATGATGCAAATATTTATGAGTTGTAAAGCGAGGGGGAGGAAATCACTATTGAATCCTTCCTAAAAATCAATGGCTTATTAGATGAACCAATTAACACTTTGTTGAGGAGTTATGGACAAAATATGAAGGGACTAGGTACAATTGCACCTAAAAATACCCAACCAAAAAACCTGAACCAGCCAGTGGACTATTATAGGAGATAAAACCTTGAGCATACAACAAACATTGATATTAGATTAAGCTTGCTAATGCAAGATTCACAACCAGATTGGTTCTAGGAGGTTGTCACAAACCTTGGATAACCAAATACTTGTGGGGATGAAAATAATTCCCTTTTAATTCCATCCCCACCACATGTTGACCCCAAGGACGTCATCTAATGCTTTGCAAATGGTGGAAACCATGATGAAATAAATAGTTAACAATTTTTTGATACCCTGGCCCAAAATGACTATGATGGAGATGTTGATTTTATACGTTACATGCCACTAGACAGAAAACAACATAGTGGTTTACCCAGTAGATTCCTATAGCTACCAAAGAAAAGGATACAAAATTCTAAGGAACAAGAGAGACTAAGAAGTTATTTGAGGCTAATGCACTTTGCATGAAGGAGAAGATCAGGGATAGGAAAGATGGGAGAGAGGAAAAGATTGCAAGAAATGAGATCTTAGATGCTATAGAGAGGGGAAAATGAGTTGCGGAGAAGGTTGCACTAAAGGAATAGAAGAGGAAAGAAAGAGAGGATAATCTAAATGTTTGAAAGAGATATAGACCAAATATTGGAGGTGCACCTTCAACAACTATAGAAATTATATTTACAACACTAGTGGAAGGAGATGTAATTGCACTAGCCCTAGAATCAATTAGTATGCCCAACATACCTCTTCTCCCATAGCATAAATCACATTCTGATATGTTCAATGCTCTAATCCCTAGATTAGGAAATATTCTTACTTAATAAGTGTAACCCCAAGCATTGTCACCATAGTTGGCAACAAATGGTGAGAGTCCCAATCAACTAGTGAAAAAAATGACTAAGTTGATGGAGTTGAACCCTACATTACACACATCTCCTAGTAGTGGACAGGAGGATGTTGGGATTGGGAGCATAGCACCTATTCCCTTTCCCAGTTTTATGGACAATTGATGGGAACTCAAGTAGATGGGAGAAATTCCAATTTTTTTGAAGCGATAAAGTTTTGTGATGTATTTAGAATATCTAAGATAGACTTATTTTTTATGTGAACTAAACCATTCTTACATTACTATTTAAATGTATTTGTATTGTTATAATAGTTTGATTGTTGGTCATGGTGTAAAATATGTAAAGTTTAGAAATATAAATAGTTCATCATAGAGATATTATAGAATTAATTTATTTTAAATAATAGAAATAATCATAACAAATAGATAGAAATAAAAAATAAAAATTTTATACAAAAATTTTTAATTTATTTTAAATAATTAAATAATAGAAACATCGTAGAATTAATAATTCAGTATAATCATAACAAATAGACACTAAACAATCCCAAATTCAAACATATGAAGGTCCAACTAGAATAATGACTTTAAATAACCAAATACCAAAGCCAAACAAAGGAAATGGGACTTTTAACTTAAATGAATAAATTACATGAAGAAGGGTGGTTGGCTGTTTGGAAACCTACTTATTTTTCTTTTCTCCCTCGTGTCATCCAAGAGAACATGCAATGAAAGAAAAATATCGTCACAATAAGAAAATATGAAAAATATTGTTCTAGCTTTAAAAAAATTGGAGACATCAAAACATAAAATCTAGATTCTAAACAAATCAAAACATAAAATCTATGATTTAAACTAAATCTCATCACTTACGCATCATAACAATACGATCCACCTTAGTCATGTGGACAGTCTTGGGGAAGAGGTTGCAACAATGTATTTGGATCCAGTTGATCACTCTTTCTCTCTCTCCCTCTCTCTGTATTCAATCTAATGAGCCAACTGGATCTGCTCGACATTTTAATGTCTCAAGTATTGCCTCGTGGTCTGACTCACGAACTCTCCAAAGATTCTTATTATGTGATTTTCCACCATATTTTATCAAGTGGACATTTGATGCGACAACAAGATTTGAATAATGAAGAATCTTCCTCTTTGTTTGCCAATCCTCGAATAACCACAAGTTAGGGTTCTTCATAGAATATCGTCTAAACCATGTGCCGATTACAACCACCACACCGACATGGTACTCTAAACCTTCACCATCTATAACTGAGTGATCCAATTTTTGTTTGGCTTGAACACAATGACACAAATAATAATCTGTCCCTTCTTCATTGTCTTCAGGTGCAATAATAGCAAAAACATGGCCTGCAGTGACAAATGTACAAAATGCGGTCATTAATTCAGAAAGTACTTGCGTAAAAGTTATAAAGTTACATATTGAAATTACAAACATATATAAATATATATATTACTAGGTTGCACTAGATCAGACAAGCGGTCAAAGTCAATAGACGATTCCATCTGTACCATTTCCAGTGCTTGTGGGGGACGATAGGTGTCAATTGGGTCCAAAACCTGTATATCCCATTTGTCCACCCATTCAGTCGACTCACAGTCATCCCAATTTTCCTCTGCACATGATGGACAATAGCATGCCATTTTTCGTGTGTGGATACTCCATGAACCTGCATCAGAGCTTCTAAAAGAGTGCAACTCACTGGATCCTGTTAGTGTGCAACAATCCTGATATGGTGCAATGTTAGTATTATCTATCAACCAAAAAAATCTACGAACCGTAGACTCACCTTCCTTACCTGGACCCATTGTAGCGTTACACCACTGGACGATGGATTTTGCATCTGTCAATATTGCTCCATCTTTGTACTTTAGTTCTTCACAAGCTAAGGCTCTTTTGATGCATGCGCCTACACCATCGTGCTCTCCCTTTCCATGACCAACCTCTGTGAAATTCCACATGTATTGAATTTTACACAACTTGTGCATCCTGCTCAACCAATAGAACATCCGTGCATTCTTGAATTGAGATGCACAATTGTCTGACCAAATAATGTGCTGATGATATGTGATGCCCCTGTTAGCCAAATCTCCATAAAATAGTTGAAAACAACCATGTAAAAACTTCGTAGAATGTGATCGATCATCGCTGATGTAAAAATGGTACTCCCTCAAAATCTTCCTGTCATCCTCTGTACTTGTAGGTGAATGCATGAATGTTATGTGAACAAATATGGAAACCTGTTGAGAAGTATAATACTTTTCTTGCACCTCCTTTTGTGGTTGTAGTGTGTAGTTCTCTGCGAAATCTACAACCGAAACAATGGTATCAAGTGGAAACGTATCTTTGCACAACTTGAATTGCAAATCCAGCCATCGAGCTCTATGGGTATGCCTTGCATACTCGTAAATAATATTTTCACGAAAAATCTTCATGAACTCATACACTGGAATCTTTTCAATGACTAAATCACATCTTTTACCATGTTTCCCATCTTTTAGAGCATATGTCACTGTCTTAAATTTTCCATAATCTACTATTTCATTTCCAATTGCATGTGTACTATCCATATGTTGACAAGTTGATAAAAGTTGCAAAGAACCACAAAATAAGCACGTACCATCCAAGCATGATGTCTTGTAAAATTGTTGGTCGTCCCTTATTTCACATAAAATGTTGGATATGAATTCCCTTGAAGATCTTGGTGGCTCATTTATGTCACAATCCTGCAAAACAAACTGAGAATGCAAAATTATGCATATATGCCTAAAAACATCAAAATGGTTAGAAAATTCAATATGTATCCTACAACAACAAGTTGTGCGTGTGTGATTTATCTTCACATAAAAAGGTTTACCCATCTCAAAAAATCTTTGACTTATTTGAATTTGAGGATACATACCAATAAATTTTGCAAAAAATTGTGTCTGAGTTGTGTCCAAAAAATGTTTTGCATGTGGCTCACGATTTTGGCTACCAATCCTCCTTCTTACAACATCTATTTGATTAGGGGAAATAGGTGTGTTATTTTTTCAAAAATCTTCGGTCAATGATTTCAAGGCTTCACTAATTTTTTTATCCTTTCACGGTAGTCTACCGCTAAATGTCCATAACTCATTTTTTGTTGGATCTTCCAATCTCTCACGCCTTAGCATGGCTCTCCTTAGAGTACCTCTACCAATTTTTAATGTTTTTCTTACCTTTCTAATGAGTCGAGCTTTCTTCATTTGGCTACTTACTATTGTCGATGTAAGTAATCATCTTGCGATATTACTATCTTTGGTGCGTGATTTAGAACCCACTTTGTCATAAGCATTCATTAGATTCTTTACAATTTTTTTTTCATTTGAATCATCCATCGTTCTTAGCCCAAGAATCTTCATGATAGGCCTAAATTTTAAATTCTTCATCATTTCAACAAATAATTGGCATTGACCTGTAATATTTAATTCATCAAAAAATAATCTCCACATACGATTAACTTTTCTTTGACAAGTACGCTTGCTAATCTTGTCAGGCATTGATTTCAAAATGTTACTATCAATATCAATCAAATATTTTGGTCTTCTAAAATGAATTCTAGAAGGTGTTATAATCTCTTCAATTCTCTCAACATTTTGAACATCAACATAAGGTTGAGTGTATTGCGTACCTTGAACCGAAGATGATGTGCCTTGGCAATAAGATGCAAAAGATGGAATATCACCTACTTGATGTGTTGATGTTGTGCCTTCAACATGACATGATGGAGTGTGTATATCGTCGAATCTACAAATCGGTGTCTCTTCAACATGAGAGGACGATATGACTTCAACATTAGAAGATGGTGTAGCGGACGATATGACTCCAACATTAGAAGATGGTGTAGCTTCACAATTCAATTGTCTTCTTGAGCGTAACAATCTCATTCGTTCTCTTTGTCTTTCCAATTCTTCCTCTTTGTTTCTTGGTACCGGTGGTTCTTGATCCTCTTCGAAAGTCAATTCTTCATTATTGCTTTGCAATTTTCTTTGCTCACGTAGTAATTTTATTTTATCTCTTTTAATTGCCAAATCTCTCTCCCTATCTTCATTTGTTTGATTTTTTGGTTTCTTCCTTGGCATGATGATGATTTCTACATGTCAAATTATTCAAACATTTGAATTACTTAAAATGTGTAAATTACAAATTATTCAAATACATATAAAAATTATAATTATTTGAATGAATACACAATATATATATAAAACGACTTGTCAAATTTCTAACCATTTTGAAATAACATTTCATTGAAACATACAAATTTCAATGAATTCACTATATATTAAACAACATGTCAAATTATAATCAAATTTGTATCTATATATCAACAAACAATATTTAAAATAGATTGCATTAACCTTTTCTATACAAAGAATATTCAAAAAGTCTTCAAATCATGTATTCAATGATTGAATTTGGTGTTTGTTAGCTTCCAAAAGTGTTTGCCACTTTGAAATAGTGTTTGTTAGCTTGAAATAGTGTTTGCCACCTTGAAAGAGTGTTTGCTATGTTGAAACCCGCGATTTCTGTTGGGATAACAGAGTGCAGAATAGAACAAAAGCAGAGAATGAATGAAACAGGCCCCAAAGTTGCTTTTTGACCGTTTTTAGGTGATTTCACATAGTGTGTACGCGCTATATGAGAACACATCACTCTCCACCCTCCCTACTCTCTCTCTCTTCCTACTCTCTCTCCCCTCTCCCATCCCCTACACACTCTCTCTCTCCCCTCTCCCATCCTTTACTCTCTCTCGCTCTCCCTCTCCCACCGCCTACTCTCTCTATCTCTCTCACCCTCTCTCCTCTCCCATCCCCTACTCTTTAGATCTCTCACACACACTCACATCCTCCCTCTCCCACTTCTTACTCTCTCTCTCTCTCTGCCACCTCCCATCCACTACTCTCTCTCTCTTTCTTGGGCTACTCTCTCTCTCCCCTCTCTCATCCCCTAAACTCTCTCTTTTGCAGATACACACTCCCATCCCCCTCTCTCTCTCCCCTCTCCCATCCCTTACTCTCTAGATCGCTCACATGCACTCCTGTCCCTCTCTCTCCTCCTCTCCCACTTCCTCTCCCACCACCTACTATCTCTCTCTCTCAAGTTCTCTCTCTCCCTCTCTACTCTCTCTCTCTCTCTCCCATCCCCTACTCTTACTCTCTCTCTCTCTCCAATCCCCAACTCTCTCTCACACTCTCTCCCATCCCCTACTCTCTCTGACACTCTCTCTCATCCTTTTACTCTGTCTCTCTCATCTCGTACTCTCTCTCTCTGTCACCTCCTACTCTCTCTCACACTCTTTCCCATCCTTTCACTCTGTCTCTCCCATCTCGTACTCTCTCTTTGCCACCCCCTACTCTCTCTCACACTCTCACACTCTCTCCTATCCCCTACTCTCTCTCTTTCACAGACACACACACACTCACACACTCCCATCCCCCCTCTATCTTCTCTCCCATCCCCTACTCTCTAGATTTGTCACACGCACTCCCATCCATCTCTCTCCTCCTCTCCCACTCCCTCTCCCAGGTCACCTACTATTTCTCTCTCTCAAGTTCTCTCTCTCCCTCTCTACTCTCTCTCTCCCATCCCCTACTCTTACTCTCTCTCTCTCCCATTCCCAACTCTCTCACACTCTCTCCCATCCCCTACTCTCTCTCACACTCTCTCCCATCCTTTCACTCTGTCTCTCCCATCCCGTACTCTCTCTCCCTCTCCCACTCCCTCTCCCACTGCCTACTTTCTCTCCCCCATCCCCTACTCTCTCTCTCCCCTCTCCCATCCCCTACTCTCTCTCTTTCATAGACACGCACTCCCATCGCCCCCTCTCTCTCTCCTCTCCCATCCCCTACTCTCTAGATTTGTCACACACACTCCCATCCCCCCTCTCTCTCCCTCTCCCACTCCCTCTTGTACCACCTACTATCTCTCTCTCTCTCAAGTACTCTCTTTCCCACTTTAATTTCTCTCTCCCATCCCCTACTCTCACTCTCTCTCTCTTCCATCCCCTACTCTCTCTCTCTCTCTCTCTCTCTCTCTCTCTCTCTCTCTCTCTCTCTCACCCCCATCATGTACAAGCTCTCTCTACCACCCCCTACTCTCTCTCAAACTCTCACACTCTCTCCCATCCCCTACTCTATCTCTCTTATACACATTCCCATTCCCCCCCCCCTCTCTCTCTCTCACTCCCTCTCCCATTGCCTACTCTCTCCCATCCCCAACTCTATCTCTCTTACACACTTCCATTCCCCCTCTCTCTCTCCCTCCCACTCCCTCTCCCATCGTCTACTATCTCTCTCTCCCTCTCCCTCTCTCTCCCATCCCCTTCTCTCACTCTCTCTCTTTGCAACCCCTACTCTCTCTCTCACACTCTCTCCCATCCCCTACTTTCTCTCTTACACACACTTCCATGCCCCCTCTCTCTCCCTCTCCCACTCCCTCTACCATTGCCTAATCTCTTTCTCTTCCATCCACCCTCTCTCTCCCTCTCCCACTCCCTCTGCCATTGCCTACTCTCTTTCTAGCCCATCCCCTACTCTCTCTATCTCTCTCTCCCCTCTCTCATTCCCTACTCTCTCTCTCTTTCACACACACCCATCCCCCCTCTCTCCTCTCCCATCCTCTACTTTTTCTCTCACTCGCTCTCCCTCTCCCACTACCTACTCTCACTCACTCTCTCTCTCTCTCTCTCTCTCTCTCTCTCTCTCTCTCTCTCTCTCTGCTACCCCCTATCCTCTCTCACATTTTCACACTCTCTCTCTGTCTCTCTTACACACATTTCCATCCCCCCTCTCTCTCTCCCTCTCCCACTCCCTCTCCCATCGCCTACTCTCTCTTCCATCCCCTACTCTCTCTTCCATACCCTACTCTCTCTCAAGCTACTCTATCTTCCCCCTCTCCCATTCCCTACTCTCTCTCTTTCACACACATGCACTCCCATCCTCCTCTCTCTTGCTCTTCCTCTCCCACTCCGTCTCCCACCACCTACTCTCTCTCTCCCCCATCCCCTACTCTCAATCTCTCTCTCCCAACTTGTACTCTCTCTCACACTTTCTCTCTCTTGCATCTTGTACTCTCTTTGCCACCCCTACTCTCTCACATTTCCTCTATCTCTTATCCTATACTCTCTCTGCCACCCCTACTCTTTCTCACTTCCTCTCTCCCCTCTCCCATCCCCTACTTCCTCTCTATCTCTCTCACACACACAAATAGACATTCCCTTGCCCCACCCCCCCAGCTCTCTCTTGGTTTTGGTTTGCAATTTAGGTCTCAATAGTGCGTGCGCACTATAGCGCGTGTACACTACCTCGAATTCAATAGCATTTTAATAGGGCGTGCGTGCTATAGGGCGCACGCGCTATTCAAAGCTTTGCATTAAAACCAAGCCTAAGGCTTGGTTTTTCCTTGAAAATCCAACCCAAAGGTTTGGAGTTTATAAACAGGTCTGAGACGTGTTTTCCAGCAAACATACAAAAAATGATTGATTTTTCTTGTGTGCTCCCCTTCAAGATTCCTCGTGGTTGGGTATCGATAAGATCAGGTTACATAACATTATAGGTCTCTGTGTTAGCTATCTAACCATATAATTTATTTTTAATTTGAACTATCTTAAGTCTTTCATCTATAATTTCTTTTGAATGTATGTTCATTTTTTGTCGAAAAACCACCACGTACTAATTGGGCTATAGATTTTAGCTCATTCATCAAATTTTGTAACAACTTAGTTTTTTAGAAACTAGACTCCATTCTACACACTTTGAAAAAAAGAAGTTTTGATTTTAGATTAGTTTTCAATCATTTCTAGGGGGAGCACACAGATATTTCATGTTTTTGGGATGGGTCTAATTTAAAAATTCATTAAAAAAAAAATACACATTATAAAATTATCCGAAAAATCTGGGATAAACTACATAGTGTTAGGTAACTTTTGACCGGAGCGATTAAAGAATTTCAAAAAAAAAGTTAAAATTTTAGGGGGGCCGCACTTTGTACTATGTTATGTTTTTTTGGAATAAACAGTACCACTTTCTGTGGCCCCCTTTTCTGAGGACCTAAAACTAAACCATTTTTTTTAAAAATTAGTAGTTTAGAAACTAGATTCAAAGGACTACGACTTTTGATTTTGTCATATCTTAAAATTTTGAGCGTAACTATCTTCAAAATCTTGTTGAAGTCCAGAATTTGTTGATTTCAAGAAAAAGGTGTCCACTTATACCCCCCTTTTGGCACCACAACTTGGTGCACTTACCCAATGGAAAGGAAATTTTACTAAGATGCAAGAATCCTATTATTGATAATGGGCATTGACATAGACATTGATCAGATCCACATAATACGTATCTACTTATATGCAACGCAATAAGAGATAATGATAATGTATGGATAAGCTATCATCTACACATTGTGTAATCACATGTCTTTGATAGGTGGAATATCCTCCATTATACAATGAATTATGTGTCATGATGAGGAATATAGTGTGATATGTGCACTAAAGGTACATCTCACTCATAAAGTGGAAGTAGATAACAAATATCATCACCTAATGTGGAATTCTCCTATACCATGTGCTTAATATAGGTGTAAACTCCTAGGTGTCTCAATGACAAGCTATTGTGCAATGTATTATCCTAAGTAAGACTAAGTAAAGTATAATTAATTAATATTTTATTACATCAACATAAATGAACATATGTCTCAACAATATTCTAGAGATAACTTTAATCATCAAATTATAGTACTCAATGTTCATGAGATTCCCTTGAGAATTTTTCTAAGAACCCAACCTAGTTATGAAGGGTTGAAAAATGACAAAGTGGTCACCAATCATAACCTTATTGTGGAAGTAAAATAAATATACACTATTGATTTCAATCCAACATTTTTTGTGTTGCAATTCAATGTCTTATAAAGGCTTACTACCCATATGGATATTGCCTACAAGAACCTTATTTATTTATTTAATAATCTTACTATATTAAAAATAACATTAACTAAATATTCTCCAACATCAAACCCCCCCACCCCAAATTACATTATATGAATGGTGATATTTCCCCAATGTATATCATCTCTATAATATATCATTAAAGCATTAATGGTGATGTAATGCACAAGAAGTCCATTCACAACACTAAATCTAAATGCAACAAAACAAAGTCTTCCTAACACTCTTCCTAAACTCTAATGTAGCCCTTAAATTTGCATAAGGTGCAATATTCATTCTCGAAACAAAACATAGCAATAGTATCAATGTAGAAAACATAAAAGGTATAACACTAATTAAAGCATTTGCAAGAATGGGTTTGCATATTTTAACCTTCGAATAAATACAAACTTGAGAACAAATGCTAATATTCTCCATAGAACAAAGAATCAAAAATATTCCTAATATACTTAGTAGTTTGTGAATAGGAATAATGTGGCTCTTCTGGAAATGGTGTTTTGGATATTAACTCATTTCATGATAGGCTAGAAACCTTCAAGTCCCTCCTTGTTGACATCCTCCATCAAATGGTTGGTTGCATAGATTTGACACTTAAGAGTAGCTCACTTTAACCTAGTAACCAAAGATAACAATAACTAATAATAACAAAAATTCAACATTCATTAGATCAAAGGAGACTCTTGAGCCTACCTATCAAGTCTGGGGGCACATTAATGGCACCCACCATTAGACTTCCTAGCCTCAATTGAAGTTTTCATTACTCAAATGGACCTTTAGATGATACTTGCACTCCTTATTTGGACATTATTCCCTCAATAATAGAACAATGGATTGGCTATACAATTAAGGAACCTTCATCTACATTAATCATACATTTACAACGTCATTATCAATTAAAAGTAATAGAATATCTACATAAATTCATACTTATAAAATCAAGAAATATAAGAATTATCTAAATCATATAAAAATGTATAATATTCATTTTGAAATGTGTCTAGTAACTACACTACCAGATAATATATATTAATTTATGAGTTTGTAATTTGTATAAGATTGATGTGGTTTCATCTTTTTTGATGTATCTCCATAGTTAATGTGCTACATATATACCTTTTTCAATGTGGATGGAAGGACATCTTTTCCAACAATCATAATATTTGTACATGATGGTTACTATTCATAATTGATGTTGTTAATAGCCCAATTGTTATTAATAAGTAATATTAAATTGTCTCAAGGAGAGTGGCTTTTATAATAAATAGCAACAAGAGGGTGTTTTCTTGTGGTATAATGGCAACACACTAGATATACATTAAAAACATAATAAATGCATGTAAAGCACAAAGAACAAGGACATAGATATGTAGAAAAATAGACCTCCCTCTACCAAAAACCAACTTTAAGAAAGAAGAAAACCACCACTTACCATCAAAACAAAAGTATAGATAAGAAAACATCATTAAAGAGTACATAAATAGAATATTAAGTCTAAATAGCATAGCAAGCCATGTACGGCTATAAATAGATTTAACCACCTTGGTCTTAGCAAAAACATTAAATCAAAAAGGGTTATAACAACCCGTAGGGCTAGAAAAATTACACAACATAAGAAGGAACATACATTTCCTTTTCTCCCCTTTGACAATAGATAGAACCTCTTCCCACACTTCATTCAGAAACTTGAAGAGTTCTCAAGCATCATGTTCCTCATCTAGGTTACGACTAGAAGTATCTTGAAGTAGGGAAAGTGTAGTGGTTGAGGCATGCATAACCTTGAGCACAGACGTGTTCACATCCATCAAGTGGATGTTCATAGCAGTCATCTCCTCATATGACCACTTGAAAAATATTACCAAACTCACAATTTGATGCATAACTTTACCCACCACACTGTTGATGCCTAAGTTGCCTTTGCCAAGCCCTTCCACTATTGCACTACTTTGATTCAATAAAGGTGATATGGAGGTAGTGGATGGCTTAGTATTCGGTAGGGGTTGAGGAGAGAGTGGAGAATTAAGGGGAAGGGTTGGGGAAAAGTTCCTCTTAGGAATGAGATATTCCTTATAGGAGGCATCACCATTTGAATCACTCTTAGCACCCTTCTTACTATTAGACTTAGCCAAGGTCTCCTCATGTTTTTCAAAATCATTAATGGTTTTCTTACCTCACTCATTGGGCAATTTACTAAAGTGACGCATTTGTCTATGTTGGGTGTCTACTTCACCTTCATAATCAAGGTTAACGGTATTCTTGTTTTCTTTTTTACCAAGTCAAATATCAAGGGCGTCAAGGGACTGCTTATGTTATTTGACACATGGGTTTTTTAGGATAGAGGAGTCTCTAGAAGACATGTGGCTTATAGAAAAGGTTTTCAAGTTTTTTTAAAAATTTGTCTCTAGAGATTTGAACATAGAGGATGACGAGTTGGCTTGCCATTGAGTGATGGCTAACACATAGATTTTCAAAGGGGGGCACAAGGAACAATTAAATTAGTAGAGCCGGTACATAAGCCCTTTGTGAAGAACCTAAGGTTTTTTTTTTCCCTAGGCCTTGGCTTTGGCCACATCACTCACATTACTCTCTAGAGAGTGGAGTAAGAAAAATAGAATGGAAATTAAGTTCTTGTGCCTAAGATGATTTAAAAATTGGCGATAATGGTAGAAGACCCCATACCTACCCACCATTGTGAAGTATTTGATAATAATATTGTACATTTTAGGCTAGAATGTTGAGAGGTCTTCCGTGATGTAACCACCTTACTTGTAGATGATCTTCTCATCAAGGCCATTGAAAAATTAATCTAAGTATGTCACATTAGGAATTATGTTGGCCTTCTTCCACTTGTAGCCAATGATCAGAAGTACAGTGGCTTTACCAATATTCTCCTTGTTGATCTCAAAGAAATGTATTTCATTGTGATATGTCTACATTCTAGATCATCGCAATTTGGTAGGAAATAGACTTGTTGAAACCAATCATGTTCTCCATAAAAGCGAGAATGCAACCTTACTTGCATAAATACATCACCATGGAGTCATTTCTAAACTCATCTTCAATCCTGTCAGGTTCAATTCTATTCCTTTCGCCACCCATTTTTACACTAGTGGGGAATCCAAAAGCATAAGACCCAAAATCACAAGCAATTGAAATGATTAGGAGAAAAATGTTACAAACTTGCAACCAAAAATATTACCATTTCCACATAATTATAATAGATCTTAAACAAATAAGCACTTAAAATCCACATGCAAGAGAATAAACAACATACCCATAAAATTGTGATGCAAGATGTACCCTAGGAAACCCTCATTGAGAGGAAAAACCCATCCTCCAAAAGGATCCATCACTATGTATTATTCAGCAAAACAATACGGCAATACAACCATGGAAGCCTTCAAAGCCATAGCCACAACCAAGCAACCCATGTGAACAAGCATGAATACACACAAATGCTACCTTGGCTAATGTGGCTCGCCTTGTCTTACTTCAACAACTACCATTGTGGTTTCTTTTATAGTAGCAAGCTCCCAAAAAAAAACCAAGTGGTATTACATAAACCATGTGTTGCCAAACCCTCACCATTTAATATTGGGCATTTAATTTATTATTTCCCAATATTAAAAATTTACATCAAATATTATCACAATGTTACAATACAAAATGCATCAAAAATATTCTATGAAAAAATCTCCATGTTGCATGTCCATCTAGGTGCACCTAGGTGGAACATTACATAATAAAATTAAATAATGCAATATAAACAATATTATGCAATGTGTGCAACACACATAATCTCAATAGAAAATTCCAGGTATAGAATAAAAAGAGACTCCCTTATCTTGACATATATGTAATCATTTTGTTAATGGTGTGATTGCCAGCTAAGTTTTAATCAATGCTGAAATGAATTTTTTGGATGCACTAGCTAGAAGACACATGCAAAGTTTGCAGAAAACTAGTACTTTATTATGAGAATAAGCCCCAAATCAAAAGCAATCAATAACTTTGGGGATATTCCACAAAAATTCCATTGTGAAATGATGGGTACTAGGATTAATCAACCCTTTTATACTATGGCACTACCACATATACCTTGTGACATTCTCACTTTCTAAAATATTGCAAAGGACACAAGAATTATAATTACAACTCCAACTTAGCTAACTAATGGGCTCAAGAACATTGTCACTCCCCAACATGAAAGGACAAATACTGTTGGATTCAAAAAATGGGAGACTCGCGATGAAAAGAAGGGGGATGATGGACTCGACCCTACTACACTATGGATGAGCAAAACAATAGGTTATTAACCATCATTTATGGTTCTTTTGGTAGTGCTCTCTTCTTACCTTACTAGACCTTGAGTGGACTTGGGTAGATAACTAATAACCCTCCAGCAACATAAAATGTTAGACAAGAGACCAACAACAACCATTGAATCCACCACAAAATTCCCCTCCCTATAGATATGACTTATGGCGACCATCCTTAAACTAGCCTATAATAGCCTCAATAATTATTTTAGAGTCTTCCTAAATTTAAAATTTCCTACTTCTAGTAGCAATGGAAGATTTTAGATTCTAGAGAAGGGCCATATCTTTAGCTTGACTAACAGTGCGCTTGGGGAGAGGACCAAAGAAAGCATTTTTCAAGAAAACTTTTCCATTCCAAATAATGCCCCCACCAACCATGGTCCTATGACTAGAAACCCCATCAAAGTTATGTTTATCCCAGTGATGTTTAAGAGGGAGCCATTTTATAGCCTTCATTATAAACAAATTGGTGTTTTCAAATCTACCCATACCCTTGTGGATGATCCATCATTTAGTAAGTAGAGGTCAACATTACAAGGGGGATGGTATGAGCTTTTCCAAAGAGTGACCAAGAGGTTCTCCTGCGAAAGTTTAGAGCTCTAGTGGAAGATCTCAAAATGGGAAAGCTCATTGTTTATGAAAATTATGTTGTTGCACTCCTTAATACTCCAAAAATAATGAGTGAGAATTCGTTGCAAAGGAGAATTAAAAATAGATGCTCGGAAGGGGATTTACGGTAGCTAGAAAATTGTTGAACATTCTAGTTAGTGACCCAAGAGAAATTGAGTCTAGGGAGGACCAATTGCTAGTTTGTCGAGGAGAGCTCATAGTGCAAGAAGAGATGGTTGTTGTTTTCCTCGTCCTTACAAAGACAACTTTTGTTAGCCATGCTGAAATTATATTTAGATAGGTTGTTCAAGGTTAGGATTTTTCCATGGAGCACCGCCTACCAAAAGAAGTTCATCTTTAGGATAAGCTAGGACATCCACACATTTTTCCAATAGGTAGGGTCAGCAACATCCTTGACAAGTGTGGAATAAGTTGATTTAATTAAGGACTCCCCATTGTGAGTGTGGGACCAACAAGTTCTATCTAAGAAGTTGCACATAAAGATATTTATTTTATAAAGCAAGTTTATAAGTTTAGTGGTAGGAAGGCTAATGTTATCCCTATCATCCAAGATAAGCAACTAGTCCAACCAAACACCATTGCTAATTTAACTCAACACCAAATTACCAACCCAAAGCATGAGGGTGTTCCTAAGAGGGAAGAACCTGCTAGAATCCAAGGTAAGATCTTCCATCAAAACATCATCCTAGAAGAAAATATCCCTCACATTACCAACCTTCCAATTGAAGCACTTTTGAAATTGTACTTCAGCACTCAAGGATGTTAATCCATATTTTTGATCCTTGAAGGATGACATAGTCAATGTAAAGTTTGCATCTAAGCGACCAAGATCAAGGTATTTGGCTTCCATAATTTTGCACCAGTCACCAGGGCCAACAATCATCTTCCATGCAACCTTAGTCAAGAAAGCTTTGTCAAGGTTAGTAACTTTTTACAATCTCAAACCACCAAGAGGCTTTGTTAAGCATACCTAGTCCGAGCTAACCATCCGGAGTCTCTTGTTTTCCTCACAACCATGACATAGAAAGGTGTGTTGAATTTTCTCAAATTTCTCAGTCATTGCTCCGACATAGATTTTGAGGATGGAGAAGACATATAGTGGGATCTCCTGAAAGGATGCAAAGAGAAATTGGAGCTTGCCAACACTGCTGAGAAGTGCACTCAAGAATGGGGTTCCAGAAGTCATTTTTAACATCTTTAACTGTCAAATGAAGACCCAAATAGGTGGTCGAGAGAGTAGCTAACTGCCAACCAAGAATGTCACTAATTTTCTCCTAAATCCTTTGGTTGGTGTTGAAGAAGAAGATGTTTCTTTTGTGCTAATTGACTATGTTGGCTAGAAGAAAAGGCATAGCCATCAAGAAGGCTTTTCTACACCCTAGCCTCACTAATGAATGAGGAATCAAAGACAAAGGTGTCATTGACAAAGTGTTGCAAAACTTAGGGAGGAAAGGTAGTGGTCGATTTAACTCCCTAAATATTGTCATCCTAAGCGAGTTGCATCCTGTTGTTCCCAAGGACCTTAGCCAACATGAGAAAAAGGTAGGGGGATAGGGGATCCCCTTATCTAAGCCCTTTTCTCTAGGGAAACTTGTTGCCATTTTTACCATTCATCAAGATAGAGAATCTGACAATCTTAGCACATTTCCTAGAAATATTGATGAGCAGTTGGGTTAGTGATGTATAGCTTCAGTCACATAAAATGTGTAAATGTATATGAAACATAATATAGAATAATTCTATATCATGTGTGTGTGTGTGTGTGTGTGTGTGTGTGTGTATTGAAGAAATTGATTACAGAAATTAGATGTGTATGTGTGTGTCTATGTGTGTGCGCATGTGTAATATGATCACATATATATTTAATATCATAATAAACTTGAGTGAATAATACTCAAACTAGTCACTATTATGTTTAGTGATTGTTTTAATTTGATTGGTGACTAGACAGTCACTTGTGTTTGTAGTGGATAGCCATGCCCATGAATGGATGTGTCTCCCACATAGAAAGCACGCTCATTCATAGACGTGATTTTCCAAAGACTAAAGTATCGTGACTTATATATATTAGAAGTCAGTCATAACAACAAATTAGCCTTCAATGTGTAATCTTCTACACATAACAAATTATAAGTATTGTCTGCAATTAGACTACAATATAGAAAGAACAAACAAATTTATACAACAATCTTTTGTGCTTTCTTATTTGTAGACAACAACATATAACATGCAGTCTTCTACCACTATCATTGCAGGTTGGTCTCTATTCTTATCATCGCATGTTACTGCAATAAATATTGATTGAATATCATCTATATTACCAATATAATATTGATTATAGAGTAAAAGTATTTATATAAATGAATTTGGGATATTAAATAAGAATTTACATATACAAATCCTCCTAAGTCCAATGAAAATGATGAAAATAGTAAATGGGAAAAGGACAACACCAGAGCAATGGAATTATTAGTAGATGGAGTAAAAGATCATCTACTACCTATTATCACAAATTTAGACTCTATATATGAAATGTTCAAAGCCCTTGAAAAGATGTTTGAGATCAACAACAATAGCAAGATTCTCACTCTCAAAAATCAACTCTCTAATATTAAAATGAATAAAGGAGAGACCATCACCTCATACTTTATTATGATAATGGAATTAAGAAACCAACCCTCAACAATTGGTCACATCTTTGATAATAAAGACTTAACCAACATTAAATGGACTTCTATCTCATGGAAAAACTTTAGACAAGGAATAAGTGCTTGTTCCAAGCTCCCCAAATTTGATCGACTAAAAGCATATTGCATTCAAGAAGAGTGTAATCTAATATCCAGAGGAATTGGCATGGAATCCACAAATAAAGACATTCATATTCTCACCACTAATTTGAAAGGGAAAAGGACAAAATGGTAAACAATCATTCAAGAAACAGAAAGACTGTTCTAAAATACAATGTTATAGATGCCACAACTATGGTTACTCTGCAACAAGATGTCCTAACAAACTCAAACATCAAGCTTCCTTTGTTGAAGTCAATAATTCAAACTTGGATCCAAAGAAACTTGTATTCTAAAGAACTGGAATATGTCTCAAAAAAAATTAAAATTCTAGATTAAGTGGGAGTTAACGATTCTTTACCATCAACACCAAGCCTCTTGTAAAATGAAGGTGGAACACTTCCAAGGTAAACTTGGTATGATTATAATTGATAAGAATGAATCTCAACATATTTGTTTATTGTGTTGAGACTAATTATTAATCATGAATGTTATTTGGGCCCTGTTTACATGATGAGGAAGTGATGACTTCCAAATGATTTTCACTTGTGTTTGTTAAAGTTATTGGAAGGTGAAGATTTTACAATAACTTAATCTTCTATTATGATGGATATCTTATGATGTCTAATCTGATCATGATACATTATATCTTGCATGGTGGATTAATTTCCTTAAACAAACTATGAATATAATTTCCTATAGTAAGTATCATTGAGGATAAGTGTGTGCATACCTTATGGACATGTTAAATACTTGGTGAATATCGCGTGACTTGATGTTCAAGAGGCCATTACTGAGAGCACTTGGTGAATATCATTTGACTTGATGTTCAGGAGGTCATTACTCAGTGTACTTGGTGAATATCATGCAACTTGATAATCTAAGGCCATTACTCTTGATATCATGAGACAATATCTAAATGGTGGATACCTTGCAATCAAAGATATCCTTAAACTTGTAATCCTTGATATTGTGTTGAGGTAACACATGTTCTTTTGGTTATCCTCCCTACCTAAGAGAGAGTGTTAGTGATGCATAGCTTCAGTCGGACACCAACATTAATCAACCTCCTCCTTTGTCAACAAGTCCATGGCCTTTGGTGAAGTGATGGGGTTTTGAACCACTGGGGAGAGTACACCAAGGGAGGGGGTTCCACTATGGGAGGGTTGGATGCAAAATCATCACCTAGGAGAGAAGGCTAAGATATCAAAGCAGCCAAAGGATGGAGACACTAAACCAACTACAACTGAGTTCTCCAAAGATTGCAAGTACCTATGTCTATCATCGTTGGCGATGAATCCTAGTGGTATTTCACTGTCTTCTAGCCCTAGAGAAACCAAGGCATCATCCATCAAAATAGGGGGTTTACAAGGAGTAGGTTTAAGCAGCAATCCCCAACCTCGATCATATGAACAATGACCTTGTTTTTCAGTGTGGACTCCATCTGTCCAGGTACCCACAAACCACACCAATGTGGCCTTGAATTACGAGTTTGACATAAAAGGATGGTGTCCTCACAAATTGTGGCTTGACTCTAACAACCCAGTTATTATTATAGAATCACAAAGTTAGGAAGGTTTAATTCATTATTACATTGACACAACCAATCAAAAACTATGCATGACTTCTTCAACGTTACGATATTTGCAATTATATAATGCCCAAAAGAGTCCAATCCACCTAAAAACATGTTCGTCCCAAAACTCAAAAGGGGGGGCTAGAAAACCAAATCGAGACTAATGCCATCCTATTGAGTTTCGCAAAAGGATCAAAGCTAGGTTTCCACTTAGCAAGCGTAAGGAAGTGCTTATCATATGACCAAGATCCTGAGAGGACAATGGAGAAATCCTCTCTAAGTACTAAGACATAAGAGGAAAAGATCTCGGGGCATTGTAGAGACCCCAACGTTGCCCTAAAGTTTCCATTGAGTCCCCACCCACTTTCTAACCATATCAACAATGGGCCAAAAGTTTAAAAAAAAATCTTCCCACAATAACCATTTCAAAGTTAAGATGATTCTTTCCACAACAAAGTCGAGGATGGAGATTTTAGTTCCTTCATCCACAAGGACAAAAATAGTTGAGAGGGGATTGTGACTTCCCTAAAGTGGTCTTACAAGCGCACCTTTCCTATTACCTTTGTGGGGTGGTTTTGGCATGGAATTCGAAGTACTTGCCACAGCGAGCATGGCAAGCACAACAACAATACCGTCAGTAAAAAAAATCCTAAGTTGCACAAGGCCTGTTATTAGTTGTTTTAGCAATCACCTCCAAGTGAGTGTTGCCATCACTTGATTTGTGGGGTTTCGTCATCATATGACCGCACGTCTTTACTGATCTATGTGTTTTATTATCATGTTATTTTCTTAACTAATCACTACTCCTTGGTTACTCCATACTCTTCTATTTATTCACATTGTTAATATTCATTGTTGATCCCTAGGCAATTATTAGATGTCTTACTCCTCTATCGATTGGGTCATGACAATCTGGTAGAGGAAAGCATATAGAAAGTCAAATATCCATTAATAAAAGCATATTTTGTTTTGTGTGATTAGCTTTTGAAAATAAGGGACCTATTTGGACTATGCTTAGAAAGAGAAGTAAACATTGGTCTAGTCGGTGTTTATTTTCCAAGGAAAACGCAAAGACCGTTTAACATCTTTTAATGTTTTATTCCTTAACTAGTCAAGTAAAGAATTTTCTAGTTAGTCAATAGGCTATTTATGGGAACTTTGTTCTTTGAAATTATTTTTTTGACAGAAAAGTTGTCAATTTGGCCAAAAAATTGAAAACTCTTCCCATTATTTATTTACCGGTCAATTTTTATCTAACTCCACTTTTAACTCTTGTTTTGATATTTATTAGTTGTTATCTCCACTTTCAACTATTGTTTTTCTTTTCCTATTTATTTAAAAAATAATTACTTGTGATCTCCACATTAGCTCGTGTTGTGATCTCTATTTATTTAACTTTTGATTTTTAAATTGATTTAGGTTTTAGTTTTTAAATTTTTTTTTTTTAAATTATTAGTTTATTTTTTCTTTAAATATTATTTTATAGTTTCTATAATTTATTTAGTTAATAAATATTTGTTAGAGAGGCTATTTTGTATTTCTCTTATTTTTCCTTAATAGATTTTTTGATGGGATTTTTTTAAATGAACTTTTTTTCATATTTGATAAACTGAATTTAAATAAATAATATTTATTAATTTATTTAAAATATTTTGGTAAGTATTATATTATTTGAATTAAAAATTATTAATAATCTAATTTGTTCAAATAAGATTATAATTTTAAAAATAATTCTATTATCAAGCACCTATCAGCTTATTGTTGCAAGCACAAAAACGTGCAACTGCTAGTTTTAGGGAGGTTCGAGAGGAAATTCTATAGATGAAATGCTTGAAATATGTAGTGCAACAACTTTGCTAGTACAAAGACCAAAGCTCTTCAATTCATAGCTATATGAGGTATATGTTTAGTTTTCACAACTCTTATTTTTAGAAAAGAATGTCCCAATATTTTAAATGGTGTCATTATAATATTTGTTCTTTATAATTTTACAAAAAATATTTAGAAAAAAAAAAAAAAAAAAACAAAGCAAATTTATGCTAGTAGTTTAGCAAAAGTGTAACTTGAGCTTATTTTTATTAGGCCTTCAAGGTCACAAGAAAGGAAAGCAATTGTTATTGGAGGAGTGGATTTCTTAAATAAAGTGGATGTTATAAATTTTAAAGTTGATCTAGGTAGTGTCACACATAATTATGTTGCATCCTAACTTTAAAGATGCTTTTAATGCTTTTAGTTGAAATGATGATATAAAGCTTCAAATAAATTGAAGATTCTTAGATTGTGTTAGAATGATTATATAAGATATGCAAGCTAGATAATTATTTATTAAGGCCCACATGTAAGATATTATAGCTTGCATCAATATTTTATACTTTATCCTACCATCATGTGTAAAAAGAAAGGAATGACAGAGTTGGTCTTTTCACAGTTGTATTACAACTAGTCACAGATATTTAGCATGTGTTGGCGATTGTGTAAGGGTGGTCCTCCAAAGATTGTGCCTTTTAGGCTTAATTTGATGTCTCTTTATTTCAATGGGCTCATGTGATCCTTATATTGGTCTTTCTTTGACATTCTAGTAGTTTGATCTAGTTGGATATTATTTCTCTGTCTCCCTTGTGAATAGCTCCTTATCTCTTGGACAAGTCTATATTCCTCACCATTCTTTGAATGTGAAATCACATCTATTAAGAATTTAGTTATGTTTTTTATTTATAAAAGCAACAAAGTAGGGCGTCAACCTTTTAAAAAAGACAAGCCAAAGGCATCTCACTTAGAGCTTAACATAGGACATCATCAGACTACTTTCAAAGCTGCATAGGCCATGAACATACCTCTTACAGGGTACTAATGACCCATGTCAACAATGAACGAGACTCGACCCCACAACTTAGACAAGATTTTGTGTAGAGAAGATAGACATTTCCTTTGAGAATTAACAATAATTCAACCAATAGTATCATCAAGAACACCAATACGAGGGGACGCATGGGTATAGACCCCCTTGGAGCGCTTGTCAACACATGAAGCAAAATGTGGACGAGGAGAAAGATCGCTACTAAAAAAGGCCAACAAGCATAGTAGAATTTATAGCCTGATAAAATTGTGTTCCATTTCTAAGAACAAAAAATGTTTAATACATGTTTTAAACACTATTTAGTTGTTTGAGTGTTTTGTGTGCCACTTCAACATATAGAATTAGATCACTTCTTAAACACCTCAATGATTTTTTTTTTTAATTTAGAATCTACCAATTACTATTAAAATAACATTTATTTCTAATCATTATGAAAATTTTGTATACTCCTTTCGCACCAATTTATCGATTTGCCATCAAGAAGCCCCTCGTATGCTTATTCCAACTATGATATGTGTATTTGTTGTGATGGGTTAATGGAAAATAATAATGCCTAAAGATCAAAATGATATAAGTTTTGAAAACAATTATTTAGGCCATATTGTATTAAATCTTGATAATGTACTTTGACGATAAAGGGCAAGGCAATAAATAACTTATAATGCCCTCTCTCTAAACATTGGAGGTGTGAGAATATATTGATTCCCCTTATTTTATTCTTTTTCTTTTTTTCTTTTTTGAGTATTTTCTTGTAATAATGCGTTGATTCCCCTCATATTCTTATTCTTTTTTTCGAATATTTTTATTATAATAATATACAAAAAAAATATTTTGCTTCTTGGAAAAGAATAATGAGTCTTACATGCTTGGTTTTAAGGGACTAAGACCCTTTACACATGTTTATCAGAAATTAAAAAATGGCATTATACAAATGAAGGATATTATTGTACAACCACCTACTTTTCTTGAGTGATTATGGTGAATCCCTAGAAAGACGTTTTACCATACTCTATTCCTCCTTCGCTTTGCTTTTCCTAGGGGAACCTGTACATGTATTTCAAAACCATAGTTTAAATAACAACTTAAAAAGAAAAATAAACATGCAAAATATAAAGAATGAATTTATTTATTAAAGCCTGTTACCACCATCACATAAAAATCCAAAAGGACAATATTATTATTCCAACATCATGTAATGCCTTTGACATATTTGATGAGAATACCTTAACATTATAAATATTAAAAAAGAAATTTACTATAACACAATTAACATACAAGGTAATCGTGTCATATATGGATTGTCCATGACTCCAAAAATGGATTGTAAATCAAGGGATAAATTCATAATTTTGAACTTGAAACAAACAAAAAAATGTGCACAATTAGATGTCTAATTCACATGTGAATGAGAAGCTCAATGAACCCTTTGAATCATTCTAAACATATGATATTAAAAGAATTATTTTTATCAAAATATAATACACATCATGACAATATCCATTTACATGACTAGATAGGTTTGGAATCATTATAATATGACTTTGATACTAATTAAAGTTCAATGTCAATCCTTTAGCTTGTCACGAAAGCATCAAACTAGCCATATGAAATGGTTTATACTTTATACATATATTATTATTATGCGTCGATAATTTTTATGATAGTCAAAAGTGGTGTTATTCACATTGAAAAAGGGTTATTCACTGCCTCATTGAAGACCAGATGCTTATATCTCATTGTATACACTTATCTTTCCCAAATTGGGAACTCAGTGATAAAAAAGTGTTTCAGAATTTATGCTATCAATTATAATGTACAGAGTTTATGGATTCTGCTACAAATACTGTTGCAACCGTATTTTTATTTGAGATCGCTCTAAGTAATATATGTTAATAGATTTTCCAGCTGTAGCTTACTCTTGACAATCTTAAGAAGAGAGGCTTCATCATTGTTAATCGATGTGTTCTTTGCAAGAATGATGGGGAATCGGTGGATCATATTATGCTACATTGTCCCTTTACAAAGAAGGTCTGGGATAAAAATTTGGAGTTCATTGAATGTGGATTGGGTTTTCCATGCTACCATCCAGCTGTTCTTTTCTAGTTGGAAGGCTCCTTCCATGAATGCTTTGATCATTAAATTGTGGGACTTTATCCTTCCTTACATAGTTGGGGCATCTGAAAGGAGCACAGTGATAGGATCTTTAGAGGGGTGTATTCCAATCCTGCTCAGGTTTTCCACAAAGTCAAGGTCCTTTTGATTGAAAACATTAAAATTTGTGGTTCTGGACAGCAACCTTGTAATGAGTGGGAAGATGGGATGCTTAATAACTCGAATATGAGTTTGAGTATATGAGTATAAAGGATCCTAACCCTAAGGATAATGCTAGATGGGATTGTCCTCCGCTGAATTGGTTTAAGATTAACTTTGACGGGGCCTTGAAAAGGAACCCGAGCACTGCAGGATGCGGAGTTGTTATTAGAAATTCTAATGGTGACTTTGTTGGCGGCATGGCTATACCTTTAGGGAGTCAAACTAATCATGTTGTTGAAGCTTCTGCTGCTCTTCATGGTCTTATTTATGCCAAAGGTATGAATTTGAAGAATACATGGATTGAAGGTGACTCCCTCAACATTATTAATTGTTTAAATAAAATTAATCCACCTTCGTGGACTATTAGTAATATTATCTCCAAGGCTTTTAACATTATTAATTCGTTCCAAAACTGCATTATATCTCATAACTATAGAGAAGCCAATGGTTTAGCTGATTGGGCTTCGAATGTGGCGTTCGAATGTGGCGTGTTTAAATGATCATATTATCATTTGGGAGTCATATGATACCTTACCTCCAGATGGCCACGATCATGTCAATCATGATAAATGGAGATCTCAGCAAAAATTCTTTAATTATGATGTTGTCAATGAATTATGAGATTTACTCCTTTGGAGTGAGGTGGGTTATAATTTTTAGAAAGGTGGGCATTTCACATGGATTCTGAATGGTTTCTTCCTTCCCTCTTTTCGGTTGTGGTGTTCGCAGAGAGTTTTGTGGTTTTCAGAGAAAGAAAACTAGTGAATTCGGCTCAGAGATTATGGGGGGAAAGAGGAAAAGGGTGGAGCCACCTAGCTACGCAGAGTGGAAGAACAAGCCAAAGGTGTGGGACATTCTAAGGCGTGGCAACTTCACCGGTTACATGGAAATGCTCAAAGGAAATAATCTTGCAATTACACACAGTTCGTTAAATCATGAAAGGATGGCTCTGTGATGGTCGGGAGCCAGCGTATGGATATCACCGAAGAGGTCATTGCGGAGGCTACAGGGTTGGATATGGATAGGATAAATTTTTATAGGGAAAGGAAGCTATTGGATAAGGCTATTGATGACTTTGTTGAGACAGAACAAGAGAGAAATCGGCTGGTTAAAATAGGTAACTTGTATTATAACCCAGCCTTTGTTTCTTGTCCTTGGCCTTTTGTTCTCTTTATGATTATGGAATACTTGACTCTGGATGGGAGATTCACAAAATTGTATGGTTATCACTTTATGTTGGCAAATCATTTCCGACATGATGTTAGGATCAATTTTCCTTTTTACCTTCTGCAGTCTCTTAGTGTTTCTACCCAGGCCATTCAAAATGACTCAAATGGAGAGCATGTTTGCCATGCGGGTCTCATGGTTTTGATTATGGATTTGTTAAAATCCAAAAAAGTTTTAAAACCCAAGACTTTGAAAGGGGCTGATTAGGATACGAAGGGGAGTGTTGAGGAAAAGGGCTATGATTCTGAGATGCAAGATGAAGCTGAAGGGGGTATGGTAAGCTCGAAAAAGGACTTGGGTGGAAGCTCAAAAAAGAAGAAAAAGACTGTTGAGGATGTTGATTCTGACTGTGACTGGAAAAGTGACTTTGTGGAGGAAATTGTCAGAGACCATTACAATAAGAGGAGTGGTGGCAAAGGAAAGGGAAAAGGCCGTCAAGATGAGCGGGTCTCTCCTCCTTCTGATGATGAGCCTCTAGCTCAACGGTTGGAAAGGAATAGAAAATCCTTAAGGCAATAGGAGGATAGGTATAATACAAAGAAGAATGGGGAATCGGACAATGAGGATGATGGAGAACAGGGGCATATGTCAAATTTGGGTGCTAAAACTAAAGGTGGAAGAGAGTCTTCTAAGGGTTTATTCGGCAACCCAGGTTATATTCTGAAGGAGATTGGTTTCCTCAAGCAGCAAATGCAGTTGCTAGGTAAGGAAATGGAACAATTGAGCAAAACTTCTAAAGGGGAGCAAACTTTAGGCCAGCATATTGACAAGCTCTCGGAGGTTACAGGGAATGCTGAAGAAGTGAAAAATCTCATGCAGAAGGTTCCAGTGATCGAAGCTAAACAAAGGGTCATGGATAAGGATATTAGCAGCATTCAGGGGAAGGTGTCCAAACTGGAAACTAGGATGGGTAATATGGAGAAACTGGTCAAACAACTGGTGGACAATGTGAGTATTCTCTTGAAGAGGAATGAACCTGATAAGGGCCAGGATTCCCCTCCAGGGGCTGATACTCAGGGACCAAGTAAACGTACCCGTGCTCACTCTAAGAAGAATGAGGAGATCAGTAAGAAGGACGAGGTGAAGGCTGCTGCTGAAAAAATGCAAACTCTAGTGGATCAGGCTGTTGACCTGATAAATACTTCTTAGCTGGTCGGTTGCTATTCCTTTGCTGTACTTTTGCTGTTTTTTCCAGCTTTGTCTTTTGTGACCTCTTGGATGTTTTTGTTGGAGGTCTGTCTCATGTTGCTTTAGGATACTTTTCTTTGTTGTTCTGTTCTCATGCTTATCTCTAGACTTCTGTTGATGTAAAGGTTTCGGGTCCTTTAAAACCTGTTTTTACTTAATCAAAACATTGCTAGCTTTCAATACAAATATAATCATATGAAGCATCTAGTTTGAAATGTTTGATGTGGGCTTGTTGACTTCATTAACATTTAAATATTGCAAAGAACTAGAAAATACCCAAAAAATTACATATTTTATGAACATTCCATAAAGGGGATTTAAATCATGCAGTATTCATGAATAGTGTTGAAACGTTCAGTTTTTTGGAATAGATTCCATGTGTGTTGTTGAAAATTTGAATTTAATTAGACAACCTGATAAATACTATCTTATATCTATAATTATTTGAAGCGCTCTAATGGCATGCCCTACCTGATGCATTATTTGGAACTATTATCTAGATTTGTGTGAAGCCCTCTGTTGGAATGCCCTAACTGATGCATTATTTGGAATGGTAATTCCATATTCCAATCACAGCCATAGACCTACTAGAGCATATACACGTGGGAAATTTTGAATTTTACCCCACTCAAACCAGTGCCAAAACTTCAAATCCACAGATAAAATGGCAATTCAAATTTAAAATTGTTATTTTAAAGAGAAAATCCAAAGCATATGAGACAAGTACAGAAAGGATAAAGAGGAACCTTCTCTGCTGCTTTAAGAGACTCATTGAGGTTCTCAAGAGTAGGAGCAGTTCCGCCTTTCATGGTGCCCATTAAATTTTTCATGCGAGACCGCATTTGGAAAAGTTGTGCAACAAGTTGGGTCACCTAACAAGCATCAAATGCAGTCGAGCATGAGAGAGCAGAATACAACTGTTAGTGTTTGCAATATATATACCGTGGAGAAAAAAATTATGATTGTACCATTAATTCTGAAATGTTTTCAATATAAAATAAATAGTTATTTTCAGAGCCAAACCATTCATAAAATCAAAATATGAAGACACTAGCAAACACTATATACCCAAACCTTTTGTCCTCTGATCCACCTCTGAAATTGACGATTCTCAAAGAACAACCAGAATTTAAACAATGAAAGTGTATGCATCAGATCACCTGTTGCGGTGTCCTGCCAGAATCTTGAGCAATTCTTCTCTTTCTAGCGGGAGATGCTGCCAACAACTCAGGATTTGCTCTTTCTTCTGCATGTTTGACATTTAGAAATTCATACATTGGATAATTTTATAGCATTAAAAAATGTAATGTTCCAAAAAAATGAAAAATTCAATGATCTGACAAAAAGTCCAAGGAGATTATAATTTCAGATAAAGTTACTTTGCAAAGTTGCCATGCTTTTTACACTGGGTTTTTCATTTTTGAGTTTTAAGTCTGAATATATGAATTTGAATAACGTGGTCTCATTTAGAAGAAGATTGAAAAATATTATCAAGAAAACTGAATTAATGTTTTCAAGTAGCCAAAAGAGTCAATGGAACTAAGAACCGTAATACAATGTAACACACGGCCAACAAAGGAGTGCCTAATGTACCTTGCTGGGAGACTACCAGGCTGAAAACAATTATTGAAAAAGGCAGCACAAAACAAACTTGATATGTTAAAGCAGACAGAGAACTTTACATATATGTATGGTGCATGCCAAATGATCAGCCATATGGCACCTAGAAGCCTAGAAGATAACATGCTCACCTCTTGGTTGTAGGTCTCACATGAGGTCTGGAGACAAGTCCAAATTTATGTATGGAAAATTCAAACGACAGAGTATGTATTCAATATTTCTGTGTAATTAATGAAATCTCTTCTTAATGAATCTAACCATAAAACCTGTTTTCTCAGGTTAGACATGCCTCAAAGCTATCAGCTAAATCTAATTGACCCACATCTTGGGCAATAAATTTCAGACAACGCATTTACAAAGAGCAATAAATCTCCATCCACATGCCTTGTTCCTCCCTGCACCAATCCCTCCTCGCATATGGAATCCCACCTATAGCCCAACCCTTTAGCAATCAGCTTGACCAAACACCACATTTACCAGCTCTCTGTATTTACTGTCATAATATTGATATCTGAAACACTCCTTATTTCAGAGGCTTCCACTTAGGATTGCAAAGCTACATCATGAACATTGAATCTAAATGATTTTGTGAATATTTGTAGCTAACATTATGCTTTGGTTGATATCAATAACACATGTTCATTTATTTCATCTGATCTCCCTTTAAACAACATTATAGGGAAATAATTCTCCAGAAACCTTTTCAGCCTTTCAATGTTGTGACAGACTCGAAGAATAACAATTGGTTTCTGCTCAAGAATTTGATGACTCTACATTTATTCACTTGCAAAACAAATTTCAACATGATTACTTAAATGTTTGCTTGAAGTTTGCAATACCATCAATGTTCATTATTTTCAAAATAAATGATGACCCTCGAAAGGTATGTCACTCAAGGTATTTGAACTTACAAATAGAATCCATTTTCCCATTTCTGACAGCTATCTTTGCCTTTTCCAATCACAGTATTTCTTCACTTATGCATTTTCACTAAAATTAGCTGCTATCTTTGACTTTTAATTCTTCAAATACAATGATTGACTCCTAATTTCTAAAACTGAAAGATCTTGGTTATTTCCTCCACATTTGAAAATGTAATAGCAGTTATCTTCTATATAGGCCAGGGGTCAGTAACAAAACATAAAATAAATGCATCACTGGTAAGAAAAAAACATTCGCAAACCAGTATAGAATGATCTAGAGGGCATATTACTAACAGTTTCTTTTTTAGAAGCCCATCCCGAACTATATAGCCAGGAATTAATGACCATTCCTTTTAGTACAGTACGCCTCGGAAGAAACCATACCTTCAGTCATTGCATTGATCATTGATTCTACCATTTTCAGACTCTTCTCTGCCTCACGAACCTGTGATGGGGTTACCTGTTTATCATGCATAAACTGACTGTAAATTCACATTTTCTTTTACAAAATCTAAGATCTTAATTCAGATTTGGAAGAAATCAATGATTTCTTAATGATGTCCCCTCCCTTTATCATTTTGTGTTCCTGTTTTGTCTTGCTTTATGAAATTTTCAAGTACCATCTTATTCTAGCAAAATATCCAACCATCTAATCAGTTAAACTAAAAGGAATATGAAAAAGTCATCTCAGAGTTGATGACCATGATCACATCCTGCCGAGAACCTGCATACTCCGTTAGGCTTTTAAGAAAGAAATGTGGCATACCTTCCCCATCCCTGGGATCATTCCAATCACACGATTCATAGAACCCATGCGTGCAACAAAACGGGTCTGCTTAAGGAAGTCATTAAAATCATATTTTGACTGCATGATCTTATTTTCTAATTCAGCTGCCTCTTCTTGTTTCATCTGTAAACCATTATCAAGAAAAGCAATTAACATTGCATGCTTACAAGATAGTTATCATTTGTGTAATCTCTCCAACATCATGCAAATAAGAATGGTATAGATCGATGCACCACTTCCTGTGCCTTTTCCACAAATGTGAGAACATCTCCCATTCCTAAGATTCGGCTGGCCATGCGATCAGGATAGAAAGGTTCGAGATCTTCCATGCGTTCACCTTGTCCAACAAATTTGATGGGTTTGCCAGATACCTGTGGAAATATAAAATTAAAATTCCCATTCAAATAGAGTGCAGATAGGGCTTTACAATGCATAAGGAATTGCACTGGGAGAAGAAGAGAATTGGAAAATAACCTTGAAGTATAGGTAGTATTTCATTAAAAAAATAGCTATAACAAAGAACATATTCAATAAGTGTCCTACAAAGTGTTTCTTTTTAATTTCTTTGGCTACAGTGATAAGCAGAATAGCTTAGGAAAAAGACGAGAAATTTTAAAATCTCTTCTGAAGTTAGGCATTTAAAGCCTTAAATAAAGTTTCAATTCAAAGAAATTCTTTTAGGAAATATAATTATATATGTAATAAATACTACCCGGGAGATTTCTTCCCACCCTACCATAATTTCTCCTCCTACCATAGAGAAGGAAGAAAAAACCGTGCATATTTCCAGGAAGAGGTTGAGACGGGAAAAAGGTTTCTAATAGCTTGAATGAAATGTTCAATTAAAACAAAATTGAAACAAAATAAAATTAACTAAACTGATCAAACACTTCTTAAAAATTCAATGTACATGGATGCTAAAGCGCAACACTATGAAGATGGAGTGCACCTTGGAGCCCACATCTCTAAAATGACCAAGCATAATAAAACCCTTATTGAAACCTTGGGTGAATGAAACCTACTAAGGTAAGAATTGTCTATACTTGGACCAGTAATTGTAAATAATATATTATTCATTTATCTTGTGAATCAGACAAATGAGAAAATGCAACTTAGCTCATTATAGATATTGATAGAAGTCTTATCTCTACAATATATGACATAATAGGTTTACTATTGAACAATATTGGTGATACAGTAAATATCTTTTAATATATATTTTATTACTAGGTTAAGTTAGATAATATACAAAGTTGTGATGTATTTGATTTATTGAGAATCGTCTAGTGGAAAGGTCCCATCTTTTTTGTGATTAGGTCCATAAGAGACGATAGGATGAAGTAGTTTGGCATTCACCTTGATAAAGTAAACAATCATGTCCCCGACATATAAAGATCAAACCGTTGATTTAGATTTGCAGAGGTTGCCACTTATGACTTTATTAAGAGAGAGTTAACAATCTTAATTGACAATATCCAACTTGTCCATATGAACCTTACTACCAACCAGGTTTTTAATAGAGCTGGAATTCCACTGTGGTCTTATTGTAGATTAACTTGTTTATTTTAAAAGCATTTTTTTGTGCAACATCTTAAAAAGTAGTTAATCAAATACATTGTGATAGATTAAGAGAGAAATTCCTCTCTTATTAGGAAAGTGATAACTTGTAAAGGGTTGAATTGTCTCACTGGTCAAATGCTCATAATTTCTTAGATAGATCATTGGATTTCAATTAGATATCACAGATTTAGTTGTTATCAACCACTCATTATGCACACTAGATTTGACTATAAATCGTTTTTCTTGGAGGAATTTTAACCAGTAACTTTTAATTGTACAACCAGGGAAAAGAAACAAATGGTTCTAAGATAATGAATGCACTATAAACTATGCAAAACCATTCAATGACTTCCAAATTTTAATAATTTGTTATGTTAACCTCATTGAGAAACTCATCAAAGAAATTTTGACTACTTATAATTTTATATTGTATGGGAGTTTTTATGAGTTGTAAATGGTTCCTAGATGTAGCCAATTTGTGTTTGGACTACTAATTCTCCAGTAACAAGCGAGTCCATCTAGTGAGTTCTTAAATGGCTCTAGTGATCCACATTGATTATTGTCTACATCTCCTATAATTGTGCCCAATGTTACAATGAAAAATCCCCCGTGAATATTTGCTCGACTTTTCCAAATTTGCCACAGGAATTTAATCGACAATCTGCATGCAACTGATTTCTATTCATCCAACAGCTTATTTTGAAAGCGATATAATTTTAGACTGAAATAGAGAGATGAAATTTTTCATTAAAATATATATAACTTTACAACCTTATTTCCAAATAGATATGAAATTCCTCTATCACTTCAAGAATTATCTTCGGATGAAGACTTCACAAATTTGTCCAATTGTGAACTCCATTGCAAATCTACCTCCAAAGATGAACTGGGTTTTTGTCCAACCCACTGAGAAATCCTAAAGGTTCCCATCCTCGGGGTTTCAAAATTCAAAGCCAAAGCTTCTCAGAATTCTCCAAGAGAAAATAATAATCAAGCATAAACCAAACTTGATGAGAATGAGTCTCTCAATGTTCTTTTATAGCGTACCCCTGTGACTTCACTTTCTTTTTGCTTGTCAATTCATATTCCTTTTCACAATCACTTTTTCCCCCTCTATAAATTAAAATGACTTTATTAGTTTTTAATAAGCTCCATTAAAGTCATTTTAATACATTTTTAAAATGATTAGATTATGTTGTCATTAAATTTGATATAATTAAACAACATAAACTTAGTTATTTAATTGACTTATAATAATGTCCCAAGGGGGACATTATAGTCCACCCTTCCTAGATATTGCTTGCCCTCAAGCAATCTACACCTACATACTAAAACAAAATGCCTAGGATTCCATATCAACCTCAAGAATGATGCTTGGGCCAATCCGTTGTACTACTCTGATGTAAACATTACCATTCCTAGAATTGTGAAGCCACTCATCAAAACCCCATTGAAATAATGTACCAAATATACCACTACGGTAATTATCTGCAGATTCTGATAATAGGATCAGACTACGAATGCAAAGATTAGATAAGAACAGGAATGACCTTGACAATAAACTTGTCTTCAGAATTTTATTGTGCAGATGAAATGACTGTATATCCTGATATATGTATGAACTGGAGTTCTGAACTATAGCAGATAACCTGTAAGACTAAGAAGACCTGGAGATCAGACTGTAGGTGACTGTGTGTCTCCAGACTGCCTTCTCAGCCCAGCATATATATCCATATCAGGGGGTATGTCTCTTAAGGAACATCACCCTTAGATTTAACAAGTAATTAATATATCCAAAGTCGGCAACTATAGAGCAGAGATTAGTTAAAACTAAGTAAGATTAGTTTAAGGAAAAACTAAACTTGTTCCACTCTGATTGCTGGCACCTTTAGAACAGATATAAATAATTACAAATGCCATATAATGGAGTATATGATAGTAAGAGTTAGGCACAACTTGCACTCGAAGACCTGTAGATTATCCAGGTTAATTCCTTAACAACTACCAGGATCCGAAATACTCATGTTGTCACAATTGTCAAATATGAAGAGATGGTAGTATCTGAAAGAGCTATTAACACCAAACAATTCTCCAATTCCAAATGACCACACATGGATGTGCAAAACACCTAACATAGGCACATTAAAAAACAATATCAACCGATCCCAAGTTGTTGGTGTAATCCATAACAACTCTCATAGGTCTGAAAACTTGAAGAGCCCTGGGATCAATGCCATGATATATATCCTGCCAAGGTAACACAACAGAGACCACCTCAGCAAACTCCATGCCAACCACAATCCAAGTACTATCCCTGTAGTCAATGCATGAAAACATGACATCAACAGTTGGCCTCCAAATGCTAGTGTAGGAAAATCGAGTATTCCAACAAACCCAACTCACTGCAAACAAAGCATCATCTAAAAGCACACATCCCGATGTTATAAAGTGACCATAATAACCAAAATCATACCTACCATCCACCCTCAACCAAGAACTACTCATTCGTTGAACCAAAGAATCCATGCAACTTAACTATAGATTAGAATCTAAACTCATATGTAAGCTGATCAGTAAGTGGACAGCAGTACTAACTTTAGAAATTAATCCACTACTCCAATCCTATGAACCAAATCTCATCACTAGGAATTGTATCTATGTCCTGAATCATGCAATCAATTTCATTCCCATCAATGGACTAAAAAAGAACTCCTTCATCCAACTCAAAGAATGGATTATCAAATGTCCAATCAACATCCACCTCAAACAAAGAATTGCCAACCAATTGAATATTCTCTTGTATTCTTAACTCATACTCAGACTCTACCTGGTCTAGACATTTATGGCTTGATTTTTTGGGACGATTATCCAAATCATTAGTTTGTCGTATGTTGTCAAGTTCCTTAATTACTTCCTTAATAAACTTGGTCCTTCCTTTGTTTTCCTACTCCCTTAAATGATTAGCTACAACAATCTGATCTCTTGCTCCTTGAAGAGCCATCTGTGTGCTTTCCAATATCTCATGTATCTTTAAGCTTCATGATGAGCTTATTAGCCTCATCCTCCTTTTCCTCCAATTTATTAGCATGTAATTCAATTTTTAAGCTATGATCCCTATCTGAAAGTATAATCAGATGTTACTGATTCCAGAGCCACTTTGACAACCTACAAATCTGCAAAATAAAAATCACATTCTGTGCCCTTTTGTCTCCTTCCAATTTGAGCCTTCCTGTAGAGATCTTCAATGATCTTGTGAGTTTCATCATATCGTACTAAAGCTGCAACAACCATACCACCGGTAAACTTCAACTGATCCTTCAAAGTATGTGTATCAACCAGAGTAACGAGAATCGCGCTGAAATAGCGTGAATCGCCGATTCAGCGATTAGATTCATGCACCCCGATTTTTTTGGAGTCGGAAATCGTGATCGGCGATTTCATCGGGTGAATCGCCTAAATCGCATGTATCGGCGATTCACTCAAAAAATCGCCTGAATCACCATTAGAAATCGCCAAAAATCGGCTGGCAACAGCATGCATGTTTAGTTGGAAATAATAAAAAAATCACTTATGTTTTTTGCTTTCTTTTTTACCTTTCCTCTTTGTTATAACCCTAAAGGGCCTTCTAATTGTTAAGCATGACTAGAAGAGAGGAGAAGAGAAAAGAAGAACCATAGGTTATAAATTTTAAAAAAAAAAAAAAAAAAACGACAACAAATAAAAAATGTTTAGAATGCATAACGGATGATGCCCAAGGGAAGGGAAAGACATAATCAGGTAGTAAAACATCAGCGGTTCCCAGAAAGAGTGTGGGATCAGAAGAAAATCACAAAAACACTGTGTTCCATATAGTTTTGTGTGGGTTTCAGAGTGCAAATTTGGTTTTGGCGACGGGGGCGCTGCCCCTCGACCCCACCCTGTATCGCGAGGCGCTGCCCCAGGACCCCGCGAGGGCGCTGCCCCCTCGACCCCGCTGGGGGCGTTGCCCCCTAGACCCCCAGTCACTGCGGTTATCAGTCGTGGGAAGTCTCACCAATTGATGAGACCTGAAAGCTGTTGCAGGCATGGAGTGTCTGTGGTGGAGAGAACAATAGAGCAAGCCTTTCGAGAGGGGTGATATGCTTTGAAGCACTTGGAGTAGGTGTTGGATGTGAAGCTGTCTTATAAAAACTCTTTACCCCATGTGGTAAACACAAACTTCCATGTTTATATATGTTAAGTTTCAACTTCTATTTGATGATGTTATAGTGTGTTTAAGTTATATTCAATAAAGGGTGCATGAAATAAGTCTTAAATTGTTAAAATCTCTACATTTAAAGGGTTTTTTCAAATTTGCCGATTCATCGCCGATTCACCCCCAATTCACGATTCGATTCGGCCGTGCCGATTCCGATTCTCGTTACTTTGGTATCAACACCATCATCTTGAAATGCATTTTCTGATTACTCCTCCAAATCAGCCCTTTGAATGTCAACATCTTGATATTTTTTGGGTTCACAAGTTAGAACAGCCCTTTGGTCAATATGCAATTCACCATCTAGTGCAACAATTTCAGATTTATTAGGTAAATCTTCTTCCATCTCTGAATGCATGGCCACAACTATTGTTACATCATCATATTCAAATGATTCATCATCACGTGAAGATTCATTTTCTTCCTTGGAAAATTATTGATATTCCAACATGCTCTCCTTGAGCAAAACCATCCTCATCAAAATATTTATCAATAACAACTTTCAAGTCACCTATTAAAAAATTTGCATATCCCTTACGTATAACCACAGCTGAATTCATATCCTTACAAGCATTTATGTCAGTTTGTTGGAGCCAAATTGTGGAATTTATCTCCTTCAACACTGGTCCAAATTTCTTTGGCCGGCGTTTCTTCCTTATGGTCCTTAGAAATGTAATCAGGTGTCCAAGTCTCCTGGCATGTAAAACAATTCTTTTCTCTTCTCATTTGGTTCTTACTTTTTTTTAGAGACCCTGCAACCCACAAGCCCATTGAGATAAGCTCATTTCTAGTCATTTTCTTCTTTGAAATTTTCAATGTTTTGCTCAATCAACCCTTTTGAAAACACAAAAGCCATAGGTGAGATGTTATGCTCTCTTCTCCAAATGGCCAACAAGTCTGATTCCAAACGCTTGCAAGTATCATCTTTATCTAAGAATAAGGACATAATAATTTGCATACAACCCCTCACAATTTGGATGGTGTTTCTTGATTTTTGTTAAGACGCATTGAATCATTTGAAGAATCAAATCTTTACATTCAAGATCAATCCTAATGGCAAATGATTTGACTCCTGACATATTTTCTAAAATCTTAGCCTTCTTAATAAAGGTAGGGCATATTATGGTAAAATAATGGATGTGTTCTTAAACAAGGATCATAGATGATCTATATATACAAGAATGTTTCTATAACAAACAAAGAGAGGGAAGTCGAAACATTCTGAAGAGAGACTGAGAAAGTTTCCATATTGAAGAAAGCGAGAATATGGATACACAGAAGAGGAGTGACCATTAGAAATAGAAGTAAATCTCCAGAGAGAAACAAAAATATAGAGATTTAACTCTAATAGGGCCTTTGCCATCATGTAACCCATGGAAGCTCTTCACAATCGGTTGTAGAACCTTCCTCGATACATCATCATTAAAGGGTGCTACAAGAGCTATTATTTGTGTGACCTCACTAAGACATAAAACAATTGCAAGTCTAGCATCTTTAGGTCGATGTTCCATAAATTTGTGCCAGACCAAAGCAAACATTGAGGGCTACAAAGCCCAATTTAGAAGTCTCCAGTCAGACTGGTCTCCAACTTAGAGAGAACACCACTAGGAAATTCATGGACTTCAGGTGTAAACCTACAACATAGAGACAATTCCCTACTTCTTTTTCTTTATGCAAGTCCCTAAATTGTTCACCATTAAAGGTTTCATTAAATTCTTTTGAGAAAAAAAATACCTTCTAATCTGCCATTGTCTTCATATTCTTTTTGAGAAACTCTCTGAGAATTCGCAAATTCTGATGCACACTTCTTTCAGTTATTATATAAAGCTTAGGAAATATTGAAACAGATTTTGCTGCAAGATATGTAAGATGCTCCCTTGTTTGTCCACCAATTTTTTTCCAACACCTACAAAGTTTCCTTGTCTTCTATCACTTCATCATTTTGTCTAACAGTTTGCAAAAGAAAATTATTCAATGTTCAAAAAACAAAGTGTGCCATTCCATGCTAGTTTACTGATACAATTTGGATCAATCACAATAAGTTATTCTTGTTCAAGCTTTCAAATTCAGAATGCTTAAATATTTTTATTTGCAAACAAGGCTTCAATAGAAAACAAGGAGGTAGTTCATATTCTGAAATTTTCACACCACGATAGAAGAAAACATGAAATCAGACCTTAATATATTGTCCAGAATATATTTGAATAACAAAGAATATAACTGCAGGGAACTTCCTATGAATTCTTACTATATCTTTCACTAATTTTCTATCCATGTACTTCCACTTAATACTTCCCAAATTATATATAAATATGCATATGGCAGCATTCATATAGGATGGTTTTCACCAACCATAACATCTGTAGCGTTCACTAGTCTTTTAATCAACTGGTGACACCCTTGTCACTCTCATATATAATTACTGAAGGTCACACTTAAAACTTTCTCAAGTGGAAATTACTATGTTGGAACCTTTGTATTAGGGAAGGTTCACTGAGTTTCAAAACAGCCCGGCTAGCAATGAAACGGCATCACTACAAACTCCAGACCACAACCTATATGCATTCAACTCTACCATTCATGGCAAATAACGATGCAATTTTAATGTCTACAGAAAACCTCTCGATAACTCACAGATACCACTATATTAGAGAATATGTCTCATTACCTAGGTGGTCATACCCGATGGCATTCAACTTAAGAAAGGAATACACTCCAACCCAACAGTGAAGAAAAACTACATTAGTGGTGATGTTTCTAGTCAGCCCATATCAACTTTATATCGTTTTCTCTCGTGATTCTCCAACAAAGCTCCCTTATTGTGTTTGGGGAAATTTCCTGACAATAGTTTTCAACGGGTCTCCAAACTAGTAATGCATCCCTCAAGAAAGGTACTAAAGTTCCTTTTTGTACACTGGAATCAAAAACACTCCAAACTCCCAAGACCCATTTCTTCTGTGTAACAACAGACCCAATGATAGAATCACTTGTTCCCTGATAACAACCACAAAATACTGTGCAGAAAGAAGCCTCACGGTTGCCACCTACAAAGTATCATGGACTGGACACTTACAATCATTCACATGGCACTGCAATGCAGAACAGAAAATTACATTACAGCCTGATCTAGTTTTCACCACCATAAACACAGATAGACTTGATAAAATATTAGATTTGAAGTCATTTCAAGTAGGATTTGCACTTGCAATAAGGAATGATGTTTGCAACCTTTAATGTTTATAATTCCTAAAGCCAATCGTAATTGATTCATGTGTTCTATCCACCCGTTCAACATATATATTGTCTGCTACCATATGAAATGTGGAATGTAAAGTTCCACTTTATTTCTTATGCCAACCCCAAAATATAACGATAGAGGAAATTCAAGTAGTTTTAATAATTCAATTGCCGCTAATGTTTAATTTCCTCTTCTCAATTTATTTCCACCTCATTCATCAATCACAACAAGAATATTTACCCATTCTGACTTTAGTTCCCCACCAGCTATATAGCTATGGTAATTCACCCAAATAGAACTTTAATCATATATGCCAGAGGATATATTTAGCTACTGGCATCATCGATGTTGTTAACCCCCCATATAAACTGTTCCACATACTTAAGACATCAAACTTAAATGTTTAAGCCACAGGCCCACCAACATGTATAAACCATGCCCAAGATATAATAAATAGACATTGCAATGTAATTTGTTATTGCACCCTCCTTAGATTAGAAATAATATTGCACCATGATAATAATATAATAACTCTCTCTAAAATAGAGGAGGAAATTGTCAAATTAATGAGCTCGTTTGCCTACTAAGAATAACCGTCCAGAAAATATTCTATTCAGAATTAATCCGCAGGCTCTCAGAAATTGTATGCCACTCATAAAACCTCACAGGCTGGCAAAAGAATCAGATCTGATACCACTGAAATATCCCCTGTAGATATTTGCTCCACATTTTTCCAAATTTGCCACAAGCACTTAAACAACAATTTGCATGTGATAGATTTCTATCCATTTAACAGATTATTTTGGAAACCATATAATTTCATACTGAAATAGAGATATGAATACCTCTATTAATGCAAGAATTATCTTCGGATGAAAACTTCACAATTTTCTCAACTGTAAACTCTGTTGCAAATCCACCTCCAAAGATGAATTGGATCAATGTCCAATATATTACGGTAAATCGATGTTGTTGTAGTTGTTTTAAACAAAGGATGATAAAGGGCCACACCACCCTTACCAACTCATAACCAAGAATGCAACAATATGGAGACCAAGAGAAATTTTTAAAAATGCTTCACAAGCAATTTTATTATACTTGAAAATCCTTACAACATCCACAAGATGATATCATAGATATGATCTCTTCAACAAGAAGTTTACAAATTCTTCAACATAAGAGAAATCCCAAATAAGAGTCTTCACACCAAGAGCTTCACCAAGAACTTCTACTTGAAGAGCTACACCTTAGAGCTTTCACACCCTGAAGTCTTCACGCCTTCTAGCTTCTACTTCTCGAGCTTGATTAGAAATGCTCATATGCCTTGCTTAAATAGGCACTTACCACCCAATACATGACTTATCTACAACCTTCTAGAATTCCACCTACACAATATCCACAACCTTCTACAACTTCCATAACTTTCTACAATATCCACAACTTTCTAGAATTCTACCCACACACCTCGATGAATGGAATGACAACCATTTTTATTTTATTTTTCCATTATGCCACCTATGCACCTTGAAAATAGAAATCCCCTTTTTCTTTCTTTTCTCCTTTTTATTGTTTTTTTTATTATGTCTCCTCTAATTTTCGTCACTTTCTCTCTCCTCCAGATTTTTTTTTTTTTTCAATTTTTTTTCAATAATTTTCCCATGCAAGATGCTCCTGCATCAAAGGAGTTGAAAACTTTATATAGATTTACAAAGACAATATTTCTAAAATAAACAATCATGAACTAAAGATGAAAATAGAAACTATCTAATAAATTAACGACTAACTAAGATGACCATTAAAGAAACATTATATTATTCTAATACCCTCCCTTAATGGACATTGTCTAACTGATGTCTTTTGGCCACAAATTCATTAAAACATTTTGTTGTTGCTAAGAGTTTCCCTGGATCTGCAAAATGTTAATGACCAAGAAGTCAAAATTTGTCCATAAAAGAATAGAGAAGGGTGCCCCCTTCTTCAATAATGGTTTGCAACAAGATACAAGAGCTTGCCACTGACTCTGCCACTAACCCTCCTAGAATCAACAAAACATCTGACCAGAAATCATCATAAAATATCCAACCTGAAGTTGGATAACGGAGCTGCTCTTCCCTGGAGACAGAGACAAACACTGAGAACAACTAGTATGATTTTGAGGAAAAATCGACAAACCTTCCAAACTCTACAGACGACTGTGATGCCCCAAAATGAACTACAAAAGGGCGAAATTTTTAGAAGAAAAAATAGAAAAACTGAACACAATGTTTGAAGTGAAAAATCAATCAAAACCAGCATAATTTTTTAGGTTAAAAATTAATCAAAACCAAACAGAATCTAAGACACGGATAATAGAATACAAAGCTTCATTTTTAGGAAAAATGATAAAACCCACCAAATAGTTTTCGAGGAAAAAATTATAACCACAAAGGAATCCCACGCAACTTTACAAATTACAAAATCTGAAATTTTTGAGGGAAAATTTATTGAAAACCCATAAGGAATTTTTGAAGGGGAAAAATTATGAAAACCAATTAAAATTTAGTACATCCAAGCAACATGTAAGCATATGCAAGTACATGCAACAAACATGCAAGTACATGCAACCCTAAAAAATCTGACTTTTGTTGCAACCAAGAAATCACGAGATCAAAACCCTTAACCAAGCTTGCTATCTCCAGCAAAAAAATTTGATGACGAATGACAAAAGTTTGATAAAATAATTCTAGCTATTTTATTTCTGAAAATCAAAAAGCAATTTTCTAGAAAAAAATAAAGATCAAAAGAGGCTCAAATTTACTTAAAAATTTCACCAAATTTTACGAAATCCCATCACCCTGCTCTAATACCATGTTACGGTAAATCGATGTTGTTGTAGTTGTTTTAAACAAAGGAGATGAAAACTCCTTATATAGATTTACAAAGACCACATTTCTAAAGGAAACAATCGTGACCTAAAGACAAAAATAGAAACTACCTAATAAACTAAGACTAACTAAGATGACCATTAAAGAAAGATTACAATATTCTAATAGAATCCACCAAGAAATTTTGAAGGTTTCCATCCTCAAGTTTTCAAAATTGAAAGCCAAAGCTTCCCAAGATTCTCCACGAGAAATAATAAACAAGTATAAACCAAGCATGATGAGAATGAGTCTCTCAATGTTCTTTTATAGCACATCCCATTGACTCTGTTTTCCTTCTACTTGTCCCTTCATATTCCTTTTCTTTCACTTTATTTTCCCCTTAAAATTAAAATGACTATATTAATTTTCACTAAGCTCCATTAAAGTCATTTTAATACTTTATTAAAATAATTAAATTAAGTTGTCATTAAATTTGATATAATTTGACAACTTAATTATTTAATTGACTTCTAATGTCCTAAAAAGGGGACATTATATACAAAGCCTAAAGACCTTTAACTAATAACAATGAATTAAATAAAAAGGCAATGAGAATAGATAGAAGCCTTTCATGAAGACTTCAGATTTTATTGTTCCATTTGCAGTGCTAGAGCTAGAGCTATTCCTGGGCCTAGTGATCATGATCTAGACTGGATTCATATATTGTAGCATGCACTAATCCAAATTTGCAACCATTTCTTAAGAGCGTGCAATCAAAGACCTTTGATTTCAATCTTCAATTCCATTTCATGCAGCCAAGTAATTTATTATTGATTTTGTTTTAAAATATATTGTCGATTCTCCTGTCTCTTGAGATTTTGGATATAGGAGTTTGTAATTTATAGACTCAAAATTATATTGTGCTTATCTTGTTTATTTTATTTGTTTTAGGTCTCCTTATGGTAGATATCATTACTATTTGTTCAGAAAAGTTCAAAGCCCCTAATAATGAAATAATAAATGATCAATATTTACTCTATAGGTGGCTATTATGAAAGTCAAAGTAAAGAGCAATGTGAAATATGGACGAGAAAGAGTTGCAAAGTCATGATTGATGGTTGGGCAGTTAGAAGAGATAAGAGATTGTTGAATTTCCTTCTTTCTTCCCCAAGTGGTTGTACTTTCTAAAATCCATTGTTTCAGCAATGAAAATGTCTAGAATATATTGTTCAACACTTTTTAAAAACCATCGTTCAAGTGGTTGAACAGTAGTATTTCAATCTTCACTATTTGTTTCTCATGAGTCATGACACAATTTTCTTGAAATCCATTGATGCCTCAAAAAACAATATTCTTGAATTCCTTTGTAAGGATTTTAATGAAGCCTTGACCAAGGATGAGAGGAGAATGTTGAGCAAGTTAAAAATAATGCAGAAAACTATGTTGTACTTCATAACACCCATCTTTATTCTGGAGTCATTTTGTTTCTCATTTCTATAACCTAATAATAGACAATATTGCCAAAATCTCATATAGATCAAATTATGAGTGAGAGTGATAAAAACATTTGCAGATACATAAACAACCATGCTTCGGTCCGCAACTTAATAAAGAAATATTGGCTAGTCCTACAATAATCCACCTTGCTACTGTTAATTCTCAAAAGTGTGTCCTTTGCCAAATTCTAGAAATTTAGCACTTGTGAATAAATTGGGAACAACCAAAGATTGTGGGTAGTCTGCAACTTGATTGAACCTCCAGATAGGCCAGCTCCTAATTGATAATATCACCTAAACTGCTTAAATATATTATCTTTTTGTTAAAAAGAATGAAGGGAAACAAAACAAATTATGCTTAGACTGGAAATAGGTGATGCACCAAAATGAAATGAAAGACTAACTGTTTGGTATCACAATGATGCAATAATGGCTGACTTAAAGACACAATCTTGATAAGGAATTTGTCATACCCTGAATGGATATTTTATCAAACCTCTTGAATGAATCTCAGAAATTTTTAAACAAATAATTTTGTGCAATGATATTCAGATTTCACCACCAAAGAGTCCAGTAAACAACCAGATATAAGAGTTCCAAAATATCATTGCATTAAATCCCTAACAAAAATTTACAATTTCAGAATTAATATTGCATCCAAGTTCTTCAGTCGAATAACCAAGAAATCCAGTTGTAGATACAGAAACTACAGCAAGATTGGATAATAGAAAAGATGAACCTGGAATACACTATGAAACACCTATGCCATGTCTCCAACCGACAATGGGTTTTTGTCCACTGCCCAAGCTTGAAGGTTTTCGTCCTCTCACCTGCTGAAAGCTTAAGCTTTTGAAAATAACTCTCCAAGAGAGTGAAATCCAATTCACAAAACCAAGTATCCTCAAAATGAGCTCTTTCCCTTTTTTAGCACAAACAAGTGACTCTTCGCATTCCCTTTTTTGTTTCTTTATTTCCTTTTTAAAATAACACTTTTGCCCCACTTAAGGAAATAAAGTGCCAATAGGTAATAAAGTGACATTAACAATATGAACTTAAGTTATAAAGTCACTTTCTAATAAATCTGTTAAATCTTCAAGCATTAAAATCTCTAACCAAACGGACTCAGTTATGATTCTATAATAAGTCGCCGGAAAGGTTTCGACAAGACACTCTTGGTCCAACCTTGAAATGTCGACGATGTTGAGCTTGATGACTTACTAAAAAATAGTAAGTGTCTAGGCCAAAAAGTGCTCCGACCGCATAGAAAACTGGGTTTGCCCATGGAACCAAGGCAAAACAGGCTAATGGCGCAACAAAACTCACTTGCTAGAAAAGGGAATATGACAATCCTCCCTTCCCAAAGATTGCTTGCCCCCAAGCAATCGACATCTGTAAGCTGGAACCAAATGCATGGATTTCAGATCTACCTAAAAGTTGATACTCTATACAAATGTTGCACTACACTAGTGTAAACATCTCTAACCCCAATGTCCTAAAAAAACTCAACATGAACCCAAACACCAATCAACTGGATATCCAACATCCAAAACATCTCGTGTGTATACTCAATGGGAACAACCTACTATGCGGTGCTATCACAAAAGGAAATAATTGTTACCCAACTGAATAGCTCACTCCAGTTATAACTGCATTCACCTCTAACATCACGAGGTAGTGGGAGCTCAACAATATACCAATCTCCACCAAGAAAGAAGTGCAACAAATCACTCCTCCCAACTTCCTGATACATAACCCATGTGGATACCCCACATAGGTCCCAAGTGAAAACTTGTGAGATGCCCCCAATATCACCAACTCTTGTAATACATGTGCCCATGAAGAGGATGACAACTACCAAACTACCTCATAAACCATACCACCATTCGCGCAATCATGGAGCAATCCAATAATAGGTGTCGCAAGAGTGAACATCTCAAAAGAAAGCATCTCAGAAAGTCATCTTGTCTCGTCTCCCTCACCTATGTAAGGACATACATTACACCAACTATTCAAATTATGCGCACAAGAGGAATCCATCAAAATCAAAACATATCCAAGAAGACCATCAAACTCATGTCACATGACATTGACCTCATCTTCACCATGTCAGGATTGGTGAAGCCCATCAGTGGAACCCAACCAAGCTATACTGCTAACTCTATCAATATTTGGGTCCCAAAGAAAACAACTCTCACAACTATCGTCCATAAGGAGATACAAACTACTGAATACTCAACCTCTGTAAGAACCCTATGGATGTGCTGACTCTACAAGTAATATAGCTGGTGGTAACTGACATCATAATCACCTTGTAAACCTGTATCCACATGACACCCTTGTGAAATATAAGTAAGCAACACATTCGGATATGTATCACCATAAGGAAAAGCTGGTTGAGGCCCATGTAAGTAATCTCCTATCACCACCTAACTCAAACACTTGCAACCTCTAATACCATCTTTCGAAGATGGGAAACCTTCAATCCAGAATGGATGACACAATCTATGAGTCAATCCATATCTGTGCCTCATCAAATCCTCCATGTGTGGATCAAATGAAAAGTGATGAGCACTCCTCACTGTACACCCATACTGCATAACTTCAACTTGATCACCCCTCACGTTATCATCACTAACAACCTCCTTAACAGTCTCATATCTAAATATTGGGCTGAATTAGAGCGCAACAAATATAATTTCCGATTTAACTCAGCAATCTGATTTTCTGCTTCATCAAATGCCACTAAAGTAGCCTCAAGGGTGTCCTTGGCATTCATGAGTTCTTATGTACATACATCTGCTTCCTTCTTCCTTGGTGCTTCTGAGTAAATCTATCCAAGGTCAAAGAGATGATCACGATATGAAAGAAGGTGTAGGTAATTTCATTTCATAGTTTTCAGCCGTTCTTGTATTAGTAATAGTTGTGGAAATTCCTCTTTAACTCTCCTTTGTTTCCCCTCCATCTGTTGCTTCCAAAGGTGCTTTTCAAACATCTCATAAATGTCATCAAAGAGTGATAAAGCTGCAATAATCTTATGTTCAGTCACTTGCATTTGACTCTCTAAATAAGGTGAACTAGTAGGTGTCTGAGATAAGTCAAGTGTACATGAGGTGGGAGAATGTGTCATCATACATATCCACATCATAAATATCATCTTTCATACCCAGTAGTGTATAGGAATTAGGGACAGCACTATGTTCAAAAGAAAACTCATCACAAAAGGAATCCATACAATATGTAGATACCATTAATTCTGAAACAAAATCAGCATCAACACTCACAAAAGATGTTGAGTCCTCATCATTGGCTAATTGGGTAGTCTTCTCCAATACATTATCATCATGTTCATCAAGAATACTACTGCAGGCTTCTCCACAAGAAACCTCTACCTCCATACTACCAATCAATAAACTTGCACCATGTTTAACATCTTCTACAGGATCATGAGAAGGCTGTGAATTAGTGGTAGTTAGGTGCTCCTCTTTTTTTGAACCACTTGTAAGCTGATTTTGGTCTGCTAAAAACTCCTCATACAATTTTTTGCACCTGTCCTAGTCCAATTCGTTTATACTTCTCCTTTGCCACACCATTCATGTTTTGTAGCTTTGGATGTAAATCCATGTAATTGATGAAGAGTAAATCCTTTTGGATTTGTAGAGAGAGTGAGTTATATTCATCTAGCATGCTTATTACTTTTCTTTTTGTCCGGCTACCAATTTTGAGCCAATTGTTGTTGTATTTGAGCAAGCTCCTTCATAACTTTTTCCAGACTAGGCATTTACCCCAAGACAAATATTCCTAGCTGGATACAAAACTAGAAGTGTTTGACCGTTGCATGAAAGGTCTCAGTCTGAAAACCACAACAATTTTAAAATTGTCAAATCTGATCAGCCTTCCCTTTCTCTGACATTAACAACAGTAGCAAATTAAACAAAAAATAATAGGATGCCCTTAAATAGTTCAGAGTTTAAAGAACTTATAGAGAGTGATATATATTTTTCTGTAGCTTCAATTGGCTCCAACTCCAGCTGTATATATGTTGCAGATGTGAGACAATGCCACCCATATCAGAAACAACTTTATTTATGCACAGATTGGGTGATTTTCTAATGCTCAGACTAATACACACTAGCAACAAGAGGTGACATCTCTATGTTTTCTCATTATTGTCAAACCGGTGAATGATGAGAGGCGGGCTACAATGCTGCAATAAAATGCACAAGGTATTTATTTGCTCACTCTCTGAAGTTTCTTAGCCCTGCTGTTAGAACTGTTAGCTGGTCAAGCAAGGCTGGAAGAGCTATTTCTCTATTCCAGATATTTATTCTTCTCTCTTAAGGCTCACCTGAATATGCTCAATCTTGCTTGCTCTGATAGTGCAACTCACAGCCCAATCATGCAATGTGAATGAATCCTCATCTACCCAGGAGAGGATTTGTGCGCTTGGAATACTCACAGTTCATTAGACCGGATGCTGTAATTTTCAGAAGTAGTTCTAAGATTATGAGAGTACTGTGTTAAGTCCACAAACATGCAACCAATTATCAAGTTACTGTTTTTTTATCAAGTTACTGTTTTTCCCTGCAATCACCAGTTGTAGTTGTATGCATACAACAACTTCTCCAAGCTGCAATATGTATGCGCACAAAATGAAGACTTTGGTAAAATCCCAATTGCACCTTGTGGAGAACTCAGAAAACCACTTAGGCATTAAACTTTAATTGACTGTGCAAATTATAGGGGGGACAACAATCCATGGGACGGTAAAATAATGTTGTTGACTGTATGTCTTCATGCATTACCCCGTATTCTTCAGAACAGTTGTAGCAAACTATACTAGTTCCTTCAACAATCCTTTGTCAAGCTCCTCTTGATAATTTTCTGGAAAATATTTTGCTTCCATAATGTTTAAAACCTATGACAAAAAAACATGAAGTACCCATTCAATCTTTCATTGGTAGAGCCCGATATGCAAACTATGTGCAGGCTCACAGGCACTGTTTTTCACTCTCAATGCTCCAGGACTGCAATTTGATGTCTGCGATTTCTCCCTGCACCCAAAATTCATTACCAATTCCTCTCCCTGTTACATCTGGAATTTCTCCCTTCTGCATAAACTATAGCGCATGATACATATATTTGCTCCACAAATTTGAATAAAAATTAATGTAGCCCAAGTTCATCCACGATAAATGAATAATATAAAATGCAACTTATTAGCAGCAATGATAAAAACCAAATCTCCTCTCTTCTGTGACATCAAATATTAAATCATTTTGAAGGTTCTCCCAGAATATAGATAGAGTCAATAAAGTGAATATATGGGGTACTCCCCACACTTACGTCACTAAAATGTTTGCTCCAAATGCCATTAAGCCCATATTTGAAGATATCACAACCACCGTTCCGTTTACCATGAGGATATCATGTTTGGGTATGCTTCACAGAAAAATATGAGACATTGGGTTTCCATGAATAATTTCCATGGCAATTAAATGCTTCGATCCTTTCTGTATACATACAGGGATGAATATATTTACTTGCCACACCTGTAATATATTGGTTTTTTCCCTGATATTTGATCAATAATTTTCAGAAAACCCTTCTGAAAATTATTTTTCGATAGAATTTCGACTATACCCAACAGGATGGCAGGTTTGTTGCTATGATACCATTGTAATATCCAAAATGGATATTTTCTCAAAACCTTTGAATGAAGCTCAGAAATTTTTAAACAAATAACTTTGTGCAATGAAATTCAGATTTCACCAACAAAGAGTCCAATAAATAACCAGATAAAAGAGTTCCAAACTATCATGGCGTTAATTCCCCAAAAGAAATACAATTTCAGAATTAATATTGCATCTAAGTTCTTCAGTAGAATAACTAAGAAATCCAATCATAGATACAGAAACGACAACAAGATTGGATAATAGAAAAGATGAACTTGGAATACATTGTGAAACACCTGCGCCATGTCTTAAAAAAACAGTAGGTTTCCGTCCACTGCCCAAGCTTGAGGGTTTTCGTTCTCTCACCTGCTGAAAGGTGAAGCTTTTGAAAATATCTCTCCAAGAGAGAATGTGAAATCCAAATCACAAAACCAAGTATCCTCAAAACAAGCTCCTCCTTCGCTTTCTAAGCACAAACATGTGACTCTTTGCATTCCTCTTTATGTTTCTTTATTTCCTTTTTAAAATAACACTTTCCGCTTACTTAAGGTAATAAAGTGCCCATAGGTAATAAAGTGGCATTAACAATATGAACTTAGGTTATAAAGTCACTTCATAATAAATCCATTATATCTTCAGGCATTAAAATCTCTAACCAAACGGACTTAGGTATGCATGTGTGATAGTTCACCAAAAAGGTCTCAACAAGACACTCCTAGTCCAACCCTGAAATGTCAAGAATGTTGAGCCTGCTAACTTACCAAAAATAGTGTCTCAAAACCCCAATGAAATAACCCCAATTAGCCTGCAGCTGAAATTGCTTGGGCCAAAAACTACTCCGACCGCATAGAAAATTTGGTCTGCCCATGGGACCAAGGCAAAATGGGCTAATGATGCAACAAAACTCACTGGCTAGAAAAGAGGACATGACAGAATTCTTTGCCTGTCAGTGTTTCATATGAAAGCTTTTAAAGAGTAATATTGGAAGGATATGAACCACAATCAATAAATATTCAGTAATCTACACAACTTATGACCTATGCATGCAATCCACTAGCTCAAAACTAGTGCAAAAAATGAGACAATCTTTTAAGGTTCTTTTAAAAACACATAAAAATAACATCAATCACCTATTGCGCACACCAAAATGAGCCACCAAAGTATATCAAAACAGTTGTATTATGCTCCAAAGGCACCAAAATCAGTACTCCAAATGATACAATAGTATGAAATACACAAAGCAGAGGACAAAAAATCACTAAACAAAGGCCTCAAAACTAAAATGAATATCAACCCCTTACAAGTACAATAGAGCTCTATATAACAAACTCTACTCCAAACAAGATCTTAAAAATGTGGAACTGCACTTCAAAATACAAACTCGGACATCAACACAACTTATGACCTATGCATGCAATCCACTAGCTCAAAATTGGTGCAGAATATGAGACATGAACTTTTTAGGTTCTTTTAAAAGCACATAAAAATAACATCAATCACCTGTTGCACACACAAAAATGAGCCACAACAGTAGATCAAAACAGCTGTATTGTGCTCCAAAGGCACCAAAATCAATATTCCAAATGATACAATAGTATGAAATCCACAATGCAGAGGACAGAAAGTCACTAAATTAAAGCCTCAAAACTGAATGAATATCAACCCCATACAAGTACAACAGAGTTGTATATAACAAAGTCTACTTCAAACAAGAGCCTAAAAATGAACTGCATTTCAAAATGCAATCTTGGATATCAACCAAAATCCTAAAAGAGGGCCTTCAAACTGCCCCATAGGGTCTCCTCTAAGTGCGAAACTCTCCCTCCATAATGGGCTAATGATGACAACTCAAACTAGGATTAAGTAATGCATCTCACATTACTTAGTCAGCATTACTCATTATTTAATCTTGGTAAAAAACATAGGAAAAAATAAAAACATTTTTGGGGCCCATTGACTCCTCAAACCGTAAAGGCATATCATTCACCATTTTGCATCTCATTTAAATTTCAAAACCTCTAGAAATCTTCTGCTGCTGTCATTCTAAGGAGTTGGTCACCATGAATGTTTCCAGGAATTTTGCAGATCTCTCAGAATCTCCACATTTTTTCCCACAGGTAATGGTTGCTTTTGTAGCCTGAGCCCTTTGTTTGGAGGGATTTTTTGTTTATCATTTGTCGGTTCTTCTGCAGCTTCCATTATGAGCGCTAACATTTTGCAAATTAGGATTGCTGTTGCTGAGGCTAATGGTTTTCACTCATTGTATAAATCTGCATCTGTCATCAGCAATTATTACAATGTAACCCTCGCTTGCATTTCTTCAAACTATAAATATGGTTTTCTGTATTACTCGAATCCCTGCAAAATCTTTTGGTGTTTTGATGACATGAGGGATTTGGGTATTATTTGTTACGGGTCTTCATGAAACTCATCAAACCTTTTGAAATCTGTCTTTCTCTTGATGTATCATATCCATGCTTGTGATTGCATTACTTACAGGTTACTGGTTGAAAGAGAGTTTCTAAAAACTCATAAAATCTCCATGCTCAAACCATGATCTTTTGTTTCTTTCCTTGTCTTTTCCACTTAATAAACAATTTCAGCTTATCTTTGTCACCTGCAGAATTTGTGGTTTTATGGGCTATGTTGAGAGTTTTTGTGAGCTTAATTGTCATGGCTCTGTCTAGAAACAAGGGTTTCTTTGAAATTTCTATAACTTTATCTTGTCCCTGCAGGTTATTGTTCTACAGATTTTCTTTCTGAATCATTTCTTGACATTTTCTAATTTTGAGTTCACTTTTCCCCACAGCTCCCTTTTGAACTTTTGAAGCATTTCCCTTTAAAATACTTGCAGATCTCATAGCTTTATTTTCTGTGGAGCTTCTTGACCATTAGCCACAAGATCCCTCCATTTTATTAATATGGGTATCTTTGGTGTAATGCCTGCTGAATATTTTGGGTCACTGACTCCTGTTGTTTGAGCTCTTCCATCCAATATATTGAAAATTCTCCTTGCATTCAATAAAAGTTAAAACTCATAAAAACACACGGGTTTTTTCTTTTTATGCCATCACACCTTAGTAAATTGTGATTCTTATTAGATATAACGTTTTGTCAAATACTGGAATGAGAAATGACCACGGCTACTTGGGTATTCCACTATGATAATCTTTAATATGCTTTGTATTTTCGACAGTGTACCCACAGGTTTTTAATATGCAATCAAAGCCATCAAATATGAATATTCTCTTGCTGTTTCATTTTAATGCTGACCACTTTTTTGTAATTTGCATGTTTTCCTAAACTTTTTGGCATTTTAAGAGACACACCTTTTGTGTACTTTGAAACACATTACTTTTATTCTATAAATGACATGCATGTAGCTGCTATCTGCTGAAGTATATACTTCACCTTGACATTGGTAGATGTTCTGTAATTCTTTCCTTGTTTGTATAAAAATTAGGTTGTTGTTATAACCTTATCCCCTTGCATATATTCTGAAGAATGGTGTCTTCATTTGATCATTGTAATTTTCAATGGTGGTCTCTGATACTATATATACATACGTGTGTGTGTGTGTGTGTGTTATGAATCCACTTTTGTCAAATGCTGAAACCCTAAATGTCCATACATCATTAACCATGATTCTTTCCATCTGATGCTGTTATGTTTTAATTGCATCATTTCTTGTGTGCACTATCACATGTCTGCTATATCTTTTCTGTTTATGTATACATCACACCAAATGATCTATGATCTCTCCTGACTGTTGTATTTTGCCCTTTTGAATCCATTGCATGTACCTGACATTTCAAAATTATCATTCTACACTCTTTCTTCCTTTGAAGCTTCTCCCTCTCCAAACTTGAAAGGTAGCTGTCATTGTTTACATTTGTTTCATTGTTTTCAGAAAATGACAACCATGACATTTAAAAACACACATACATTTTTCAACCATGATTGCTCAATTGAGGAATAATATGTTGTCCTTATTTGATCTTCGTATCATATTCCCTATATTGTGACAATGTGCAGGAAACTTTTTGAATTACTTCCTCATTACATTTAACTCCACCTGCCTTAGAGCTGTCTACCATGCTGTCTGCTGGAGTATATACTTTACTTTTATCCTTCTATATTACTTAAGAGCTGCAAAAAGCTTCTTTTGATGATGAGTTGACTCTACTTGAAATACTTGACCTGTAAATACACATTTGCTTTCAAATATGTTTCACTTTTATATTTAAGCAGCATCTGTTCTCATTGTGAAACATCCATAACCTCTGTTTTGATTGTCAACTTCAGCGTTATGCTTATAAGTTATTTTCTGTCCACTGTGTGATTCTATCCTTTCATGTCTGATGTATTCATCTTTTGAATTCATTGTATTGTTATCCCTTGTATTGCAGCTTCTAAAACAAAAGGTTTCAAGTATAATACTTGTCCCTTTGATGTCCTTTGGATCAACTTCGAGAATCTATAGTAACTTCTACTCCTCAAGTCAGTTCAGGAAACACTTTCTGATAATAGAAAGGCTTCCTAAACTTTCTGGAGCACAAGTATAACCAATTGATGAAGAAAAGAACTTGTACAGAATCAATCGAAGCACATCCATATGTGTGATTTTTATTCAAGCTGAATCAAGTACAGGTAACCTTACAAGATGAGGTCACCTGCACTTGCTTCAGCCAGCCTTAATGAGAAAACACGTGACCTGAGTTCAATACAGCTGAGATGTGATACCAATCTGCCATTCTGTAACTTGAGACAAAAGGTTTCATGTAAAAGTACACATCCCTTTATTATTTCAATCCAATTAATAATTTGGATTTTTTTTTCTTATTTCCTCTTCACCTATTAATCTTATTTCTCAAAGGTATCTTAGGCTCGAACCCTTGTGGGACCCCATTTACATCCACATACCAGTGAGAGACAAGATTAATCTGCACATGAAGCAAACATATCAGCAAAACAAATGATTTTGATTTGATACATGATGTTCTTGACCTTTTTGTTGGTTCTTTTCTTTGTATGCAAATGTGAATCATAATGGCAAAGTTCAAATGTACGAGTATGAGGTTAAGTTTAATCCACCACTGCTTAAATCTGTTGGATCTAACCCATCTTTTTTACGAATGCAGGATAAGGGGATGCTTGGAAACTACTTGGAAGACTCAAGCCAAGGACCAATGAACTAGACAACATAAACAACCAGTCATGACAGGCAATACAATAACATGTAGCAATGATTATCCATTTGTGACATGCACTCGAAAGTGGATTTGTGGCACCAATAAAATCAATACCCAACTTCATGAAGGGCTGGTCACTTTGGATTGGCTGCAAAGGTAAAGCTGGCAGCCTCTCTTTTCCTCTTACACCAAGTAGTAATTATCTGTCATGACAAAGGCAATGAACAGAAAACTAACCAAATCACCTTTTACATCAAGTAGTATCTTCAAGCTTTGTAATGTCCCCAATTTTGAGCTGCGGCAGAGTCGATGGATTTAGTCTATCATTGGGTCCTTGTAGGCTGATACTGGTGTTTAGAGGAGATTGTTGTAAAGTTATTAGCCTCTCCAATGGCCAATGGTGAGTTTTGGCTTTGTTTTGAGGGACTTACTATTTATCATAAGTCAACATATGGTTCTAATGAGCTCAAATGAGTTGAGTGATGCTCTCAGTTTTTATTTTTGGTTCTAGTTTGGCTTCCAAAAATTTTGGAGGGAGAATCTATTTTTAGTAAATCATCCTCTCAGGGCCATTCATCGTCTTTCTTCATCAGGATCACTCGTGCTCTGAGATTTCAATTCTAATGCTTTTACAGTCACTTTCGCAAGAGGGGTATATTGTGATTATTATTGAATTAAATATGCTAAGGGTGTTATTTTTGTCTATATTGTATATTGGTCACCTTAGTGTCATAGCTCGTTGGAACCAGGTTGAAAAGTTTTGAAACTTGGACACAAGAAACAATGGCCTTGTGTGTCAAAAAATCATGATATTGATGAAAAAGTTGTTTTTGGAGCCAAAGGGAGTAAATAAATTATATTATACAAATATGTGCCTAAGTACAAAGCAAAAGGCATTTAAGTGAAAAGTGTGCTCATGAAGACTCTTGGCATTGAGTGTGAAGAAGAAGCCATTCCATTGAAATGTTATAAATATAATGCCTTGCAAGGATTGAATCATTCTATTGCTTATGTTATTATTGTGCATTTGATAACATTGAGCTTAGAGGAGATTGAAACAAGGGTTTCAACATTGTTGGAGAACTGTGAATTCTTCACCATTTCAACACTTTGAATTTGTGGAACCCCTGGAGAAGACAATCAAAAATACGGACAAAATGGTGAAAATTTTGAAGAAAAGGGTTGATAAGCTGGACAGCAGAGTCATGGGTATTGAGAACACATTGAAAAAGATTGCTGAACAGAGCTGCTCGATTTTAAAGACCATTGTTGAAAATATTAAGATTCTTTTGGAGAAGCTGGAACAGGGGAGAAAGGACCATGGCAATAAGGAGCTGAGGGATGATCAAGGACCTAGTAAACATACTAGGGCAAGCTCAAAGAAACCTGAGGCTGTGGAAGATAAAGAGCTTGACGAGCTAAGGGCTTCTACAGCTAAAATGAACATTCTGGCTGATCAGGCTGTGGACCAGTTGAAGACTTTCTACTTGTTCTTTTGCTGTCTTTCTTTGGTGTTTTTGTTGTCTCTGTTGTTTGCCCCTTTGTTGAGGGCTCTTTGGTTATGGTTGCTACTTTTCTGAGTGCTGATGCATAGTTTCATTTGGACTTTTACTGCTTATATGCTTTGCTCTTTGTAAAAGGTTTTGAGTGCTATCAAAACCTGTTGAGTTATGATCTAAGATTTATCTGAGGATTGAATGGCGTTCTATACTGTTCAATAACTTTTTCTACTGTTCTGTTGGAGGTAGAAGGGATTTTTGTTAGCATGTTAAACTCTCAGCAAGAAAACCTTGAGTTTCGGTGCCGCTTTGAAAAGCTATACAATGGCAGCAATCTGTTTTTCATAGCTGTGATTTCTTTCCTTTGATCCACATTCCAAGTTTATGTGTTGCATTTGGTTTGCTGGCAGCGTTTACCATTTACTAACTCCATATAATCTTCTGTAGCAGCATTTCATGCATTGCATTTGAATTCTTCACTATTAGGACATGGTCTATCTTGAAGTGGTGATTAATTCTTAGGGAGTGGCATCTACAGTTGGAGTCCAAATTAATTGTTGCAGATCATTTCCAGCTCTCAAGTTAAATCTCCTATATGATCTAGATTTTCTCAATCAATAATTTATTGCATAGAAGTGTGAACCTTGTCATTACTTGTTATTGTTCAGTTGTGAATTATAGTTTGTGAACATTGTTATTAATTTCCTCATTCAAGTGTATGTATATATTATATTTGGACGAAACAAAAAAACAAACTCTTGGATACACACAAAAATCAGAACTTGACTTTGCTTACCAGCTTTTTGACGAAATGTCAAACAAGCAAAATTCAAATTTTGAGGCTAGAGCCAGCAGGACTCTTTACAGGCTTGTCTCCTTACACACTATTAATGCGATGAACACTAAAGATAATTACATAATAGACCACCTATCAGCAATGAAGAAGTGAATCTGAAGTCCAAGTGACGGTTTTTACACTTCGATCATTAATGGCACATACAAAGAGTAAATGTCACCATGAATAACTGCTGTGGTATGAGGGAGGATGTGAATGCCATGTAATCACGATACCAACAAGACAAGAGGTAAATAATATGCTAGGCAATCAACAACGTCAACAACCGCCCATATTATGAAATCAATAAATACGATGCCAAGAGGACACTATAATATCCCTAACCGGATATTTGACCTAAATCTCATATAAAATCTCAATAAAAAATTTAACATTGAATTTTATGCAATGCATTTCAGATTTCACCAACAAAAAACCCCATTAAATAACCAAATAAAAAGAAGTCTCAAAATGTTATTGCACTAAATCTCCAGCAGAAATACATTTTTGAAAACTATATTTCAATAAGAGCTATCAGATTTCCACAATCCATCAATGTTGTGTTATGTTTTCTGGCTTTGATTGTGTGAACAATTTTTTACATCAACGTTTCAGATTACACTCTGTGATCCATCATCAAGATGCATGCAAGAGCCAGAAAACATAACACAACTATATTTCATTGAAGTTCTTCAACAAATGACCAAGGAATCCAATCATAGCTAGAGAAAATACAACAAGATTGGATATGAAAAATATGAACCTGAAGGATAATGTTAAACACTTACACAAAGTCTCCAACCGACAATGGGTTTTCAACCACTGTCCAAGATCAAGGGTTTTCATCCTTTCACCTAATGAAAGCTATAGCTTTCAAAAACTCTCTAAGAGAGAAAATGAAATCCAAATTCACAAAACCAAGTATGCTTCAATGAGCTCCTCTTTTTAAACACAATATGATGACCCTTCACATTCTCTCTTTTGTCTCTTAATTTTTTAAAGAAATTATACGTTTTTCGACAAAGGAAATAAAGTGTCCATAATAATAAAGTGGCATTTAATAATATGAACTTGTTTTATAAAGTCACTTTATTAATAAATCAACTAAATCTTCAAGCATTAAAACTATTAATGTTTTGTAGCTTCAGTCAAATAAATTCTATATATGTGTGTGTGTGTGTAATATACTATTATTAAGGAAATCATTTGTAGTTGTTACGGGTTGAAACCCGATTAGAGATTGGGTGTAAAGAGGCACCTCTTCATGTCATACCCATGAACGGGCATGTCTCCACCTGATGGAGGCATGTCCGCTCATGGATATGTCTATTCATATCCTTTATAATGCAAATCCAATCCCAAGGAAAGACATCGAAATCAATATATGTTCTTTCCTCTTGAGTTCTATGACTACAATTATCAGATTCATAATTACAAATCAATATTCATCAGTGGAACACGAGGACACGTCCCCTTGCCAAAACCGGGCCGCACCCGAGGCGGGGATGTCGTCTTCACATCTCGGGCGGCGCCGCCTCTGCTGAAGACGGTGAGACATCCCCATGTCCCCTATGGGTGCAAGGGGACGCGATCGTGTCCCCTTTGGGTGTGGGGGGATGCCTGGACATACCCACGGCAACAAGATGGGGCAAATTAAAAAATATTTTAAAAAGGCATTATTTTATTATTTTTTTGTTATAATGGGATGAGAACCCCATTCCTTCCTCCTTTATTCAAAAGCCTTCAATTCTTCATTTTTTTCACATTTGCATTTCTCATTGTTTGCAACAGCAAGAAGAGTGAAAAGCTAAGATTCAACTTCCAAGGGATGATCATTAATCATTCATTTGGCATTTTGATTTGGACTCTTGGAGACTTGTAGTTTTTGTTTGCATTATATACTTATTTTGATATCATGATTCATGGTACATGATACTTACTGTAATCATCTTTATGCCATGACTCATATGATCATTGATTAGATAGCAGATACTCATACTATTGATCTAATATATATTATAAATTTTAAATTTATATAATTTGACACTCATTTGTTGATGTTCAATGTTCATTGTTTGATCACGAATCATGATGTTCCAGTTCAAAACTTCAATGCAATGTCCAATGTTTAAGTTTTTTACATCTTTATATCTTATATTGTAGTACATCTTTTCATAACTAGCATTTTAAGTACCATATGTATAGTATATACACCCCTTGCTCCCCCCGTCCCCTGCCGTCGTCCCCCCATCGTCCCCAAATCAAGGCCCCTCTATCCCCCCATCTCGGAAACTTGTCCCCATGTCCCCCCATCCCACAAGGCAGTGTAACTATGAAATTCAATATTTATCAACATTGAATTGTCATTTCATACACATTTGTAGCAATCCTACTTACTCAACACGGTATCTGAGTCAGGCTGCAAATGAATAGAAAGGAAAGCACACCAAAACAAAGAATACTATCATAGCAGGGAGGACATACAAGCATCTTCAGATCATCGACTAGAAATTTATATCGCTAAGGATAAAAGTCACAGTACATACAGAAGATCAAGGCATGTAATTTATATTTATCGAAGAGAATATACCGCAAAACATGCATCATACAGATCAGTAAGTAATCGGAGGCAATTGTATAGAGATCGTACTAGTTACACATCGTAGATATAGAAGTGTGTATTATCATAGAGGATAATACACACATTTTGAGATCACAGTGTTGCAGGGGGTATCCATATTGAGATTGCAACATATAGATACATCATAGAATATATTATTAAATATATTAGGATATATACAAAGTCTGGTCGCAGTATATTCATATTGACACAAATCACAGATTATATTTGCAATCAACTAATATACATTGATACAAGGTGATTACAGTGCTACGAATCAAATCATCTAACCCAACATACAATTTACACAGCAACCATCAACTAACAATAGAAAAGACAGCACCATATGAGATATACGTGGAAATAGTTAATGAAAAAAGTAAAGATTATTTACTGAATACTATACACCATTGACAAAAGGATCTAAGTACTGCCACATGAAAAGTTCCATAGAAATCAAGGTACAGGGAGGTATAAGAAATAAAATACATAAGGAAGAAGGCAGCGGGTAGACAGGAAGGGATGACATCGAATGTGAAAGTGGTTATGCCTCATCAACATATCATACACTCTATACGAGATCAATATTGTCCATATAATACATTCTAAAGAAGGAATTTAGAAAGAGAACAATTTCTACAAGCTTATGAAGACAAGTTGAACAATGCTATTAATTTCTTTCATCAAAGGACATTATCCTTTGACTACATGAGATAAGTATTTTCTTTTGAGTATAATTTCTAAGTTTTGTATTATTAATATAGTAAATCTCTTATTTGTATTTCTATATGTGTTATAAGATTTATTTGCCTCCATCTTTTCATATCTCTCCGGAATGTTCTTGCAGGAAAAGGAAAATTGATATCAAATTCAGAGGGAGTCTGACACTTCATTAGAAGCAACACTGGATGAGAAGCTCAAAAGATTGATATTCAGAGGGACTCTGAAAACCCATGTGTGTAACTGCATGATTTTAATGGGCTTGCCCCCTGTGTACATCATGAGGAAGTGACGACTTCCATATGATTATCACTTGTATTTGTTAAAGTTATTGGAGGGTGACGATCTTACATTAACTTAATCTTCTATTATGACAAACATCATGTGATGTCTAAGTAGATCATGATATATTATATCTTACATGGTGGATTAAGTTCCTTCAACAAACCATGAATGTTCCTATGGTAAGTATTATTGAGGATACATGTGCACATACCTTATGAGCATTTTGAGTATTTGTGAATGTCAAGCAACTTGATGTTCAAAAGGTCATTACTCAAAGTACTTGGTGAATATCATGTGACTTGATATTCAGGAATCCATTACTTAGAGTACTTGGTGAATATCATGCATCTTGACATTCAGGAGGCCATTACTCAGAGTACTTGGTGAATATCATGTGACTTGATATTCTAAGACCATTACTCTTGATATCATGAGATGATATCTAATGGTGAATATCTTCTAATCAAGGATATTCTTAAGCATGTCATTCTTGATATTATGCTGAGATAATATTATATCCTATGTTTATCCTCCCTAGCTAAGAGGGAGTGTTGATGTTTTGTAGCTTCAATCAAATAAATCTTATATTATATATATATAAAATACTATTATTAAGGAAATCATTTGTAGTTGTTAAGGGTTGAAACCTGATTAGAGATTGGGCATGAAGAGGCACCTCTTCCTGAGACATACCCATGAACAAGCATGTCTCCACCTTACTCATGGATATGTTAATTAATATCCTTTATATTGCAGATCCAATCCCAAGGAAAGACATCAAAATCAATATATTTTCTGCCCTTTGGAGTTCGGTGACTACAAATCAATATTCAGTATTTATCGAATTGTCATTTCGTACACATTTGCAGCAATCCTACTTACTCAACAAAAACTATTGACCAGATGGACTCGGATAAGCATGTGTGATAGCTTGCTGTAAAGATCTCAGCGAGACACTCCTAGTCCAACACTGAAGTGCTAAGAATACTGAGCCTGCTAACTTACTAAAAATAGGAAGTGTCTAGGAACCCCACTGAAACAACTCTGATTGGTCAGCAGTTGAAACTGCCTAGGCCAGAAACTAAACTGATCCTAGAGAATACTTGGTTGGCCTAGGAGGCAAGGCAAAATGGGCTAATGACGCAAAAAAGTCCACCGACCTAGAAAAGGGGGCATGACAAACACTATGGCTCATATACATGAAGTCTAAAATGAGAAACATGGACGGAAGAAAAGAGTCCATCGAAGAATGCATAATCCTTATCTTGACAAAGGAAGTAAGCAGAGTATAAATAATGTACAGCAGCCTCATAAGGGACGAGAAGAAGAGAGACATAAAAGATGTCAACCAACAGGAACAGTGATTGTGGAGATGTCTATCTTGAAGCTACTGTTTCAACAGCTTGGGCTTCCCTCTTCATTCAACCATCGCATTTGGTGTTTCAGTGAATTGTGTGAGGGTTTGGATGTTGATTGTTGTTATAAACACTCTGCTGCGTTGGAGATATCAGGTTCTTTTTTTCATTTGGAATTAGACTTAGTGCTGATATCAAGCATCAACTTATTGTAAATTGTCTAAATTTGCATATGAGAATTTCAATTCATGTGTTGTTACTTTGCAACGTTATTATATAGCTTGGCAACACAATATAAAAATTCAAGGGATTGCATATTTATTTCAAAAATCAGTTATATATGTATCATTTGCATAGAAAGCTAGTGGTCTGATAGAGTTGTAACCTGCAGTGGTTCTTACAGTAGTATCAGAGATTCCATGTAAAGTGTGACAAAATGTCAAGCATCTAGAATTGAAGGTATAAACTGTTACGGTTATTACAGTTTGTGTATTTCAATGTTTGATGTGTTTTTTCCTATACATATTTCAGTACTATAACTATTTCAAGGGTAGGCCTCTATGGAACCCACAAATTAAGTATTACAAAAACAAAATATTCTTGAAGAAAAGTTCTTTTACCATGGCTAATCTTCGTTTTCAACCGAAAAAAAGGCTTCCATGAAACAAAACAAAATTGACTATAATGGCTATTAAATATAGTTCTTAAATGATCAACCCAAGCTTCAGAACATATTAAAAATCCAATGGTGCATCAAAGATAGGTCAAGAACTCTCTCGTTTTTGTCCAATTGCATAAACACACCCTCAGGAATTTTGTAAATCTACATTCATTTCACAACTCCACAATGCTTCTTGCATCCCAAGAATAAGATGTTTCAGTTTGTGGATAAAACAAAAGCCAACTTTTCTTATATGTTAGACTTTACTAATATATATTTCTTTCAAGCAAGAGATACACAAGTTAAATAAATGGAAATGGAAAACTAAAAGAAAGCAGCTTCACACATTCTACTCTCAATGAAATAATCATAATATTGGCACCTTCAAGAATGTATCAAATGATTTGCACTAAATTATAAAACTACCAAGATGCATTCATGGAGGACCCCTAAATATTTAGAGTTAGACAATACACTCAGTTCGATCTGTCGTCAAAGCACAACAATAGATAATATTCAGGTAAGATAAAGAACCAGACCTCTCGAACACTAAGAGCTGCACCACCCCTAGAATCGCCATCAAGCTTAGTTAATATGGCACCAGTGATTCCAATCTCAAGATTAAATGCCGCCACCAAAGCTAATATTGCAAGTGACAATTTGGTTGTAAGCGATTACCAATAGACTTTCATAAGATTATTACCTTTAGTAATTTATCTAACAAATGAACAGGGGTGAGAATAACAAAATATAGATTCCTGCCACCAAAAATCAATAAGAAGAATAATATTAATCAAAACTAACATGCATAGTTTTCATTTATAGTTTTTATTTGGATGTAGAAACCACTTATAATTGCAAACAGAGAATTCCAGTTCCAAGGTTATAAGCAGAAGCTTCCCACGAATATTTAATTTGACAAAACTCCAAACCTAATATCTGCTGTTTCATATGCTTACTTATATTTCAGCTTATCTAGAAAATGCAATCCTGGTGAATACATATGCTATATTGGTATTTTAACAATAACCGTTTCTCTTTGAATCAATAAATCCATATGCAAATGGCTTAGTAATATTATTTAGTCAAAAGATTAAAATAGAAAAAAAAATTCGGTGGACTGTCAGATATTGGAATTTGAGAATTCAAAACATGAAATAACTTGGTAAATTTTCAAACCAATAAAATATAGGCTTCTGTTATATTACAGGTGTTCATTCAGAAATATGATCATATTAGTTAAGAGAAAAGCCTGCATACTCTAAACATTCTACTCCCCCAAACCTTCAGCATTTGGTACCAGATCTAGGGTTGTGAATATCTTGCTTACCACTCACCCTTGGTTGTTTGTAATGACAACATAAAGGTGGTTGTGTGCAGCTCAATGGTGATTCATTTTTATACAAGATTAAATCTTGCATAGATCTGTTTTGCTACCCTTCTTTGAAGTTTGTCAGTCTAAATAGTGTGAGTTTAGAATTAAGCAGCCAAGACTGTTCATTTTATTCATGGGGACCTCCTGAAATAATCCCTGCTCATAGTTTTGTTTGCATATCAAAAGCAGATCTAGCAGATTTGATATGTTGAAATGGATCCATTTCATGATTTTTGTTCAGAACTATATCATTATTATGCTTTCTCGCACAGAGAGATAAGGTGTTAAGTACAGGAATCTAAAAAGGAAAGCCAAAAAATAACAGTCTACAGCCGAAAGAGTTGAATCACTATCAGCATGCAGACTTGCCAGGTGATCCCTTTTCATTCTTAAGTGCATCAGGGTTCTACGGCAGAAAATTACCTATTATTTGTCTACAGTTGTGCCTCTCTTTTTCCCTATATCTCGTGTCAGAATCCATCAGTTAGAAGAGAGCTTATATAATACTCGAGAACATTTCCTAATGCCTGTATTCTTGTTCAAACATGTTTCCTGATTACCTTTTAGTCATTCTGATGGCTTGGGGAACAAGCCTTGAAGAAATAATGATAAAACGGACCTTCAAATACCTGGAGTTCACAAACTCTGTAAGTTTTATTTCTTCTCAGGCATTTAAAGTTTCCCCAAATCTTATTGACATTTCATGAGTTTTCTACTCCCTAAAACCCTGACAATTTTTCTTGAAAACCCTGGTAGCATTTTACCTAGTTCCTGAAATTCCTAACTTCCTGATATGTAGTCGATCTTTCCATTTGTCACTCCTTCCAAAGGTTCCAAAAATTCTCGAGTGTAGAAGATACTCAAGTGATGCAGGGGCATCTAGTGCATGGGTAATTCTGCACAAGCAAAAACAAATAATTTATTAATCCTTGAATTTTTTTTGTTGTGTTTTGTCTTGCAGGCAAGATTTGTTTTTGCTCTCCCCATTCTCCTCAACATATCTAATTTTTCATTCAAGAATTTAGGAAGTCAAGTGGTCATTCAAACTAAGTTGTAACTTTTCAATTTTTAATGTTTTGTAAACACCAAATAGAACTTGAACTCCATGCCCAGCAAATGGAGGTTATTTAATACCTTTGTAACTCCCATTTTAAAATACTATCAATTGATGGAAGAAAATTTTAGGAAAGACAATGTGCGATTAGTGGACTGACATAGTAGAAGGGCAATTCTAGAAAAGAATTCAAATTCTTGCCTAAAACAAGCAAGTGGAAGAGGAGGGGATGTTTTAGACACCCAGAAAAAGAGGAAAAAGAAACCAATATCGCTATAAACTGCAGCAATATGCTACAGTTAAAAAAATGGCGAGAAAGACAAAGAAGAAGAAGGTGCAGAAAAGGGACAAGAAAAGAGGAAAAATGAGCAAAAAAAAGACTGACATCTAGCATGAGAAGATTAAGAGGAGAGGAAGATATGTTGAATGTGCCTGGAGCTGATTATTGAATACTTGATTCTGATTTTTAGTAGATTTAGTTTTGTAGCTTGTCACAGAAGTATGATGCAAGATTGATGTATTGTTTTCTTGTAGCTAGTTATTCAGGAAGGGACTGTTTCAAATTCAAAGTCGAGTTTATTTGCAGAAAAATAGCTTCTCTCGCATCTGTTGAATGTTTTGAAAAGATTTAAATGTCAACATTGATTTTGTGACATTTTGAGTGAAGAATTTCTTGGTACTTAGATAAGAGATTCCAAATGAATGAGTAGAGGGTTGCAGATGTTTAAAGCAGGTTTCTATATGCTTGGTTCAGAATTATAATAAAATGATAAAAAAAATTAGCATTTGGAGGTTAAAAAAATGAGTTTTTGAAGTATTTGGTTTGCTGAATTTTGGTTTTAAAAATTTGAAGGGTTTTGTTGGTGAAAAAATTATGATCTTTTTGAATTCATGTAGATTAATATGGAAGATTTCTTTCTACGAGTTTTTAGAAGAAAATAATTTCTTTAGATGGTTATATATAATTTTCAAAAAGCGGCTTGTCACAAGTTCTTATAGTGTAATTTCAGAAGTTCATGAATTTATGTTTTGGGGTTGCAGAGATCAACAGCCCTTTTGGGAGCTTTGGTCTTTGAGATGCATCAAATGTTATGCAAGGTTGTTTGCTAAGAAGATTAAGAGTGTGAAGCGTTTCAGAAAATGTCGAGGAAACAAAGATTATGTATGATGACAAGGAAAGTATTCTTAAACCTACAGAAAGAGAAGCAAAAGCCTATCTAGAGAAATTATTTATTTCAGACTACATGTAGGTCAGGTGGAAAGTGCTGCAGGGTGATGGCGGATAGCTGCAATACAGATAACTTGGTATCTTCAGAAATGGTTGAGAATTTGAGATTACAAACACAAAAGCATCCTAACCCATATTGCATTTCATGGTTGCAAGGAGATCATTGAACTTGGGTAAGTGAGCAATCTGTTGTATTTTCATATTGGTAATTATAAAGAAGAGATTGTTTATGATGTAGTGATGTAGTATATATGGACGCATGTCATGTTCTCTTGGGTCAACCTTGAATTTGGGTTAGAAAGGATGTAAATGACAGAAGAAAGAACACCTACTCCATTGTAATATGGAAAGAGAATTGTTATGAAACCATTGCAGGATAGGCAAGAAGTAACAATAAAAGTAGTATAGAATAAGAAGATTGAAGGAAAAAAAACTAAAAGACAAAGAAGACAATAGAAAAAGTGCAGACCCCTCCATATGATGTGTTTTGGTATCATGTGTATTTTATAGTGATATGATGTTTAATTGGATTTAATTAATAAGATATCAACATTATAATAATGTTTGCTAAAATATTAATGATTTAATATACTTTAAGTAATGTCCTATTATGTAGAAGATGATATTAATTATGATAAATTTGATGGCACTAATTATGCGTCATTAAGTGCTTCCTTTATAGTAATCAATAAATTAAATGGATGCAGTGATAAATATAATTAGTAGAATGAGTATTATCCTTTGATACAAATTTTGATAATAAATAGTAAATAACAATTTAAATTAAGATATTAAAAAAAAATTATGATGTAAATAAGCAAGTAGTAAATTGGTAATCATTTGGTTCTCCTGGGAATGTCTGTTCATTCGCTTAAGTAGGGAGAATAAGAGTTTTCTTCCTGTGTCTTTTTAAGAGGCTTTGAGTTTTCCTTTGGGGAAGAGACGTTTGCGGATTCAGGAGGGGAATTTAATTGTGATTTACATTTGTCAAATTTAGAAAACACGGAACTTTTGGAATGATCTCTGGTCTCTGTCTAAATTTCATATAACATTGATGGAAGAGGTAAGGATCTGTATTTTTACTACTTGGTGTCAAGAGTTAAAGGATATATATATCTTTTTCATCTGTGCATTCTCTTCCAAGCAATTGGTATAACCATGTTGCCATTTTGCAGTGAGTTTTGGTTCCTTTTATCCATCATGTTGTGCATCATATTTGTACTTCTTTTGGTGTGCTTCTTGATCATCCCTCATTGGTGATTCTTAAAGTGTCCTTTTAGTTATATTAAACTGACCAGATCTTTGCACAACTATAAAGGAATGAAAAACTTTCCAAATTGTGAGGCTTAAGCTATGATTTCATTTAGCTTTCTCTTTTTGTCATTGGCATTACCATATTCTGTCTCACGGCCCTTAAGGAATGTGTTTTACTGATTGGTGAATTGTTTTTTATTCGGTCTTTGAATATGGTTTGGTCTGTACCTTAGTGTTCACGTTCTTCTCCTTTTGCATCATTTTCTCCTAAGGGGTTTCTTGCTGCATTTAAATTGTGCATTGGGTGGTTGGTCTTTACCATACATCACCACTTTTTCCATAATGAGTGCACCATAGATTGCTAGGGACCGAGTATAGTCTGTTTCATTTCGGATTTGCAAAGGATCTCTTACTTTTTATGATCTGTTTGTTTCTGAGTATAAGCTGCCTTGTATCGATATTAGGGTGATTAGATGCTTTGGGTTTATATTATGGACCACTTATTAATCATGTTACATAGTTGTGAACAATTACGTAAACATTTTAAATTAGTTAGTAAATGCATCGTGTAGTGATGGGGTGCTATTTATTCGTCCCTTTCATAACTTGGGAAATCATGTTTAAGAAATTTAATTTCGAGGTATAACTTTTTGTTTCTAGGATTTCATGTCATTGATTCAACCCTCACGACTTTAAGAACTGGATGAATGGGTGCAAATTCATATCAGCTAGAGAAATAAAATATACTTGGATTCTTTATGCTGAAAAGAATATAAATGTTTACACGAAGAAAATTTATTTTAGGTATGTTTTGTTGTAGATTATATTAACTATTCTCAACTATTTTGTTAAGATCTAGATAAGATGTTTAAATGTATTATTATCTACATATATTGATAACTAATAGGGATATTTTGTAATGATTATAATACTGATTTAGATAATTAATATATTATGCTTCTAATCATATGAATCTGCTGGTATTTGGAAGTTTTTTTGAAGATTTGTTGTCTATAGTTTGGAATTTAATGTGTCTTATTCATCTATAGTTTGGATTTTAATGTAATTTAAAACCTAATTTTAATCGAATTATAAAATGTAATGGGATGTAATTTAATGCAAACCTTAATATGTAGTATAGATACAGTTTATTTATGCCTTGTCAAATTGTATATGTAGGAGTTTAGCTTTAATTTGTTGATAGTTGTTAAATGCTTTACAATATAGATTGTTAATGTCTTCTAAAGGTGTGAGTGGTTCAGAATATTGGTATTATTTGGTTTATCGTAGTTGCGATGTAGATATAACTATTTTCTCAATGTGATGTCTTAGATGTTTAAGGATTGAATTTCTCTTTAAAGTCATCATTTTAGGCAATATTAGTTTACATATATCTTAGACAAAAATGCATGCATTGGATATGGTTTATGTGCTCTCATAGATGTCCGTAAAGTTGAAGATGGTAGCTGCGATAGAGATCTTTATCTCTGGAAATATGAATGTTATTACCGTTATTGTTATGTCCAGCTGAAAAAGACACTTAAGTTTTAATTTGTAATATTAAATGTAAATGAAGTGTCATTCTCATGCATTGAGGCATGAATATTTGAAGAGTCATAATTAATTATAGGAGTTATAGGAATCTCAAGAGACCTTTCGGTTATCATGTGAAGAGTCTCCTATTGTTATATATTTGCATCATGCAAAGGATATTGTACACTCCAATTTCATTATCAATAAAGATATGTTTTGTTGTGTGTCGCTGGGTTTTTCCCTTCATTTTAGAAAGGTTTTTCCCTTCATTCTAGAAGGGTTTTCCAAGGATATTTCTGGTGTTCCTTGTTTTAGTTTTGTCTTCTGCTTATTGCTGGTTATCTTCATGCATTTATGGGCTGTAGTTTGAACATGGTATCAGAGCCAGATTGGTAGCAACATGATTGATATGTTCCCTTTCAATTTTTGTTCTCTTTTGATTCCCCTTTATTTTTCCTAAAATTTGTGCGTTCAGTTCATTGGAGCATAATGGATGATAAATCATTCTTTAGATATATCTATTTGTCCTTTTTTTATTTCAAGTGTTGATGCATGATATCGAGAGGAAATGGCTGCCGCTTTGTTTGGAGAAAAGCTCAGACCCTTCACAGTCTCATCAATTAATCATTGTCAAAGACCTTGTCAGTGTTTTTAGCTATTATCAGATCTGTCAGGGGGTGAAAGTTTTGCTAAAGCCACTTTGAGGGTTGAGAAAATTGTATCATTTAAAAGGGGATTTTCGGGAGTAATGGAAGCATTTGTTAGATGTGGCTTCTTCAGACATATTCAATTTTTCTTTTAATCTATGTCCTTTTTGTTGATAAACTTTTGTTGGTAATTATTATCTGATACGTGCCCACACAAATGAAAAGAGCCCCAAGCTGTAATGATCATAGGATTAAACTATTTGCATGGGTTAACTGGAAGAAAACCCAGTTGGAGATTATTACATCAAAAGGCTATTTTTCTTTGTTTATTCAAACCTTGTATGATTTTGCTTGTCCGGTCCAGTGTCTTACCACTTTATTTCTTATGGGCCTTCACAATAGAATATGACTGCAGGTTGTGTGGGATTAGTAACTTTACGGGTATTGTATGACTGAATATGCTGCACCTTATTAGTAGATGTGTTAACTATGGTTTAAGTCTAAAGAATAATGGTTGACAGATCAGCTGTTGGCAAGAATGGGTGGGGGCCATGGTGCACATCATGAGGGTGAATACCTCGGGTACCCAAACAATGTGTGGAGTATGTCTGGAGGGTGTTATTGTAGACTTAAGCACTGGAGACGTAACACTGCAATTGTAATGGCTGGACTCTTCCCTGTCTGTATTCCCATTGCAATGAAATCAACAGAGTTGGAGTATGATTGTATGTTTCTCCATGGCTCTTCTTTATTCCAGCATGGACCTGTGTTTCCAGCGTGGCCTTATTATCTCTTGACTTTCGTTCCTTTTATAACGGCAGTTCAAATCTCAAGTCTTTTCTTTTATGATTTGGTGGCTATAATGATTATGGTTTTGTATGGTTATCAGTTTCTGACTTTGCAGGCAGTTATGTCCGGATTCTTGCTTCGTCTTTTTTTTTTTTTCATTCCGTCAATTATATCTCTTGGTGCCACTCATTTTGTTACTAGCGGTGTATGCTGATGTCATTTTTAAATATATCGATCTGGTCTTTGGTCATAGTGGAGGAGGTCACTTGCAATATTTTATTAATCTTTTAACGGCAGTTTAATAGTTTTCAGGCCCTTAATCTTTTGTGCAATGTCATAAAGATTTATGTCAGGCGACTATTGAAAGATGATTTTCTAATACTTCCAGCAACTGATATTATGTCTCTGACTCTCTACCATGTTTTGCAAATAGTTTACTTTTATCTTTTCTGATTATGTGGTCTATGCAATCTTTCAAGGGATTTGGTGCGATATCATTCATTCTTCTATCTGAGAACGTTGGGTTTCCATGAGCGGCACAGGTAGCGGAAGTATTTCCTTCTGACTGATTCAAGGTTCTCATTTTTTTATCCTAGATATCCTGTGATCGAGTTGTTGGTAGAGAGAATATACAGTTATGTAGAGGACTGATGGTGTGATCGATAATTTCTATTCTGGATTACTCCTACCATTGTGCACAACTTATCATATTGGGCATAATTCATGCTGATATTTTCATTATCATCCTGCATACGTTCTGGATTTCACTGAAGATTCTCCAAAGGACAAGAGTTTGAATGGCAGCTACACCAGATTGGGCAAGGAACTTACAGTAATGTTTATAAAGCTCGTGATTCCTAGGCTGTAGTTTCAACATGTAATTGGAAAATGACATGTTATATGCACTTGATTGATCCTTGATGAGGGTCACTAATCATATATGTCATTTGTAATTTGTGTCAAGGCTTAGTGTCTAAACCCTTAGGTAGGCCAAAGGCTTTGGGTTTCAATTACTATGTTGTTATGGTGATGGATTTCAAAAATCAATTTCATGTATTCTTGTGATTATATGTTTGTTGGGGCTTAATTGTATATGTGAGGTCACAAGACAACCATGTTTTGATTCTTAGATATTTTATGGTTGAATTTTGTTTAAAAGTTGATTTGATGATTAGTGTGGCCTTTTGGATCTAATATGGTATTTGGTGGAATTTTTTGTATATGGTCATTGGCACTCTTGGAGCCCAAATTGTGCAATTAAGGATGCATTACGTATACAATTTGATAAGATGGATCCAAAGAGGACACATGCATGAGTTACGTATCAAGTTTATGATTTATGGAACCTAGAAGAAGTTCCTTTGAGATTCTCATTAGGCCCAATGTGTAAATGAATTTGATTTTGATGCTCTTCGTTATGATGGCATTTATGTCTTATATTGACAATCTTGAGATTCTATGCTCCAAACTTTGTTTTATGGTTCTTTGGGAACCTTGAGAATTTTCTTTATTGTTATTTGGATTGTTACGCTCTTTTGGTTTTCAATTTAAAGCATAGGGGAGGATTTTCTAGGACCATAACTTGGAGGGCCCCAAAGTGGTTAGTCCAAGGTAATCCATTGTGGAATTTTATTCAAGTGAAAACATTATAAAATGAACTGGGTTAAGTTACAAATTAAATAAGATAAATGAGATACCTCACCCATTTCCATGAGAGATTATGTGTGGACCATGGATGAGTTGAAGAAGGCTTGGTCATCAATGGGTCGTTGCTCTAGCAAATTGACTTCCTTGTCCTCATGGAAGGTTGTCAATTCCACAAGTTCCATCTAGGCATTGAAGACCAAAGAGACTAGTTTTCTAGAAGCATAACTTGGAGGGTGGCTCGCAATGGGTGCGCGGGACCAATGTGGTCAGTCCAAGGTAACCCATTGTGGAGGTTTAATCAAGTGAAAACATAATTAAAATGAACCGGGTTGGGCTATACATAAAATAAGATAAATGAGATACCTCACCCATTTCCATGAGAGATTCTATGTGGACTATGGATGAGTTGGAGAAGGCTTGGTCATCAATTGGGTGTTGATCTAGCAAATTGACTTCCTTGTCCTCGTGAAAGGTTGTCAACTCCACATTGGTAACATCTGGGAGTCGGGGTCCAAAGAGACTACAATGGTAACTTAGGAGTGAGAGCTCTGTGATGACACTCTCTAACATGAGTCTTAGGGTTCGTTTCAGTTTTTCTTGTCGCTTGCCTCTGGTATAGTGTCATTCTTTGTGGTATCCCATATATATTATTGTAATATGTCATTTGTATTCTTTGGACATATGTCATGTAATGTTTGGTCTTCTTGTGTTTTCTTGTGATGTGATTTGTTGTGAAGCATGGGGCCTTTTGTTATATGTTAGCTTGAGGGAGGGAGCCTCAAGGTTCCACAGGGTGGCATATATTTTTCCATTAAGGTTCATTGTCAGTTCGTGGCTTTTTGATTGACTTTGCAACCTTTAGGCATCTTCATTGTGCCTTCATACCAGCTTCTTGATAGATGATCATTGTTATAATTTGTATTATATGATATAAAATGGATTTTGGCATTGTAAACATATACTCTTGTAAATGATTATAAACTTGTCATTCATGTGTATTGATGACCATTGAGATGTAATATTGAATGGATTGATTTTATTTCTGATTATTAACATTATATAACAGATTGGTTTCTTATCCATTTATGCACTTAACAAATGGATATAATATTATTAATCTAATATTTTCACCTTATGTTTAAATTGTATATTTGTTTAGTGCTGCTAGTAGCGATGTCAGGGAACCTTAAGGGACATGATCTCGTTATTATGTTATATTACTAGCACTTGCACCAAAAGGAGGTGCAATGTTTACGTCAATAATCAATATATATTGAATAGTTGAGCGATTGTCCAAGTGTAATATACTGCATATTAATTCTAACCATAATTTAACCCTTTTCCTAATACTACTTTACCCTAACTCTAATACTATATTTAATCTACATTATGTGTAACTCTTCATTCAATCCTTGTTGATCCCTATTGCTAATTCTTACTCAAATTCAATTATAATCCTAAACCGTAAACTTTATCTTACAATGGTAATTCATATTTTTTTCCAAATATTTTTAAATCATTTGATATTGTGATTTTTTTTAATTTTAATATTTTCTTGTACTATAAGGTAGGCTCAGAAAAATTAGAAACAAGAATTATCTTAGGGGAATAGAATCTTAGATTATAAAAGGAAACACTTGATTATTTTTCATGGAAAAATGAATACATAGATATATAACAAATGTATTAAAAAGCAAATGATTAAAACAAAAAAATCTTAAAGAGGAATTTAATTTGTGTTTATAAAAGAATAAACTAAAATAGCTCTAAAATAAAATATCTAAATGTTTGTGTCCACCACTCCTTTACATTTAAACCAAATTGGTAACAGTACTAATGGATGATATCAAAAATGTTTGGGCCTCCAGTAATGATAAGCTTAAGAGTTGATGTGGTTAATTGGTTTTTGCCCTTTAGGTCTTGGTTTCCTTGTATTTCATGCCCTTCCCTTACATTAATTGTTATCATAGACAACTCTTTACCTCATCATGATGGATCATGGACGGTGGTTTTGATGAAAAATACTTGACATGGTGAAATAAGAAAATAATCAATATTTAATTAAATTAAACTTCTATTATATTTAATAACAATAAATATACGATGTAATTTGCAATGTAGATATATATTTTAAATTAATGAATTAATTATTGTAAAACTTAATAAATATATAAAAAAATGTAAATAATGTAAAAATCTAATAAATTTTTTATTTGTTTTTGAGTTTCTACATAATAGATAATCAATATGACTCAGTAAATTTTAATAATATAAATTAATTATAGATTCTTGGAAGAATATGGTAGCTACTCTAGTTAAACAATGGAGTCAAAATCGTCCAATAGGATAAAAGTTAAAAGAATAATTCACACAAATCTGAAACTCCAAATGACTACAAAGATAACAATCTTCAAGACAAATCCTTTGTTCTTTCATCTGCTCTGATAATAGTCTTATTAACTAAGCAAAAAGAATATAACATTTTATATAAATAATTGAACTCAACTAAATTTTGAAGTATTAAATTTATAACTCGTTCTTCACTTAAATTCAAATTTTAATTGAATATTTTATTAAAAGTATTTGAAATAAAAGAATATTTCTAAACATTTAAAATAATTTTCTTAGTTGACGGTTTTTCTTAAATTTATAATTTTTCAATTTAATTGAAATTAAATCATATCAACTTTACATTTAAATGAAAAATATATTTATTAAATCACCTCCGTAATACTAAAAACATCACTAATAAGAACTTTGTGCAATATATAGAAAAATAATCTTCTTCGAAATAATTAATACATTACTAATATTAAAATAAAAAGAATGTACCAACAAATACATTACGAATATTAAAATAAAAATAATGCACCAACACCAATTTTTCTTTATTTGTTCCTTTAATCTACGTTTCAATTCATTCACAGTAAATTACAGGTGAATCCAAAAAATGTAAAAATTGAGGTTAAAAAAACAAAATAATCTTTAATTAATAAAATAAAATACTAATAAGCCACCTTAAAATCTTGAAAAAAAAAGAAAGCAAAAATATTAGATAGCACAAGCGCCATTTAACATTTCATTGTAATAAAATATATTACAATGTTTTTTTTACTTGAAAGGAAGTAATGTAGCAAAAAAATACACTCCCAAGAATTGTAATGAATATACAAAAGGCTCAAAATTATAGATGGTCTCCAAGAGTTTAAAATGTCCTATTGACCGTTTTTCTAACAGCTTTGAGTTGAGTTAACTCCTACACATTTGCATGCATATACATCACAACAGAGCTTTTTGTTCCAGTAAATCGTAACATCCAGGTAAGGATTTCAAGAGTCAAATGTTTATTTTAAATTTTCCTATAGCAATTCCATGTCTAGGTGGTGTTATTTCAGATTAACATTTTCTTTATTGCATTTATTGAGAAAATAGAGGAAGCTTCCTTATTTCCCAATAGGAAAGACGAGATAGCTTTTCCAACAATAAAATGGGTCTCTGAGCGGTTCCAAGCACCTTGGATGGCACCAGATTTCTTGGCGGTTTCCACCTTTGCATTTACTAAGTAGAAGATTGCATTGAATAACCACATTTATTATATGCAACAAACTTTTCCCGCACCTTTTCTATTACCTGTTTTACTTCTCAAAATGAGACATCACAACTCCAGTGAAATTTTCCTATATAATAGCCTATCAACTAAAATATTAGATGTATAGTTGAAGTTTTTAGAAAAACAATTGTGTCATGTTTATAGTAATTTCATGTTGTTCTCTCAAGTTCCCTAGCGAGGCATTACAAGAAGAAAGAAACTATACAAAGTTGCAACCCTATGATGGAAATGACACAAAAAGAAAATTTTGGAACACCCCATGGAGAAAGAAAGACAAGTTGGTCCATGAGAGTCCTGAATTTGACAAAGAAATAGATGAAGATGAAGATCTATTAAATTGTTTGAAGAAGTTTCAAAGAAGGTTGAGGAAAAAGAAACATTGAAAGCATTTGATTTTTATAATCTATTTTTGTAATGTCCCCGCCAGGGTAAACTTTAAGCAAGCCCCCTCTAAAAAAAGTTTTAAAAATATTGGCAAATCTTACATTATTTTGAAAAAAAAAATAATTTCTATTATTTAATTTGCGAATCTTACATTATTTATATATTTGTAGAACTAAATTTTAATAAAATGTGGTGATTTTAAATATTTGTAATAACTAAGTTATTAGCCAAAACTTTCTAAAATTAGCCAATTGGTGAATATTAGCCACTAAAAAATATCATGGTCCCCGCTATTGGTGTTAGCTTGGACAAGTAATACCTATAAAATAAATGTCAGAGTTTAACAATAACAAGTCTTACTATAATATTCTACCCTCTATCCTAATCCCAACCTTAAAGACATCTCAAGATCAGGTTACTAACCCTCCTGAGGATCTTAAGGTCCTAAATGATGTGATATCGATTCTAGTACCATCCTCGGTCACTTTTCTGTCTTCTCTAGAGTGCTCCCTCAAAGGTTCTTCTTGAAAGAGGTAACCCCTGTCCAAGACCCTTATCACATATGCATATGTTGACATCAATGGAATATTTTGGTACTCATCTAGCCATTCATACAAAATGATACTAATCTCTTACATTGGCACTATTAAGTATTCATACGAGGATCACACTGGCACTATGAGATTCTATTTACCACTCATCTAGCCATTCACACGGGGTTGTACTAATCTTCCACACTATCACTATTAGCCATTCATACAAGGATTGCACTAATCTCCCACATTGGCACTAAGAGGTACCATTTGTCCCATCCTAGTCATTCATATAGAGATGACCCCAAACCCTACATTGGTATGTAGTCATTCATATAGAGATGGTCTCAGCCCCTACACTTGCACTACGGGATGACCCATTATTTCTTTAGATTCATTTAATGAGCATAATATCAATTTTTAAACATTTGTCCAAATTTATTCTTTTTAGATTAATAATAATCTACTCATTCATATGTGTGTGTGTGTGTGTGTTTGAATGTATATCTACATTTTGTAAACATTATCACATCACATAAGTAATAAAGGGAAAGCTTATTTATACCTCAATCAGGGCTGATAGGATGATGTCACCTTCCTTTTTAACTTAGTCTCCACGTGAGAACACCATTTCTCTTATCTTGCAATGCTTCTTATTCTTATTATATAGATCCTTAATGCAATGTATTTCCTTATCATTCGCACATTCAACTTTGGTACTAACTTGCCCACCTCCTCTGACTCTATTGTCCTTTGCAATATTGTCAATAAGAGTATGTTATAACTTTTTACTCCCTTGTATTATTTATCCTTCGATATTATTTCCTCCCACTCTGCGTTGATCAGCTCAATTTCAAAGAATTGATTTTATCGTGAAGGTTGATCCATTTGTTCAATGTCTAACCTTTACACTTGAAAGTAGATTGCTTAATAATGTGACTGATCCTTTTTAATTATTCGATGGTGATGATCTTTCCTTGCTTTTTTTCTATCATCCCTCCTATTCCGATCCTTGAATATATCCCCTTCACTTATAAAATGTCCTTAGCTTTTGTATGTGGGTCGAGGCATATTAGTAAAGGGATGTGACCTTTCCATTTACTGACCCCAGTGGTGTTGACATCTTTAAATTAGTGATCGACCTTTTAATGTTATTTAATTTGTAAATATAAGTGATTTTTAGATTTATTTATTAATTAAGGATATTATTTTTGTAAGAAACCCGACTCGTTCTAACTTTGAGGAACACCAAATTGCTTCAATTGGGGATGTTTGACATTTTGTCAAACACTTTGCATGATACCTTTATCTTGCTGCCATTTATTTTTAGATTGCTTTTGATTTCTTGTAATGGTTTCAAATTTAGTTTAGAAATTTGCAAGTGGTTATTAGTTATCCAAGCAAAGAACTTAAGTACAAATGCAATCATTTTTTTGACCATTCAAATGCATACATATGATTTCTACAAGTAAAAAGTGCACGTGCCGCGAGTAGACATTTCTACAGACACTTGGCATGCAAGCTAATTAACTGATTAAGAGCAGTTTAGTTATGACATCACCTCAAACACTTGGAGTACATTGTTATTCATCCACAACTAATCAAAACACTTCTATGATGACAGCATAAGAATTCTATTTATAATTTATAGAAAGGAACCCGACAATGCTCCAAGTTTGCCATTGAAAGGTTCTAAACAGTCTTCAACAATCAGAAGTTGACACAGCTGCTAGCATGAGCCATGTGGCCACAAATAAGTAAATTTTGAACCTCCCAGTTCAAATTCAGCTCTTTGAATGAAATGCAGAACCTCCAAATCGTAATGTAGCTAGTATGTGATTCCAACGCTGCCCCGGAAAACCCAAACACCGCCCAACATGACAGTCATACAATCATGTGGCCATTAATTGTAGAATTATAACCAGTCCTCTTAGTCATCCATATACTAAAGAGATAGCAGCAATATGGAGTCAAACTCCTGCACAAATTTCCTTCCAAACCCTTGATTGATCTTCAATCCTCAGATGTATGATGCAGTATGTAGTACCAGCTCTAAACATCATTTGAATTATCAATAATATAGCCGGCTAGAAATCTATGCAATTCCCAACACTCAGAGGTAATTTATATCAAAACCCTTGCAGAAAAACATCCAATCAAACTTTGATAATGTGCAGATTATTCCTAGCAGATAAGGCAATTGAATGATATACATCAGCATCATTCAAACACAATTCACTGATATGCAAACCCAGCTCAAAGTGCAAACAAAATCAAAGACATTTCTTCTCAGCTTGAAGAAATATTCTCCAACCCTCATCACCCAATTTTATCAAATATAAACATCATGGAATGAATTGCTTTCTCACAAAGCATTGCTTTTATAATAAAAGATGTCTTCTTAAAGACACCAAAAGCAAATAGCTTCTCTCACACACTTTTCACTAAAGAGCCTCCATCAATACACTTTTCAATTAGAAGCTTTCATTTAATAACTTCAAATTAATAACAAATAGCTCTCAAGGCTAAAAGCTTCATGAAGGAACTTTTCACTTACAAGGCTTCTTCAACACACCTTTCACTTAAAAGCATTGCTTTTATGATTTAGGATTATATTCCATGTGAATTAATGATTAATACGCCCACTAGCTACCTAACACGACTGAAAATGTCAATATCATCACTGACTGAATATAGCACCTAGGTGTCTGCCAAAATGGGAAACCACCATCACTGACCTACTAAAAATTATAAGTCGATCACCATGGACCCTCTAAACATCCTACCAGACCACAAGGATCACAATGATGGACTCGCCTCACTGACTGCTTGCCAACTACTAAAAATAGGTGACATTACAATTTTTCAGATAGCACTATTAGTAATACATTGAATATTATTATTGGGTAATATTGTTATTTTAAAACATTGACAAACAAGGGTAATGAATTGAGTACATATATTCATATTTAGAATAAAATATAGTTTGAGGATATTTATATTAGTCATGTGTCAATATGAGGTTTCGCCCCTCCCAAATTTGCTTGTCCTCAAGTAATGTAAACCTTTCATATGATTCTAAAATTCGACTCAGTCACCTTTTGCCCTTGAAGTATTCCCCTCATTCAAAAGGGATTATTCTTATTTTCTTTAGTAATGACAACTAATGTTCTATATTCATGTTCATCAAATCTTGCCTTTTTATTGGGATCTCCTTCTTCATATGTTTCTACAATCTTATTCATTTGCCCTCTTTTACATTGGTATCCATGCTTCCAAGGTTCTTTACATCTAATGTATAGGTTTCTCTAGGCCAACTCCTCTCTTTTATGACATCAATGATCCTAGTCCCATAGTTCCTAACAAAAACATCACATTTTATCTTGGTGATTCTTTTTCGTCCCTTCATTTTGATACGTTGTTATGGAGTTCATGTACCTTTCCTTATGTGTATTGGACTCAACTTTCTTTGCCTTCCTAATGGCTTCCTCAATTCAAGGGGTTTTACAAGGTTTTCAGCGGAACCCTCTAGTCCTTATATAAACATATAAGCAAGTAAATTTTGTGAAAGACGAGAACCGTCATTGATAATCCTAGGAACTTGCAAGTAAATTCTTCCACAGATCACGTTTGTTTTGAGGTTGGTTAACTCTTGGAAATATCATCAAATCTATTGATAAGCCTTTGTGAGAATTTGTTGTAAGTGGAGATTCTCTTACACCCTACAGTTTTGAGGCCATAGTGCCACCAATCATGGGTTAACCCTATTAAATGGAGTATGACAAATTTGATGGCATCCCCTTCCATCTTGGATTGAGAGATAGGTGTATATCCAATTTCTAAACCCATGATTGAGCGGTTTCCTTTCCTGATCTGTCAAAGCCTCGTAATAGAACCTACTTGTTTTTGTTTTAAGATCTTTGTTTTTATGGTTTTTCTTTTTGTTTGCCAAAATTTTGGTTCTAAAATATTCTTTTAAGGGAGTAAGCTTTCTAATCTCTCAATCCATCCTTGAGTAGAATTCTGCAATTTCCTCTACACCATTGGTTGTCGGTTTCCCCTCTTCAATGACTGAATCCTCACTTGGAAGGAATGAAGGAATGATGTCTTGGGGAAATGAATCTTTTGTCGAAGGTTCATTTTCAAAATGATTAGAGTGAGCATCCCTCCCTGTATTTGGGTTGGTCCTTTCATTATGACTATTATTACACAAATTTTGTATGGCTTCAAGTATCATTTTATTGTTGCTCTCAAACCTTTCATTGGTTTGTTACATAAAACTTCTTAACTCTTGTACTAATTGTTTTATCATAGCTCTCGGGTGTTTGGATAGGTTTGTGTAGGCCAATTTCACAAGAATACAAGATTATGCTATGATACCACTGTAAGCTATTGGTCTTAGCTTGAGACAAGTAATACCTACGAAATAAATGCCAGAATTTAGCAACAACAAGTCTTAACAAAAATATTATACCCTCTATCCTAACCCTAACCTTAAAGATGTCTCAACATCGAAATTACTAACCTTCTTGAGGATCTTCAACTCCTGAATGATGTGATATCGATTCTAGTTCCATCTTTGCTTACTTCTCCATCTTCTCTAAAGTACTCCCTATAAGGCTCTTCTTGGAAGAGGTAACCCCTGTCCAAGGCCCTTATCATGTATGCACATGTTGAAATCAACGAATATCTTAAAACTCATTGAGTCATTCATAAAGGGTTATACTAATCTCTCGCATTGGCACTATTAGCCATTCATATGTGGATTTCTACAAATTCTTGAAAGCTTGTTCAAGTTCAAAAGAAATCCAAATTTGTTGAGCATGGACTTTGAAGGCAATGTTGATACTGTGTGTAAAGAATTTCAAAGATCTCAATATTTATTCACGTGAGCTAATACCAACAACGGCATGAAGAGTGGTTTCTCCTTGTCTAACGACAAAGCCACTAACGAGGACAATCAAAAACCATTGTTCGGCATCAAATATATCACCTGGGACTCAATGCTCCTATGCACCTCATGGAAATATAATGGCCCAATTGAATAATAATATCAAATTCCTCAATTTAATGAGTTCAGGCACTAATATTTCTCAAATTTTGAGGCAAATATTTGCTCCTCCATAACTCTTAAGCATAGCCCAATGATTATAAAAATGTGTATCTCATATTGAACATTCAAAATATTACGTAATGGGCCCCACAATATCCAAGAACTTAATAATCCATTTGCATATTGAAATCAATTCACCACATCCCAATAGCCGCTAAAGCAATATATTTCTAAACTTTATATGATCGAGACTATTTCATAACTCAATATTATGGGAATTGTGGAAGGAGCGTAACAGAAGGATCTTCATGATGAGTTTGAGTCAGTTAAAACAATTTTGCATAGAATTAATGTTTCAATAGAAGAAGTTATGAGCTCGGTCATTAATAACTTGAATCCTAGCATGATTTTTCCTTCTTGGGATAGCCATATACTTACGCAATGGTCTGGGATTAAAGTGAGATATAGATATGACAGAAGTACGCCTTCAAAGCAGTCTATTTGGCAAGATGAAGATGTTTGGTGCCCACCAAAGCTAGGTAAGATTAAGATGAACTTTGATGGTTCCTCAAAAGGTAACCCAAGGGTCTCTGGTGCTTTTGCTATTGCTAGAAATTCGGAAGGGGAGATTTTAGCGATTGCAGCAATCAAATGTCAACATGGGTCAAACAATGTGGCGGAGGCGCAGGCTGTTTTACTTGCAGCAAGGCTGGGATGTATGATTGGTCAAGATTATGTACATATTGAAGGGGACTCTAAAGTAATTGTGGAGGCGTTGAAGTCTAAACATTCTCAGACCTAGTTTACAGAGTTTAATCAGAGAAGTGGTGGGAGAGTTGAATTATTTTCAGTGTAACCCCAGTACTAGGGTACATTGGGACGATGGGATGTCGGGACAAATTTCTAGGACATGGGGAAAACTAGACCTCATTTTTGGGATGCCGGGGGGACGGCCAAGGGACAACAAGGGGAGGACAAGGCAAGAAGGGGTGTTGTATAGTATACATAGCACTTGAAATGCTAGTTATGAAATGATGTTTTAGTACAACATACCAAATTAATACTTCAACATAGAAAAATTGCAACATGAACTAGAACCATTGAACATTCAACATAGTAACATATTACATACCCAATAGTAACATTAAAAAATCAAAATTCATATAGAAATTCAAGAACCCATCCCAGTAGCGGCATAATTGCTCAATGGCGGAGGTGGGGGTACTTGGGTACTCAAGTACCCAGTGCAGGGATGTCTCGAGGATGAGTACTTTGAGGTTTGGGAGGGGGGTGCGAGTCCCTAGGTTACATTGATAATTTTGCACACTATAAGATTAGCCATGTCCTTTGTGAAGGCAACAAAGAAGCCAATAAATTAGCCGAATAGGGCTACAACTTTAAATAACAATGGAAAATTGGCCCTTGAAGATTTTAGAAACTTATATTTGGATGAAGGGGAAATGTTAAATCTTTGAGAGAGACTTAATTAGTGAAGCAATTATTGTATGGTCAGGGCTTGTTAGAATTCAGTTAATAATTAGAAGTTTATGAAGGATGTGATGGTTAAAGTGTGGTTTAAATTCTTTGAACGGAGGGATTATATTGTAAAGATAGAAGGGATGGTGTAATAAATGCTGCCATTAAATTGAAGTAAGATACCTACGGGAAGATTTGATTTGACTGCCCGCACACGTAAGAGGAAGGAGTACTTGGTAAGTAAAAGGTGATCATAATGATATATATTAAATATGTGATTGCCCTTTCGTCAAAAAGTTGAAGGCAGAATTAGTAGTTAATGAGTTGCAAATTGAGAGTTTGAAGCCAAAGCGAAAGCGAAAGAAAATGGAGGCCTACTTCTATGTAGATTTGGCTAAACAAATGAAAGCCTTCGAGGGGCCCAATTAGCAAAGAGCGTGTGAAAAGCGTGTTGAAGATTAAGATAGAGGATATGGTTACATAGGAATTCTGGGCATCCAATTTCAGGAAAGGCGAATCAAACAATTTGGATATTATTTTGATGTTTGTAGTGTGGGGCTTGGAACTTAATGAAAGCACATAGGAAGTTGGCATGATAACTAGGGCTTTGTTTGAAAACGATATTCTTGGGAAGTTGGATTTAATCTTGGAATGGGCTATCCCTAGTGTGGGTGTTGATCTCAGCGAGTGCTTTAAAGATGAGGACAAGGGTAGACAATTTGGGTATGTGCCATTTTTGAGATAGCATGCAAAACTGAGCAAACCACTTAAGTATTTCAGAATGCAACTATGGCATGGTGAAGAGTGAAGATGAAGTTAGAAAGGAATGAGATGTTAGCATGCGAAGAGGTTGCCGCTCTAATTGGGAATGTGCCTCGTCGTAGGCAGAGTCAACATGGTGGGGGTGCAGCATGAATGGTGGAATAAGGAATGGAGGCGGGTTGGGGTTTTTTTTGGGTAAGATGATGTTTTGTGCGGTATCGATGGGAAGGGGATGATATCGGCTCAGTTGTAAAGGGAGTGGTTTGCGATTAAGCGGGGACAGTTACGACACGATGGAGGGTTTGCTACAGGACATTTTGGCTCTGACTGGATGCAGGGTGTTAGCAACAACGCGTATGAAGTTAATGACTACAGTCACAACTGGTTTGAAATCTGGATTGATATCAGAATTTTGTATTTTGTATTGTTCATAAGTACATGTGGAAGAAAGTAGAGTAGAGTTTATGTTTTCTATAATCATGGGGGGAAGTAGTGGATATTTATAGAGTTTATTAAACAGATGTTAATATTGTGAAAAATCGGAGTAATTATAGAGGTAGGATGGGAGTTTAGTAGGTTTGAGAAAGATGAAGATGGGTAGGATGTTTCATTTGTCATGAAATAAAGATGATGATGTACTTTTTATGGTCTTTTATTAATAAAATATACCTATTAACGACCAAAAAAAAATACTATGTAATCTTTCGACATTAAAATAAATAACCAATAGGACTTGGAAAACCATGTGTGATAGCTTGTTGGAAAGATCTTGGCAAGACGCTCGAAGTCCAATACTAAAATGCAAGAAATACTTAACATTGTTGAATTACTATAAATAATAAGTATCTAGAAGCCCTACTGAATGAACTCAATTTGGTCTAACACTGGAATTGCCTAAGCCAAGACTCACTTTGATCCCTGGAAAAGTCTTGGCTAGTCCACATAACCAAGGCAAATAGGGCTAATGACACATCATGATGAATGGGCTAGAAAAGGGGACATTACAAATGCCTTGTTATTTGCAAGGGTAGAGACATGTTGAAATTGTTGCTATGATACTGTCGAGATTGTTCATAATTCATTATCAGTCTTCATGGCAGATGGTTTGTATCGTTTTAGAAATTTAGAGTATTGCATGATTTCTACATTTCCTCACTTAGATCAGGATTTTATTTCATGTCGATTGGTAGCATTTAGTGATTGGAAGCTATTTCAAATGCATCTTTGTTAAACTCACTTAGACCATACCACTAGTTGCTTGTTGCTTGTAAGTTCGTCTTGCATGGTCAACTAGTATATTCATAAGCTTAATTTCAATTATTACTTGCACATTGATATGCATCAATGGATGGTATTTACTAAATGGAAATGATTTGAACATTTTATATTTACATTGGGAGATCACAGTAGCTTGATTAATGTCGATAACTAAACTAAGTTTGGTAGAGTCACAAAGACAGTCACAATCTCTTGCATTCCAATAGTAGAATAGTTTTCTAAACCCTTTCCCTTTGCAGTTTATCTGGTTGGGAATACTTGAAGTAGTTGATGCCCATTGATTGAACAACGTAAGTCTCTTTGTAATACCCAACATATCACATCATTGTAACTAAGTTAAGTCCATGATTAGAAAGAACCATTGGGTTGCCTTGTTTTATCACACAATCCATATACATTCTTTAGCATATGAGCATCCTTGTTCAAGAGAGAGTTGAAGGTTTGGTGTTTCATTTGGAATACTAAGTATCCAATTTTGCATATGGTAAGTGATCATAAAACTTGCATCAACAATACTCCTCAAAAACCCATAATTTTATTTTACAGGAGAGTTGGTTATTTTCAATGAAATTATCACAGTAATAAAAATGTTTATCAATGGAAAACAACACCATCCTTAATTCTAAATACCTCCAATCGTGCGGAAAGAAACCAAAAGCTTAAAGTTTTAAAAGTTTACTAAAATATCAATCTCCTTTAAAACAAAATTATATTTCTAGTAGTTCTTCGAGATGGTTTGGGGTCCCTATTCCCCCTAGACCATATCCTTCGTTCTAGACTACTTCTTGCCTATGAAGAGTACCTAGCCTTTTCTTGCTCTTTTTTTGGTCTTTTGTTCTCTTGCTTGTTCTTTCTGTGGACACCGTTTGGCGCTTCTGTTGTTGGCAGTCGCCTTATACGTTTCAATCCCTTAGACCCATGCCGTCTCTTGTAGACATTAATAAATTTATCTTATCTTATATATGTTTTTTGTCCCAGAAGGCATAATCTTTATCGGCTTATCCTACATCAATTTCAATTGCTTGGTTCAAACAAGATGAAAGGTAAATTTAAGCAGCCATGTTTTTCTAGGTTAGTAACACATGTTGATGCTGTAAAAAGTTATCTTACTAAATTAAAAATATAAATATTACCTTACAAATTACCATATCTATGGTCTACCTATTTGTAGTGGACTTTTTAAATCAAACTTTCATCCATCTTAATGTATTACCATTTTGGTAAAAGGTTACTGTGGAACATCTGCAATGTGTGTTATTTATATATAAAAAAATACAAAAAGTGGAAAACTAATACTGCACGACAAGATGGATAGTTTGAAATAAAATTGATGCAAAATAAATTTTCCAAAACCCATGTGGATGTATATTTCTCTGCATTTTGGAAGGGATTAAAATCTCTAGAAACAAGTTGCCAGGAAGTCAGATAAGATGGTATTATTACGATAATAGAAAAGCTTCTATTATTAGTTAATGGTAATCTGTTTGTAATCTATTGTAAATATTAGACTGTTTCTAATATTAGTTAGTTGTAGTTATCTGTTAGCTTTCTTTATCTTTCTTTTAGCTAGAATAGAATATTTCTATTCTTTTAGCTCTCTCAGATTCCATATAGCAAGACAACTGCAGAGATATGGGCAGATCTCAAAAATCTTCATGAGACTTCTAACAAAAGTAGAGCTTTCCTCTTGAAAACACTTTGTCTTATATTATCATGGATGAGCAAAACTCGCTCCAGGCTCACCTGAATAGGATTCAGGAAATCCATGATCAGTTGCTTCCCATTGGTTGCAAGATGGAGGAAGAGGACATTGTGTTTATCACTCTCCAGAGTTTACCAAATTCCTACGAGCATTTTATTGAGACTCTCAACATCACGTCTTCTGATGTTGATCTGAAGTTCATCGATCTCTACACACTTCTACTTCAACAAGATCGCTGAAAACAATAGTTCGGTATTGATTCCAGCTCCACCTCCACAGATGCTACTAAATCCTTTCAAAAGGATAAAGGCCAGTCTCAACGGAAATCCTCTACTCCAAATTCAAAAGGCTCCTAAAAGAAGAGCATTCAATGCAACTATTGCCACAAGTTTGGTCACATGAAGGTTGAATGTCACAAAAGCTTAGCTGCCCAATCTAAGCAATCAGGTTCGCAACCCAAAGTGAATAGTGCAGAGCAAACTAAGCAAATGGAATCCACCTTTTATGCAGTGTTACCCCAGCGCAGGGGTCCGACGATGTGGGGGGACGTCGGGACGAGTTTCGGGTGAGGGAAAAAAATAGCCTCAATTTGGGGATGGCAAGGGTGCGGCGGGGGTGCGGCGGCAAGGGAGCGGAGGGGGGGTTCAGGGGAGGGGGGAGGAGAGGGAGTGGGGGGAGGGGGTTGCATAGTATATATATAATATTATTAATATATATGATTGAAAATGCTAATTATGAAATGATACTTCAATATATTATATAACAATGTAACATTAACATATCAAATATAGTTGACTACAATGAATAGAGAAAATTAAAATGTGATTCACAAACCATAAGTTCAAACTTGAAACTTGAAATTTCATAACCATTACTATTACTAATGACCATTTGACAAATTAACTTAGTTCAAGATGCAAGATTCAAAATTCATTGTTCAAATATGATTTTATGAATATCATATATCATAAAGATGCTCATGATGACAATGAGCTGAATAGCATGAAACAGTGAACTAATAATAATGTATCATAGCCATATAGAAGTGAGTATAATCAACAAAATGACAAAATGCCAATAATGAGAATGGATGATTCTCAAGTGCTCTCTAATCATCCCCTATGCCAAAGTCCTCATCACTGGAACTACTAGACTCCTCCTGGGTAAGATCCTGATCCTCTAAAGGGACACCAACTAGCCCTACATTGGCTTCTGCATCGGCATCCTCATCAATTTGAGCTAGATCCTCTAGCTCCACATCCCATCATGCTGCAGGGCTCTCCTTGTACTAGCGTGTCTTGCAATCTTTGAGCTGCAAGTGACCATGTACAACAACCAGCTTCTCCGCTCTCTTAGAGGTAAGTCTGTTCCTCTTAACAGAGTGAATGAAGCTATAGGTGGACCAATTCCTCTCTGTAGCTGAGGAGCTAGACACCTGAGATAACAAAGTTGAAAGTTACAACTTACAAGTTACAAACAAATGTTCATACAATTTGTAACAAATGATAAATGGTAAATCGATGATTAATAATTATTGAATTAATGAATCATAAATTAAAGCCAGCAAGGTAAAACTCTTCAACTTAAGATTGTAAAGGGCTGGAATTAGTTATTAGTATTACAAACCTGAGAAAGCAGTCGAATGGCTAGTGAGGTGATCTTTAAATTTTGTGACCCATGACATTTCCACCACAAAATGGGATTCTTTTGTGCCATGGTTTTGAGATCCACCTTTGCAATATCCGAGTATCCTACAAGTTACAAGTTTTAAAGTTTACAACATAATATTAAAATTATAAATAACTTAAATAAAGTTATAAGTAACAATTAATTATTAAAAGAACTTATAATTATAAAGAGTTTAGAGCACTGAATCAAGATTTAAGGATTACCTGAAAGACTAGCAAATTCGGACCACTCGGTGCGAATCTCACTAGCAGTCTCAGTATCATACAATTTGGCAATGCATCGAAAGAACCCATTCTTCACCTCATCATCCCGAAGTGGTGTGACTCTACCAAGCCTAGGTATGTACCACTTCGGGTTCAATGCATAGGCGGCCATGTGCAAAGGAGTGTTCAACTTCTCCCACCTATGGTGAATGATAGGCTCAATGTGCTCCGTATAGAATGCTAGAGTGGGGTCTCTCTCACGCACAACAGCCCTCATCTGCCCAAGCATGGAATCAATGCACTCATAAACCTCTCCAAGGCTAGGTGAATCTGCATCTCCATATCTGATCACCTGAAACACTGGAGTAATGATGGAGACTATGTATTTTGCATCACTCCAAAACTGATCACTCTTCACTGTCTCCTTTACCCTCTTCCCCTGCTCTGTTCTGGACTCAGGCCATCGATTCCATTCTTGTGTCATAACCATTTGTTGCAATGGCTCTTGCAACTCAATCATTCTCTCCAAGAGAATATAATATGATGCATACCTGGTCTCAACTAGTTTCAGGAATTGCTTCTTTGTGAAGTACCTGAAAAGTGCATGTGATGTATGGTGATTGCAGATAAACATCTGCACCTCTCTCCCATCATTAACCACCTTTCTAATCTACTCTATTTTCCCCATGTCTTTGAGTGCATTGTTCATGGTATGCACACAACATGGAGTCTACCAAATATGCCTATAAGCTGCCTCAACAAGCCTCCCTGCAGCTTTGCACACATGTGTTGCATCTGTCACAACTTGGACCACGTTTTGTGGTCCAACCTCCTCAATGGCTTCCCTAAGCACATGAAACGGAAAATCAGCATCTTTACGATGCCCTGAACAATCAACTGCCTTCAAAAAATATGGGCCCTCCGTGCATGTAACCATAATGTTGATGAGTGGACGATGACTAATGTCCATCCACCCATCCATGATAATGCTGCAACTTGAGTCCATCCAACATGCTTTCATTTGCTCCATCAAGATCCCAACCTTGTCATAGGCTCCATCCAACACTGTAGTCCTCAGCTTGTGGTCACCTGGTGGCACATATGATGGCTCTCCCTCATTCACTGCCATGGTCATCATCCTCACAATATAGGGAGATCGAGCCACATGTGTAGAGATGCCACTGGCAAAGAAGAAATCACCAACAGCATCATCTAACCGGTCCCTTGCATGCATGTTAAATAAATGAGCAATAGGGTTACTATCAGTACCACTTGCAGTTGCTTTTCGTTTCCCCCTATTGCTGTCCCCTGCTGAACTGTGTGTAGGTGAGGAGAATGATGGTGTAGGTGACATAGTCCTTGCTCTCTGATGCAAGATACGAGTACATGTATCTCGCTGCCCCTGTAACTGTTGTATATGTTGTACCTGTTGCCTAGCAAACAAAAATCTAGGCACTGGAACAACACTATCATCAGGAATGCCCCATAGTTTATTTACTTCAATTTTGTATCTAACATTCTCAGGATTTGATAAGAACATGCATGGGTTCACACCATAGCCACTCCAAAAAAGAAGGTGTGAATTAACTCTTGTAATGCTGCCAAACCATTCTGCTCCACATATATTGCACTTCCATTTGCGTGTGCCACCCCCTGAAGGTGTAGGGCGTGTAATTTTTGTAGCAAACTGTTTAAGAGAGGACTTTGGGTCATAAGGACCCCTAACATACTTCCTCAAAATCTCTGAAGGGCAATCAGTAGAAGGCACCCCTGGTGCAACATAAGGAGGCTCTTTCTCAGGCTCAAATTGACCACCTACATCAGCCCCATGATCACTTCCTTCAGGCTCAAGTTCAGGCTCATAATCAGATGCACTTGGCTCATTAATTTCCATGTCTTCTGCACTTTGGCTGGATCTAGAAGCCATTTATAAAACTGCATTTCACAAAATGAAAGTAAAATTATAAAAATGATCATGATACATTTCAGCCCAAGTAAAAATAATTTAAAACTTAAAACTTTACTATTTAATTTTAGCATTTACTATTTAAAAATTTAAAGTATTAAAAAATGAAACTAAATACTAAAAAAAAATATTAAATAAAAATATGGCAATATGGCATATGCTGAAACGTTTGACTAAGTTACTCTCAAGTTCCAAGTTTCATTCTTGATTCTTGAATCTTGTTGACAGTTGAATCTTCTTAGTTCTATGATTTTTTATTTTATTATCTATATTAATTTTTAGTTTTTAAATTTTTTCATTGTTCTTAAAATAAAAATATGGCAATATGGCATATGCTGAAAAGTATTTTACTAAATACGTTTCAGCATATGCTATATTGCCATATTTTTATTTTAAGAACAATGAAAAAAATTTAAAATTAATATAAATAATAAAATAAAAAATCATAGAACTAAGAAGATTCAACTATCAACAAGATTCAAGAATGAAACTTGAAACTTGAAAGTAACTTAGTAAAACTAAATACTAAATTTAAAAATGATAAATTGATTTTTAAAACCAAAAAAACTAAGTAAAATAAAATAAACCCTACCTTGAAGGCTCGAACTTGAGGAGACACTTGCCAAATCAAACTTTCTTGCTCCTCTTGCTCCTCTTGATTTTGCAATCCCTTGCAAAACCACCCACTAATCTCTCACAAGCTCCTCCAAACACTCTTTCTCACTTAGCTCCTTGCTGCTCCAAAATGGCGAAATGAAATGATGAAATGAATAAGAGATCTATTGGTCTTATTAAGCCTTCAAATAGACTACATGGGACCCACACCCAATTAGGGTTAGCATACTTAAAAAACAAAAACAAAAAGTATTGTTTTAAAAAAAAAAAATTGGGCCTCTTCTCGACGCACCCCGCGCGCACCCAGGAAGCGCCCCGCGAGCACCCGTGGCGCACCCACGCACCCGGGAAGCACCCAAGCACCCGGTGCTCGACTGGTGTGGCGAGGGTGTGACGGCGAAAAAGCCGCGAGCGGGGGTGCTTAGGTGCGTGACGCACCCGCACCGGGTGCGCCAAGCTTTTGACCCAGGTGCACGCACCCGAGTTACATTGCTTTTATGCCTTCATGGCTAAAAGACCAGTAGATCATCTAAAGTTGTCTGCCTGGTACATTGATTCAGGTACCTCTCGTCATTCCACCCACCGCCAAGACCGGTTCACTAACTACCAGCCTTACTCAGATTCTATGATTTTTGGTGGTGGAGAAGAGTACACCGTTGTCAATAAAGGAAACATTCAGATTCAGTCTGCTGGGAGGAATGTCAATTTCCTCAATGTGTACTATGTTCCAGGATGGAACTAAATCTACTATCAGTTGGTCAGTTACTACGACATTCTCCACACTAAAATGTCACCTTCAATTCACATCAGTGTACCATCACTGATCGGGCAACTCAGTCAATTGTTGCAGTAGGTCTTAAGGATCATGGTCTATTCCGCCTTACTAATTTTGGTGATTCTCAGGACATAGCTATGGCTGCTCGACAATCTTCTATTAGCACACTTTGGCATCAGTGATATGGGCACTTAAGTGGGCATTATCTCTCTCAACTTGCTTGGAAAGAGCTTGTCCTCGGTTTGCCAGAGATTCAGACTCAGCACCTTGGAGTTTGTGATGCATGCCAGGCTTAGAAGCAACATCGCAAACCTTTCACCAGTGGCGATTCATGGCGAGTTGCTCAAGTACTTTAGCTTGTTCATGCCGATATCTGTGGCCCTATGACCACTCTTGTTCTTGGGTCCAGGTATTTTATGTTGTTTATTGATGATTTCAGTATAAAAATGTTTGTGGATTTTCTTAAAAAGAAATCAGATGCATTTCCTTTATTTCAGGAGTTTAAACCTTTAGTTGAAAAAGAGTCTGTGAAATCTATTATTACTCTTAGATCAAACAATGGAGGGGAATTTTGTTCTAATGAATTCTCTAGCTTCTTGGATATTCATGGCATCAAACGCCAATTAACCACAACCCAGACACCACAACAAACCAGTGTAGTTGAACATCGGAAGAGAACAATCACCGAGATGGCTCGATCCATTCTCAAACACAAACATGTTTCGAAGAAGTTCTGGGCAGAAGCAATCAACACTGCAGGTTACCTTTTGAATCGGTCACCCATAGTGGCAGTCAAAGGTAAGACTCTAGAAGAGGCCCGGTCTGGTCGCAAGCCCAGAATCAGTCACTTACAAGTTTTTGGCTCCCTTGATTTTGTTTGGATCCCTGATGCGTCATGCACCAAGTTGGATGCCAAGATTCAAAAACTTATGCTTGCCGGAGATAGTAGTCTTCACAAAGCCTACCACATGATTGACACTAAGACATCTCGTCTCCTGTACAGTCGTGATGTAGTCTTTGATGAGCAGCGAGGACCATTCATGCTTGTTTCTCCTATTCCTGATCCAGCAGACCAACCTATGAAAGCTCATGATTTGGGAGTTAGGCTTCCACTGAGTCCACCTAATGGGTGGCCTCCAGTAGCTCTTGCAGCTCCCGTTATACCTGTGATCCCTGTACAGACACCTCTAGCTTCTACAAGATCACCTCGATTTGTAGATGCTTCACCTGACTTTGATCTAGATTCGTCAGACGAGGAACCTGATCATAGCATCCCCTGATACTAACATTGGCCATTCTCCTCTCCGACCTAAATGGTGGGCTAAGACACTTGTTGATCTTCATGATAATGAGCTCATTGATGGGAGAGCTATTCAGAAAAGAGCAAACCTACAGATTTTGTTAACTTTTCTCTCATGGCCAACACTAACAGTGTGTTTGAACATCAAACATATTCCAAGCCTAGAGGATTTCTAGAGTGGGAACAGGCCATGACATCTAAACACCAAAGCCTGCTGAAAAATTACATCTGGGTCCTTTCTGATCTTCCACCAGGGCGGAAACCCATTGGTTTGTAAATGGATTTGAAAAATCAAATACAAATCTGATGATACTTTGGATAAGTACAAAGCTTGTTTAGTTGCGAAGGGCTTTTCTCAACATCAAGGCATTGATTATGAGGAGACCTTTGCTCCTACTACAAAGATGAGCACGATCAGATTAGTCCTAGCCATGGCAACACAATTTGGCTGGAAGGTCCATTAGATGGATGTCAAGAGTGCTTTCTTGAATGGTGATCTCCACGAAGAGGTCTACATGACGCAGCCTTGTGGTTTCAAGGTTGCTAGTAAAGACCATTGGGTTCTCAGATTGGTGAAAGCTCTTTATGGCTTGAAGCAAGCCCCTAGGGCATGGTACATAAAAATTGATAAGTACCTCAGTGATCAAGGCTTCCATACGAGTACTTCAGACTCAAATTTGTACATCAAGACTACTAACAGTGACATCATCCTTCTGGTTATTTATGTGGATGATTTGATCATTACTGGCAATTCGGCATCTTTGATTCAAGGAGTCAAACAAAATTTATGTCAGTCTTTTGATACGACTAACCTTGGGCGCATGCATTATTGCCTAGGTGTTGAGGTTTGGCAACAGTCTTCTGGTATATTCATCTCTTAGTCTATGCCAGGGCTCTGTTAGACAAATTTTGTATGTAGGATTGCAAGCCTGCATTTACACCCATGGAGAAAGGTCTCAAGTTATCAGTGAAGTCTGATTCTCCTCCCATTGATGATACTACATACATGCAACTAGTAGGCAGCCTCATCTACCTCTCTGCTACTAGGCTTGATATCAGCTCCGCAATCAGCGACATCTCACATTTTATGACAGCTCCCAAGGCTGATCATTGGATGACAGCAAAGCATGTGTTTCATTATATGAAGGGCAATTCATATTATGGACTTCTTTACTCTCGAAGTTCTAATCCTAGAGTCAGTGGGTTTACAGATTCAGATTGGGTAGGCTTTGCTGACGATAAAAACTCAACTTATGGATATGTGTTCAATTTGGGATCAAGTGTCGTCACATGGACCAGTAAGAAGCAGCACGCAGTTTTTCTCTCGTCTACAGAGACCGAATACAAAGGGATAGTCAAGGCAAGTTGTGAAGTTGTTTGGCTTCGTCGGATGCTTGGGGATATGCAGATGTCACCAGCAAGACCGACCACTTTTTTTGTTGATAACCAAGGCATTATCAAGTGAGCACAAAATTCAGTCTTCCATGAACGAACCAAGCATGTGGATGTTCACTGTCACTACATATGACAGCTAATTGAAGATGGGACAATAGACCTGCAATATATTCCTACCACGGATCAAACTACAGACATTCTCACCAAGCCTCTTGGTCCTGATAAGTTTGTCAAATTCAAAGGACAACTTGATTGTGGATAGATTAACCATTAAGGGAGGGTATTACGATAATAGAAAAGCTTCTATTATTAGTTAATGGTTATCTGTTTGTAATCTATTGTAAATATTAGAATGTTTCTAATATTAGTTAGTTGTAGTTATATGTTAGCTTTCTTTTAGCTAGAATATAATATTTCTATTCTTTACGATCATTTCTTAAGGAAACATCACTTTATTCTTTTGTATATATAGAGCTCTCGATCTCTGTTAATAACAAGCAAGTATTTTACCAGTTACTTCGTAATAGGTATTATGTTTGAAAAATAGTTACCAAGAAACACAAAATATAGGACTGTGGACCACATTGCCATTCCTATACCCACTATTTGTGGTGACTCCTTTTTATACAAATAGCCATCTTCTTACTCATTTAATCACATGCTCTAATTTGATTGGTGTCTACATTTGATGGCAGTGGGAGGCAAAAGACCTTAATGAACAAGGATCCTGCCAAGCACTCGAATGCAAACATGCATAATCAAAGTAGAAGCAAGAATTTTTCTATGTTGTAGAAGAAATTGAAACTACTAATAAGAGACACAATATACCTAATTCTTTGGTTATGCAACAAATTGCAGCTAAGACCTTACACATTTAGTAACTCACATTCAGCCAACCTAATTCCAAAGCACATAAACATCAACCACAAAGTATACAAGACACTCCGACAAATGGCATTGAGAAGCATTAACATCAAATTTTTCTTTATATGTAGATTGGGATTTAAACTCAACCCTGTTTCCCAAACACTGTTCTCCATCAAATAAGGACACCACTGCCTTGAGAGAGTGGTAGCTTACTTATTTATATTCCTTTTTTTCCCTTTGAAATTTAAAACCTTTCTTGCCCTTGTTCCCTTCCTTCTATGTACTACTCATGTCTCTTCTCTCATATCTTCTCTATATCACTAAGTTACTAGGTCGGGTTCGGGGATGAGAACGCATTTCATGGGTTTGACGAAAAAAAAAGCCATTATGGTTTGTGGGGGTTTGTGTGTGTGTGTGTATGTTATGTATGCATAGATATGCATTATATATACAAAGGGAAGAAAAATATGCAAAAGTGTAAAACTAAATCATTTCATAGTATAACTAAATCATTTCATAGTATGAGTAATATCCCAGTTGAATATTTTCCTAAAGTTAATCATAAATAATTTCCAGAATACAACAAATAAGTTTGCAAATAAAACCCAGCCGAATAAACCAACAATGTACCTGTAAATGTTCATTAAAATGCGTTATTGCATTATACATCAGCAATACAATAACGAGATATCAAAAATCCAATCTTAAATACCGTTACAAAATCAGATTGGAAGGAAACTATAAAATACACCTATAATCTCAAAAGTAAATTCTGATGTGAATCCACCATAGTTGATGAATCAGGGCAACGTCCAATTCAGCCAAGAAGAACCTAAGGGTTGCATCATTGGATCCTGAATAGAAGTTGAAGCTTCCTTACGTTCTCCAAAGAGAAACCATAAAATCAGTCTCAAATTCAAACATGCTGAAAGTGAACTGGCTTCCTTCTTTTGATGTTCCACAATAAGCCTCTTCAACTTCCCTCACCTATCTTTCGTCTTATTTTCATTTTGTGACCTTTTAGCTCACTTTAAAATATTAAATGGATCCCTTTTAAATTTTACATTAAGCTCACAAAAGCCAATTTGAATATTTCATGAAGTTTGGCTCAAAATCCTAATGTCAAAGAATTGGAGACATTATACTATGATGCTTGATGATTGATTAATGTCAAATGCCAAAGATAAACATTAAAACATGAATCTATCATTCTAATGAAAATCTTTGCATTGAATTACTGAATTAAAATATAGTTCATGAAAGTTTGATAGTTGAAACATGATTCAAAGTTTAATGTTCAACAATAATTATAGTTTTGATCAATCATCAAATGGATTACCACAAAAATCATCATCTATAGGATTTTCACTTTTCACAATTGTTAGTAGACCCTCATTATCACCCAAACCGGTTTTGTTGGCACTAGATCCACCAAGTATCATGTCATCATCATCTACATCAAGCAGAGTGGCTCTAGCAAGATCCTGAATGGTCATATCCAAGTTAGTAGACTCGAGCGAAACATCCTGCAAATTTGCTGCCCCCTTTTGTATTTAAAATTCTTGCGTGCCACGAGATGCAAATTGATCTGAATAAACACCAAGTCCTCAACTTTTTTGGCAGGCAACCGATTACGCTTCACTGAGTGGATAAAGGAGTAAGTACTCCAATTCCACTAAGTGGCCAAAGAGCTAGCAACCTAGAGAGAAAACAAACAAAATAAAAAATAAATATTATGACATAAATTCAAGAATGTTAAATGTTAAAGTCTACAATGCAAGTGACCGAAAAAAAAGTATTAAAAAAAATTTAAAAATTTAAAACTTACGTGCCGAAGGATCTTAATTACAAGAGGTTGGAAGTACACATAATCTTGACCATGAAGGTACCACCATGTAATCATGTCCATTCTTCTTTGGCCATTTATAGTAGGAGGGACAAGATCTCTTCCTAAGATGAATATTACAAATTCTCTCCTAACAGCGACCCCCACCTCTAGATCACTAAAGATCCTAATAAGCTCCCTCTTGTACCCACTAGCAACCTCAACATCTCTATATGGTGGTACTCTACAAGGAATAGCAAGTACCTTTGCACTATAGTGTCTAGGAGAGAGAGCATAAGTGAGGAGGTAAAAAGGTGTGGTCATTTTATTCTAGCGATGGAGAAAAAATGCTTCCTCCTTTTTAGAAAAGGTGTCCTCAAGGTCATTCTCTCTACTTTGTATCACCTTGGATATCAAATGATGTTCATGTAAGCTATCTTGATGTAAGTTATGTCAATTAAAAATGTAGATATCTCTCAATAAATATTGATAAAGGAATGTATTATAAATTAAAATTTATAACTTCCCACTTTTATCCTCTCCAACATGGTGTCCATGACATCATAGACATCCCCAAGGCATGGCTCATCAATGTCAGCAAAGTGAAGCATGGACATGATTGGCTCGGTGAATTTCAACACATAATCCCTACGACCCCACATATCATCAACCAATATCATTGTTTCACTTTTTAGGCCCCATTAGTTTATAATGATCATTTGTGACATTGCCTCTTTTACCTTCACAAGTCGTCTCAATACGATTGTGTAAGAGGCAAAATGAGTTTGAGCCACCTAAGAATGTGTTAATAGCAACACATTTAAAATATGTAAACAACACAAAAATCATTTTATCCAATCGTGCAAAACATGCCATAAAATGATAAATTAAACTTTAAAATTTACCTTCAATAGTTCCAATTCAAAGAAAGTTCTGAAAATTGCTTGTGACATATGGTGCTTTCTCACAAACATCTAAATCTCCTCACCCTCATAAATTTGTTTAACCCAGTCTACTTTGCTTCTAATTGCTTGCATCACCAAATTAAGTGAACATACGGTGCACGGTTGTGATGACACCAACTCAGAGGTTGTCGAAAATCAAAATTCAACATTCATTACTACACAAATAGCTTAATTAATTACGAGTAATGATGAGTATATCTCATAATGCTTCTAGTAGTTAGAATGTTTAACCTCAATTCCTTATTCCCCTTTCTATAAATATCTTAAGGAGAGTGTGGATTTACTTGACATAGGGCACCTAACACCCGAATAGCCTCTAATTTTACTCTGCCTCTCCCTACACAACCAACTATCAACTCCTAGAGGTATAATAGGAGAATAAAAGAATTGGCTAAACCATTCTAATCACAAGTTATATTCATTTATAAATTAATCATAATTTCATTTAATATTTACTTCATATAATAGATTACATTCTAATTGCATGCATTCATTTGTTTATATATATATATATATATATATAACCTTGTTATATGTTTGTGCCTAACATATTTCATATTAAATATAAATTATATTTTAGTTCTTCAATATAAGTCTCTATTGACTTATTCGAAATTATTATCTCATAACAACTACCATATCATTTATGCAATGTCTCATATTTAACTACAGCTCTGGGTTCACGGTATCTATGGGGGCTTATCAGTATAATCGGAGGTAATGGGACTTACCTCCATGTAATTAATGACTAATCGTGAGATGCCTTTGCCAGTTCCGTCCAACTGTAGACTTCTGTCACTTGCGCTCGAGTCTATAGATGCCGCAGATAATAGTAATTGATTATATTTTCTCTCGTCTTCTAATAGATAATAGTAAATGATTTTGTGTTTCTTTCCTTCTTCGATCGATGGTGATAGTCAATGTATGGTCGCTCGTTTTTTACCCTTTTCATTGATCGTTTCTCATTGGTGGTTTCGCATAATATCTCTGTCGCCTATAAATAGGGTGTCCAAACGCAGTATCGAAAATTCATGTCCAATCATGACCCGTGGAAAAGTCATGTCAACGGAAACGGCTAAATGGTAAACTATTTTGTTTACCCTTTAGTTGCCAACACAATGCATGTTGACCATCAGCAACTAAAAGGTAAACAAAATAGTTTACCATTTAGCCATTTCCGTCAAGGAAACGACTAAATGGTAAACTATTTTGTTTACCCTTTAGTTGCATGTTGACCATCGGCAACTAAAAGGTAAACAAAATAGTTTACCATTTAGCCATTTCCTGGAAACGGCTAAATGGTAAACTAATTCGTTTACCCTTTAGTTGCCAACACAATGCATGTTGACCATCGGCAACTAAAAGGTAAACAAAATAGTTTTTATTATTATACAGAAGAGTTACATCACATAGATGTTTATTTTAGTATAGATCCAATGCTTTCAACTTTACCCAAATAATGATTAATTGTAAATAATACTACGTATTGTTCTAAGTGGTGTTTAGATATTAGATTTAACATTGGTGTTTTATTATAAGATGTATTAATATAATAGTATTTGTTATAATATATAATATTGATTTGGATATAAACAAGAGACGCAATGTGTCATAGTTCCTGCCTAACGCATAATGGTTGTAAAAGTGTAAATGAGTGAGAATCTAAATTAACATTGTGAATGCATTAATTTTTGCCTAGAAATGCACTTCTGGTCTGATAGGATTGCTCATATTTTGTTGTTAAATTCTCGTCCTAAAGATGCACTTGTGATCTGATAGGATGGCTCATATTTTGTTGTTAAGTTCTCGTGCTATATTATTATATCTTTCGGCATTTAAGCCCAAGAATAAGAGGCCAAAGTCTCCAATATGGCACTAAGTACTTAATATCATACTACGATCAATACATATGCTTTAGACAAATTTGCACCTTCTACATTGACAAATTATGTGCAATGAGGAAAGATATCCATACCAATATTTGAATTATAGAACTTGAATAAGTGATGAAGCATTTGGAGTATCACATTATATGTTTAAGCATACCATGCATGCTACTAGAGAACCATAAGTAGTTGGAAAAACTCTCCCAACTATGTATTATTCTCATCTTGATTATCAAACGGAACTCACACTATTTTTAATCATTAGCACTAAACAAAAACTAGGAAAGAGATATAATTAGAGATAAATAGTAGTATACAACAATAACAACATAAACATATATGCAGAGGAGAAAAGGATAGATAATATAGAGGAGGAAGAGGAAGAGAGATAAAATAGTAAGATAGAGTGATACCAACATAAGTTGTGTGTCTGTAGAGAGAGAGTGAGAGTGAATTAAATATAATTATTTTTCTTAATAAAACAAATAGTCAAAATAAAATCATGGTTACAATAAAAAATTAAAATATATTATATTTTAATTAATGAAACTAAGAATTTAATTTTTATATTAAAACTCACATTTCTATAAGAAAAAATGAAATGTATTGAAATATAAAAATATTTTATAAGTAAAACTAATTGTTTAGTTTTATATAATTAGAGAAGGTTTACTATTTAATGTTTTGTATTTCCAAATTTTTCATAAAATTAAGTAATTTTTAATTATGAAATAATATCTATATAATTTAATATGTACATTTGTAAATAATAAATATTTTGATGTTGATGAATAAATATGATGTAATAAATAAGAAATAAAAAGTTTATAAAAACTTAATAATAATTTATATATCTTTTAGAATTGAATTATTTCATTTTTGTGGTTATTTCTTTAGTATTTTTTTTGATATAAAATATAATTATTAATTTAATATTAAAATATATATTTAAGTTTTAAATGTATTTAAACTAAATGATAAATTGTTTAAATAAAAAATATTAATGATAATAAATGATATAATTTATAAATTGTAACACTTATCAATTATACATATTACAAACACTATTGTAAAGTATAATTTAAAAATGATATTGTTTAATTTATTTTTATAAAAGTAAAATAATAGTAATAATTCAACTACTTTTATTAAAAAAGCAAAATTTTAAAAAAATTAGAAATTCAAATACAAAGATATAACATATTGAAATTATATTAAAAAGACATATTTATTAGTTATATATATATAGAAGTATAATTTGAACTTATGCATTACATGAAGTTTTAGGAACAAGTTATATCAAATAGTCAAAAATAAACATCAATGTAAAACTAATAATAAATATATTTAAAATAAGAAATTAAAAATATTTAATAGATTGTGATAATTAATATTGATTAGACATGTTGTGTGAGGTGGAAGATAAAATGATTGAAAAAATAAAATCTTATATTGTCACAAATGTGGAAAAGATAAAATTGTAATTAATACATTCATTAATGCAAGATGAAGTTGTTAGAAAATATTTGTATTTTTTGTTGAAGAAAATTAATTTTCTCCCCCACCAAAAATAGTATGGACCAATAGAATAGATGAAAAATGTGATTTATAAAATAATGAAAAATTAGAAAAAGATATGAACATTTGAAATTTCATATAATCTTTTAAATTCTTTGATTTGATTGGTTAGTGTTAATGTCATATTTGCATTGACATGAATGCATAAGTATTCCTACCATGGGCAGGAACTAATAATATAATTATTTGGATTTATTATTTTGACTTCTATTTATTATTAATGATAATATCAAATCAATAACATGAACTCAATCAAATGTATTTATTATTAAATTTATATATACATTATTGAGGGCTTGTAACTCTATGGTCATAATCTATTATCTATAATCAAGGCTCGTGACAATGGTGTCCAAAAGCTATGATCATATCTAGCCTCTACCAAAGCACCTACAACCTTGCAAACTTTTGCATTATCTATAATTACTTGGGCAACATTATTAGTACCCCACCCCTCTACGAAATCAATGAGAATCCAAGAAATAAACTCTGCATCTTTTACTTACCCCTCACAATCAACTGCCTTCAAAAATATTGCCCTCTTGGGGGACACAGCAACAACATTGACCAAGGGATGGTTTTAACAATCTTTCCATCCATCAAAGGCAATAGATACACGGGTTTCAACCCAAGAATCTCTAATTGGTTCTAATTGGGCTTCCACATTTTTCCTCTCTTTATGCAATAAGGTGGTGTACACATTTTCAAATCCAAGACCTTGGTCACCAGAAGGTGCATTTATTTATTGTTGTTAACATCTCCCTCCAATAGGGTGACCTCACTAAGTTGAATGGAAGACCATTCACATAGAGGCACCATGCAATTTTATCATCAGCAATATCTCTTGCCTTATTTTGAAATGCTTAATCTAGTAGGCCTCTCTTGCGAGTCGTGGCTTGTGGTTCATCTACATCTTTATCCTCCTCCCTAGAAGGCATAGGCGAGAAGGGATGTCTAGAGGTTGGTTGAGTGGGTCGTGGTGGTGTTGGTTTTTTTTTCTTCAAAACTATAACCACTTTGTTTTCCTTCTCCAGCTAATTTATCGACATCTTCTTGTTCCTTAATGAATGTTGCTATTTGTCTAGGTGGAAACCCCTTCTTATCTCCCCCTAGTGGACCCTCACACATATTATTCCCTTTAGCCCCAAAACCCATAAAATGAATTTTTACTTAGTAGTAGGAGCTTCTTAATTCTAAGTTGCAAAAATTAAATTTCCATACCACCTCCAAGACATTGGAAAAAAATTTGTAGTGCATTTCGATAGAGGGGACCCTTTATCAATTTTAAATTTTTGAGACCCATCCACTGAGCTTTGCCTACTCATTTTTGCAATCTATAACAAAAATGGAAGAAAAAACTTCAAAACTTCTACAAAAACTTGAAAACCAATTAAAGCTTTTCAAAAACTTGAAATAATCTATCAAAAAACTAAAGAATATGGTTGAAATTTGTACCTTAAACACTTAAATCTGCTCTTTGGAAGGCATTTGCAACTCCACGATTGATCTCCTTCGAATGTAATTACCTCATATCAAACTTGCAAGATGGAGACAACAAATGTAAAATGAAATGTGTTTGTAGCCTCCTTATTAGGGTTATTTTAGGGATAGGAGGAAAAAAATTAAAATTAAAAATGTCATTTTAATTGTTTTTGGGCCCACATTTCCACTCTATAGCCGCAAATCCCATACGGTTTGTGCAGTCCAACATGGGGTCCACACAGGGTATCCCTCGCTCTATGCAAGGTCCCCATTTTAACCTATGGGTCCACATGGGTCTCAATGGTTCGGACTTGGCATGGACCATAACCCCTACAAACACATAAATCAATCATGTGCCCTCAAACTCCCCAGGTGAGTAGAATATCCAACTGTGATCCCTTGAATGACTTGGCAATGTTGTTGCATCACTGTCCCCATCCCAATACCAGTGCCCCTGCAATACTTAAGGAGTGCGGTTTGACCTTCAAAGCCTTCTTTTTCAAGTGCACATATATATTCTCACCATCTATTTTATTTTTATATTGGGCCACATCTAAGACTATATTTCTTAATTCATTTTCAAGTGAGATATCTTGTCAACGCTATTGCTTTTGCCTTTAACCGATTCTCCCCATGTACGTTCTATGTTTAATAATTATGTGTTTCCCAAAAATTTAATTAAAGTGCTCCCTTCAATATGAACTATGTTTAATAATTATACGTTTCCCGAAATTTAAATTAAAGTGCTCCCTTCAATATGAAGATAAGTTTGCCTCTCATTCCTCAGGTCTACTTTGAGTTATAGAAGAGATTAATCCCTTTTCTAATATTCTCACACTATCTCAATGTTAGTCAATCAGATTGACACATTGTCTTCAACTTGGTTGACCATATCTGGAAGATCCCCTCATCAATCTTTCCTTATTTTAGTTTAAATGGTTTGAAATTTCATGAAATACATTGCATACGAGTACTGATTCCTGCCTAATTAGTGCATTTTTTCTTCTCTGATTTATCTTATCCAACAGTTGGGTTGTACATTCATTCAAATTGCTTAATGCTTGCTGACACAAATAACAATACACAGAGTTGCAAGCTATTTATGTTTAGCTGTTTTAAGGCAAACAAGGATGACATTGCAGATATAAACTGTTTTCTCCTGGCAATGAGGTCTTCATGCCCAGCTCGCACAAGTTGCAGCTCCCACAAAAAAAATTTAATAATAACTCCTGTGTGATAATCAGCGAAGAATTTACTCAAAACATCCCAGTGCAAGCTTATCACTGCGCAGATCCTCTGTACAAATCCAAACACCCAAGATATGAAATAGGAATGAAAATCTTCACTATTAGTATTTTCAGCATAGAGACACATTTATAGCAGGAGCTGTAGAATACAATTATATAGAGGAGCCCACGAGTGTCTTCTTCAAGCTAGAAGGAAATGCAAGGCACTGGTGGTATTGTATGCACAATATTTCAAAATTCCGACAATTATTGTTCCCGTGGGATTGAGGCAGGAACTTAGCTTATGAATTATTGAATCCAGAACTCCCGAACAAGCGTCCTCTTTCATAAATGATGACCATCAATGCTATGTGTTGGCTTGCCTTTGGCACCCTAGTTTTAAAATTTTAAAACTGAGCTCCACAGCGAAATCCCCTCAATCTCCTTCAGCATATTATATGGGTTTTAGTCTAATATTTGATCTAATAACAAGGTCGCATGGGTGCTCGTACCCACGTACCCAAGTACCGGGTACACATATCCTAAGTACCAGGTACTCAGTGGAGAGAGTCATAGCTAAGGACGTTGATTAAGATTTCTGATTATTTTTTCGGTTTTTTGTCTGCGTATCAGCTTGTTGCTTATCAAGCTTAATTCAATACCTAATCGGTTTGAAACTTTGATACAATATTGATTAGCAATAAACTTTATTACTGTTCAAGTCAGAAGTTTATCATTTGCAATATGTCATTGTCATATGATTTATGATCTTCTTGTTCATGTTTAAAGTCTGCCTTCTCTGTTATGCATCTAAATAGTTATCATATATTATTATTACAAACATACAGCAATCTGAAACTCAAAACAATACATTACATTAGCAAACTTTATCACTGTTCTTGTTTTAAAGAACTTTTCATGACTCATAATTTCAGATTTTCTATGAATATAAAAGTATAATTAAAAATTAAGTTTGATAACCAAGTAACCCCGTCCCCTATTATGAAAAATAGCCATACCGGCCCTAAGTACCCAAAGTAACCCCGTCCCCATGCAACCTTGTCTAATAATGATTTTGTGAAGTCCCATGAAGAAGCAGCACCAAAGAGGTTAACTGAATTTGAACCTCAAACCACAAGGTTTAAGGATCAAAATTCAGATGTTCAAAACATGAAATCAGGTTCAAATTCAAAACACAACCCATAAGTTTAAAAATTCAGGCCCAGTTTAGAGGAATAGGTCCAGTGGGTCAAGTCTCTCAATTTGAAGAGGATTTATTGTAGTAGAAGATGAGATATGAAAAGATGGGCCAATAGTAATCTTGTCACTTTCAAAAGTTGACAGAGGATCATCAGTTGGCATATTATAGTTTGTGTGAGCAGTGGCCAATGGAAACACTTTTGAATAACAATCAACTCCTCCTCTATATAATACAATCCTCTGTTCAAAATAATTCTCGGTTCACTGACTGGCAATTGAGTGTTGCAAAACTCACAACATCTAGATGTACTCACAGTGGAGATCAAAGTTCACGAGGCAATAACAGATATAATCACATATACATGGACCGTGATAATCCTCATAGGGTGAGTTCAGACTGAATGTTAACAGGAAGGAAAAATGTTGAATCTTAACGAAGGTATTGAGCCCATGGGTATGTGATGCATTCCTCGTCATCAGGAATAAAGCAGCAACAGAGGCAATTGTGTATCATAAGATGGTTGGACATCATTAAGCTATGAGGCTGGTGACAGAGTATCATACTTATTTCCAAAAGATTAATGTTCAACCCAATTTTGAAAGAGAATGATATCTTTTGCGATCCTCACAGCAAGGAGTAGCCAGTTATATGCATATGGAAATCTCCAAAGATAAAGATCTTGATTTTACCCTTGCCATGCAAGGCTCTGTGTGGGATCATAGCCTTGTTGGGAAAACTCCTACAAAGTATATAAAAGAACCATGGCCTTTCATGATCTTGAATATACGACGCAACAAGGAACACTCTCAATGCTGATTTAGAAGGCACTGTAGGTAAGTAAATAAATTCCACTTGCCCAAATCCTATGCACTTTATAGTGGCATTGTGGCATCTCGTAGGATGATGAATACGAGGATGAGTTCAAAATGTCTGACAAAATGCCAGTAAGGCATATGAAAATGATGAAAGGCAAAATACTAGTGAAGAAGACTTTGTTTTCATAGGCTCAGCGCCCACGGTGATGGAAAGTCCGGATACAATCCAATTTGGTAGAATGATCGGGCACAACACCAAAACTAATCTGCAAAACTGCCCGATTTTCAAATGGTTTTCTATGTTCTATGATATATCCATCAATGAGAAGGGCTTGACAAATTGCTGTCAAAGAATGCATGTCTGTACCGACGAAGACATTTACAGGCACACTGGGTCACCATTAATAATCTGAGGATCCAATTGAATATGGTGGGATGAATACACTTGAGCATCGATATATTGGTCAGCCATCACCACAATATACACATTGCAACATCAACATATGGAAGGCCTGTGACTCTCTGATATTCTCCAGAGGTTCTAATTCAAGGCCAGTTTCTCAATATAGGTTTGAATTATGGCCCAGACAAATTGAGAATTCAAAGTCATGAGACTCGAAGCCAAAGACAAGTTCTTCAAAGGCAAAGTTCTTGTTAAGCCGCAGGAACCAAAGGACACAAATCATGTGCCTGTTTCAGGGTGACATGAACATTGCAAATTTGTGCAGATATGAGATTTGTCAGTTACAAAGAATGAACTCGACTCTCTGCAGTACACTTGGGAATGTCTATTCATTGGCGGCAATGAGCAACATCATCATGACAAGCAACTCCATAATGTGGAGGGCACGAAATCCAGATACTCAAAATGTCTAGTATAGACAAATCATAACGGTTTGGTCAGACCAAAAGATGATGCATATTTAAAATACAGTTGTGTGTTACCAAGCACACATATCATGTGCATGTGGAAATGGTATCAAAGAATACCTCACCCATTGCATGTGCAGATGGTGTTCATGGTAGTTTATGGAAAGGTGGTGGGCTACTTCATTCATTTAGTCACCCAGATACAAATAGGATTTCACAATCTATGTCAATGTCTTCCAACCTATGCACATGTGGAACACAAGGGCAATTCTTCTACATCCCCACAACTTAGCCCTCTCATTCATATGAGAAAAGAAGATACATAGTCGGGTGTTTGTCAAGCTTCATCGTATAATCCAACCTCTTTTGTTATCACATCTAAATCAGCTTCCTGGGATTAGTTTTGTGATGACAACTCAAAAGCCACCGAAATAAGATTTGAGCAAGTTGCTAGCTATCATCAAAACATCACAGGTGGAAAGCCAAGTACTTGTATGTCCAAAACAGAGCCCCAAAAGATTACAACATCCACGGTGTTGCCACGTCAGCCAGGTTCTTTGCATAAAGATTGGATCTAGCCTGAACAATTGTCATTGATCTTTGGTGTAGAACTAAGATAGCATGCTTGGGCAAGCACAATGCACCACGGGAATCCCTTAAATAGTCTTTGGCATTTCTCATGACACCAAGGTTATTAAAATTATCATGATGTTTGGTTTTAGGGACGGAATGTTTATAAAAGTTTAAAATATATCTTTTATAAAACTTATAAAATATATTTGACTCTCAAGAATCAGTTACAATAACTGAATAATAATCTGGAGGCACTTTATATGGTAATAGATTCAACTCACCAGGGGTTCTTCTTCTTCTGTCAGCAGTCTTGTGGCTACATGGGGAGTAGAATATATTGTTTCTGATTGTAATAGAGAGACAAAAGAAAAATCTGTTTTATGTTTTCGGCATTTTTTATTGTAATGGCAGGGCACCAAATTGGTCATTTTGTTATATTTAGGAATAACGATAAGTTTATGTAACAGATCATGTGGTCTGTATGTTCACTTTTCTGATTAAGATTAATCATGTGGTTGTCTTTTTCGTGTTTCTGGATATCTTCCTCCATTATTGTATAAGTATGTGTTGTATGTTATCATGTGGTTCACATACTCATGTCTTACAGAATGAGATGTTCAACTTCTCTCATTTCCTCTGTAATGTGAAGTACTGAACGGGCAATCTTGTGGCTGTTTGTTCGTCTTTCTCTCTGTTTAAGTTGGTAAATTTAGTAACCGCATTCATCTCACATCAATGGGTGGATGTTAGTACACCATAGTGTCTTCAAGTTATTCGATTCACTGAATATCATCTAGGAGGCAGTTGTACCTCTCAATTTAGAGGAGAGTTATCAATTCATGATAACTTGCCCAACTATTAGTACGTTTTGTTCTTCTTTCTGGGCATTTGGAGTTAATAGGTTTATTTATTGTTGAAGGAAAAATCTGTTTAATAACACTAATGTCCCATCCACACTCATGCTTGTACAGAGATTTCCAATGTCGTCCTCAGAAAACCAAAGGAATCATCGACCTCATTTCCTCAAAACTAAGTCTGGCATCAAATATTAATAACTCATGACTCAAGTTCTTCACAGCATTATAATCACTGAATGAACCAATAGAAATGCTAGATTTTAAAATATTTCATCTGAGACTTTACAGTTTCCAAAGTATTGATGATGAAATATTTGATCTCAACTTTAAACTTGATCCATAACATGATTAAATATTCCAATTTCACACAATAATGAAATGGAACAAATGATTGCCAATATTGATAAGTAGGCCTACAAGAACAGCGATAGAAATCGTTGATATTAAACTTGAAATATACTGCAAGAATTTGGGTGTAAATTTTCTGCTCAATATTTCACCATATAATATCTCCTAAACAATAAGATATCCCCATAAAGTAGACTTACTATACACCAAAATAATAAACAGGGCTCCACAGTTACCACTCAAAAAATATTTGTATTTCAATATGCTCCTTATTTAATACTTCCAAATAAATAAGTCGCAGAAGCCAGTTTGTCACCAAAGGCATATCAGACATATTTATCATAATAAAATATGTCTCTAGTTCTCCAAATGAAAATGCTAATAACTTTATTTCTGAAACAGTTCATCAACTAGGCACAAGTATGAACTCTGTCACTAATGCACCTCTTTGAAGAACCAGGTTTCCATCCATCTCTCCTAACAAAATTCCTGAAGGTTTTTGTTTCTAGAATATTCAACTAATGCAAAATGTATCAAACGGATTCTTCAAACCAAATCAATACCTCAAAATAATACCTGAACATACCTTGAATAAATTTCTACATTAATTTTATAACACTCTCCAAGAAATTCTTGGCTTTCCATCAGCTTGTCTCTTGGCATTCCATTTCTTTGTCTTGTAATTTGAAATGTAGTGACTTTTATTTTATAATTTTGGTTGACATTAAAAGTCACATAGAAATTTAATAATTAAATTTATCTGCCATTATATTTCAACAACAAACATTATTGATTATTTAAATTAATTTCAAATGTCCCATAAAGTGGACATTATGATATTTGGTCACTACTGTAGAATATCTCTCCCACCGAATTGACTCAATGCTGATTTGCCATATCCAGTGTTTTTTGTACTTCAATGAACTCGGACTTCTTATTATGTGGAATGAGTCATTGACTAATGATCAATTTTTGGACATGATATGATGACGACTTAATGTCTATTAGTCATATTGGTGATGATGTTTAATAATTATTTAGAATAATGAAGGTCATATGTTTTTTATATGACTGCATTTTCATATATGTTGATGTCAACTACATAACAAACAGGTAATTAGAAGGCATATCAATTGTTATGTTCATGATAACTAACGTATTAGCCATTGTGTGTTTTAGAACTACAAAGAAGTAGATGCAAACAAAGGGCATCATGGAAGAGAAGGATCTTCAACATTGGTCATCAAAGCATCGAAGAAGTAGACAAAGATAATGATGCACATACTATTAGTTATGACTGTTTTTGCATTTGCTTGAATGCTGACTTGCATTTAGATGTATGTTGGTTAACAGTTTGTTCTTCCTCTTCTTTAACTGATATCTCTTACTCTCTTGCCCAACGATTGAAGAACAACCAGCTACCTACAGATGGGAAGTTTCTTCTCATTCTTCTTCTCCTTTTACTTCCAACCGAATTTCGAAGGTACAGCTCCCATTGGATATATTTGCAATGGATTTGTTTAAAGTAAAAATGGGTATGCGCCTAACCAGAGAGCAGAAAAGGCTGTTTCTGGGTTTTCCATAACCACGAAAAATCCAGGCGTGATTTGATTCTAATCGGTCCCACTACCTCCACGACCGTGAGAGCAATAGACCTTTCTTTAACACTCCATCTTTAATTCCTGCATGCATATATCTAACTGAAATGTTGCTTATGTTGTTCTACCTTCTAAATGCAGCTACGAAACAGGGTACACAAAAATATGCACGAAATCAAAGTAACTCTCAAATTACCCAAAACCACCAAATTTCAATCTTCATATTAAAATTTAATGATTCACAGTTCCGCCATAATCCCATTTGCCAAATATATAAAGAAAAAATGCAATGAACAACAAAATCTGATGATAATTTTCGAGACTCACTCAGTTGTCTCTGCAACAGGTCTTAATTTCTGAAGTATTACATATAGGCCCTTTTACTTCCAGCTGTTAGAAAGATTTACAGCTTAGTGAAGATCAGAGAGAAACCCCAAAATGGGAAAATTGACACTTGTCATCACAGAACAGAACAATGTTAGTTTTGGGGAGCTGAAGTGTTTTGGCTTCCGTCATCAGTTGGTTTGGTGCTTTCCTAGCTCGCTTTATGCTGTTTCATAACTCCTATGATGGCTGTGAGATCCTCGGCATCAGGAATTTGTATGCTATTTGACCAAATCATCCAGAAGTTATGATCTGCAGCTAGCCCTTCCACAGTGTCGGTCTCAACTTGCAACTTTTTCGATACCTTGGCTAGCATTCCATCAATGGCGGTCAGCTTGTGAAGTTCCGAAATTTGGAAGTTAGCAGGGCGCACCTGTTCATCGATGAAGTCTTAATAAGCAGTCTTCATATGATCGACGTCGACCACTTTGCCACCCTTGATCACATGGGACTGCGTATGCAGCTCCCGGAGATACCCAAAAATGTTTTCTTCTATCTTTTACACCGACTCATGGATTCTCTTCAATTGCTTATAGGCTTTAACCATGCTCTCTCTTTTGAATTCAAGAGATCACACCTAGTGGGATAGGGGTTTGTCACCATCTTTCAATCTCCCAAAGCTATCGGCATTCCCAATCTTCAAGCTCATGACCTTGTGTAACAAAGACACAGAGTTTTTGTATTTCTACACCTCTGTTCTAAGAGACTCTAGATTGATGAACATAATCTCTTTTAACTTCACAACCCTTATACAAAGGGTACCCATCTTTTCAATCAAAGGTAAGCCCCTTACCTTCATATCTTCTAACCACCCGTGCCCAATTTGACCAAAATGTCTTTCTTCCTGAAGCTTGGCCAGTAGAGCTTTGTTCTCTTCTGTGGATGGATCGAAAGGTCTTGAATCGAGGGCTCTCTTGCGTGGCCGGCGAGTGGGGTGAACAATTGCCTGAGGCATTCGGACAATTCCTTATTTGAGGCTTTGAGCTAAGCCTTAGATATTTTCAGCTCTTCCAACTCTTCGTCCACCTGTTGGTTGAAGAATTTCCACATCCCAACCCTAGTATCATGTCTAGGAGGCCCCATGTTGTACTATTGAATGTTGAAGTCCGTTGGGGCGAGATCAACTAAGTTCCCATCTATTTGAGCCTGAGCAATCTCCATAATGAAATTGCTTGTGTTAACATCTTTCCCTAAAGCCGCCAATGTAGGAGCTTTCCTAGTCTTCTTGGTAGAAGATGGTTGCTTCACAACTTGGGTGATTAGATCCTTCGGAGGTGCTCCTATTCTTTTCCTCTTCCTCTCAAGTGTGTTCTCTAGCCATGACTCTGAAGTAAGCACATTGAGGGAGGACTGGAGAGCTGCTGCATCAAAGAGTTTCCTCACCACAAGAGGGATGCTGGTTTTCTTGGCAAAGAAAGGAAAAACAATTGTCCAAGAAGAGGAAGCAGTGGTGGGAATATTACCTTGACTTTTTGGTGCTTGAGGCATCTCTTGATGTGGTAGTCCTCCATCAAGTTCATCATCTGATTGGGCCCCGTCTGAACCGTCCAGGATGATCATCAAGACTGAGGTGTCTTTGTCCTCTACACCTTCTGGCTCTACTTCCTTTTCTTGTCCTTCATCTTTCTCAGCTCCTCTATTGATCCTATGACCGAGACTAATCCTCTTTTACAAGTGGAGGTGATCGAAATGTTCTTTTCTAATGGCTAGTCTCCAACATCCCCTCTGACGGTTTGAGAGGGCCCCACGGATGTGGATACAGTAGCTGCCACAATGCTGGTAGAAGTTGTGGCAGATGATTAGGCTGGTTGAGACCCTATAGGTGAACCACCTATCCTCTTTCTTCTAGCCTTACTCCACTCCACCCATTTGTCAGTCCTTTTGATAACTCCATCTATTAATTCCTCTGGATTATCAAAGGTAGGGGAGTGGCTGAATCGATGGGAGTGTCTTTAATTTTCTTCAAATATATGGAGGAATGCATGTATGAGTCGTCATCATCGACTCCTTCAACATCCAAACCAACATTGTGCAATTTCCAGTGTTACCCCGGCACGAGGGTGCAGCAGTGCGAGGGGACGTCGGGACGAGTTTCGGGTGCGGGAAAAAAATAGCCTCGATTTGGGGACGCGGGGGGTGTAGCGGCGGGGGAGCAGAAGGGGGGGGAGGAGAGGGAGTGGGGGGAGGGGTTGCATAGTATATATATAATATTATTAATATATATTATTGAAAATGCTAATTATGAAATGATACTTCAATATATTATATAACAATGTAACATTAACATACCAAATATAGTTGACTACAATGAATAGAGAAAATTAAAATGTGATTCACAAACCATAAGTTCAAACTTGAAACTTGAAATTTCATAACCATTACTATTACTACTGACCATTTGACAAATTATGAAATTAACTTAGTTCAAGATGCAAGATTCAAAATTCATTGTTCAAATATGATTTTATGAATATCATATATCATAAAGATGCTCATGATGACAATGAGCCGAATAGCATGAAACCGTGAAATAATAATAATGTATCATAGCCATATCAAAGTGGGTTAAATCAACAAAATGACAAAATGCCAATAATGAGAATGGATGATTCTCAAGTGCTCTCTAATCATCCCCTATGCCGAAGTCCTCATCACTGGAACTACTAGACTCCTCCTGGGTAAGATCCTGATCCTGTAAAGGGACACCAACTAGCCCTACATTGGCTTCTGCATCGGCATCCTCATCAATCTGAGCTAGATCCTCTAGCTCCACATCCCATCGTGCTGCAGGGCTCTCCTTGTACTCGCGTGTCTTGCGATCTTTGAGCCGCAAGTGACCATGTACAGAAACCAGCTTCTCCGCTCTCTTAGAGGTAAGTCTGTTCCTCTTAACAGAGTGAATGAAGCTATAGGTGGACCAATTCCTCTCTGTAGCTGAGGAGCTAGACACCTAAGATAACAAAGTTGAAAGTTACAACTTACAAGTTACAAACAAATGTTCATACAATTTGTAACAAATGATAAATGGTAAATCGATGATTAATAATTATTGAATCAATGAATCATAAATTAAAATCAGCAAGGTAAAACTCTTCAACTTAAGATTGTAAAGGGCTGGAATTAGTTATTAGTATTACAAACCTGAGAAAGCAGTCGAATGGCTAGTGAGGTGATCTTTAACTTTTGTGACCCATGACATTTCCACCACAAAATGGGATTCTTTGGTGTCATGGTTTTGAGATCCACCTTTGCAATATCCAAGTATCCTACAAGTTACAAGTTTTAAAGTTTACAACATAATATTAAAATTTAAAAATTATAAATAACTTAAATAAAGTTATAACTTATAAGTAAAGTAACAATTAATTATTAAAAGAACTTATAATTATAAAGAGTTTAGAGCACTGAATCAAGATTTAAGGATTACCTGAAAGACTAGAAAATTCGGACCACTCACTAGCAGTTTCAATATCATACAATTTGGCAATGCATCGAAAGAACCCATTCTTCACCTCATCATCCCGAAGTGGTGTGACTCTACCAAGCCTAGGTATGTACCACTTCGAGTTCAATGCATAGGCAGCCATGTGCAAAGGAGTGTTCAACTTCTCCCACCTGTGGTGAATGATAGGCTCAATGTGTGCTCCGTATAGAATGCTAGAGTGGCGTCTCTCTCACGCACAAGAGCCCTCATCTGCCCAAGCATGGAATCAATGCACTCATAAACCTTTCCAAGGCTAGGTGAATCTGCATCTCCATATCTAATCACCTGAAACACTGGAGTAATGATTGGAGACTGTATTTTGCATCACTCCAAAACTGATCACTCTTCACTGTCTCCTTTACCCTCTTCCCCTGCTCTGTTCTGGACTCAGGCCATCGATTCCATTCTTATGTCATAACCATGAGTTGCAATGGCTCTTGTAACTCAATCATTCTCTCCAAGAGAATATAATATGATGCATACCTGGTCTCAACTGGTTTCAGGAATTGCTTCTTTGCAAAGCTCTTGGAAAGTGCATGTGATGTATGGTGATTGCAGATAAACATCTACACCTCTCTCCCATCATTAACCACCTTTCTAATCTACTCTATTTTCCCCATGTCTTTGAGTGCATTGTTCATGGCATGCACGCAACATGGAGTCCACCAAATATGCCTAAAGCTGCCTCAACAAGCCTCCTTGCAGCTTTGCACACATGTGCTGCATCTGTCACAACTTGGACCACATTTTGTGGTCCAACCTCCTCAATGGCTTCCCTAAGCACATGAAACTGAAAATCAGCATCTTTACGATGCCCTGAACAATCAACTGCCTTCAAAAAATATGGGCCCTCCATGCATGTAACCATAATGTTGATGAGTGGACAATGACTAATGTCCGTCCACCCATCCATGATAATGTTGCAACCTGACTCCATCCAACATGCTTTCATTTGCTCCATCAAGATCCCAACCTTGTCATAGGCTCTATCCAACACTGTAGTCCTCAGCTTGTGGTCACCTGGTGGCACATATGATGGCTCTCCCTCATTCACTGCCATGGTCATCATCCTCACAATATAAGGAGATCAAGCCACATGTGTAGAGATGCCATTGGCAGAGAAGAAATCGCCAACAGCATCATCTAACCGGTCCCTTGCATGCGTGTTAAATAAATGAGCAATGAGGTTACTATCAGTACGACTTGTAGTTGCTTTCTGTTTCCCCCTACTGCTGTCCCCTACTGAACTGTGTGTAGGTGAGGAGAATGATGGTGTAGGTGACATAGTCCCTGCTCTCTGATGCAAGATACGTGTACATGTATCTCGCTGCCCCTGTAACTGTTGTATATGATGTACCTGTTGCCTAGCAGACAAAGATCTAAGCACTGGAACAACACTATCATCAGGAATGCCCCATAGTTTATTCCAGAGTAACGAGAATCGCGCTGAAATCGCGTGAATCGCCGATTCAGCGATCAGATTCATGCACCCCGATTTTTTTGGAGTCGGAAATCGTGATCGGCAATTTCATCGAGTGAATCGCATGTATCGGCGATTCACTCAAAAAATCGCCTGAATCGCCATTAGAAATCGCCAAAAATCGGCTGGCAACAGCATGCATGTTTAGTTGGAAATAATAAAAAAATCACTTATGTTTTTTGCTTTCTTTTTTACCTTTCCTCTTTGTTATAACCCTAAAGGGCCTTCTAATTGTTAAGCATGACTAGAAGAGAGGAGAAGAGAAAAGAAGAACCATAGGTTATAAATTTAAAAAAAAAAAAAAAAAAAAACGACGACAAATAAAAAATGTTTAGAATGCATAACGGATGATGCCCAAGGGAAGGGAAAGACATAATCAGGTAGTAAAACATCAACGGTTCCCAAAAAGAGTGTGGGATCAGAAGAAAATCACAAAAACACTGTGTTCCATATAGTTTTGTGTAGGTTTCAGAGTGCAAATTTGGTTTTGGCGACAGGGGCGCTGCCCCTCGACCCCAGAGCGCGCCTGGGGCAGCCGAGGGCGCTGCCCCTCAACCCTGCTAGGGGCGTTGCCCCCTAGACCCCCAGTCGCTGCGGTTATCAGTCGTGGGAAGTCTCACCAGTTGATGAGACCTGAAGCTGTTGCAGGCATGGAGTGTCTGTGGTGGAGAGAACAATAGAGCAAGCCTTTCGAGAGGGGTGATATGCTTTGAAGCACTTGGAGTAGGTGTTGGATGTGAAGCTGTCTTATAAAAACTCTTTACCCCATGTGGTAAACACAAACTTCCATGTTTATATATGTTAAGTTTCAACTTCTATTTGATGATGTTATAGTGTGTTTAAGTTATATTCAATAAAGGGTGCATGAAATAAGTCTTAAATTGTTAAAATCTCTACATTTAAAGGGTTTTTTCAAATTTGCCGATTCATCGCCGATTCACCGGCGAGTCACCCCCGATTCACGATTCGATTCGGCCGTGCCGATTTCGATATGATTCTGATTCTCGTTACTTTGGTTTATTCACTTCAATTATGTATTTGACATTCTCATGATTTGACAAGAACATGCATGGGTTCACACCATAGCCACTCCAAAAAAGGTGTGAATTAACTCTTGTAATGCTGCCAAACCATTCCGCTCCACATATATTGCACTTCCATTTGCGTGTGTGCCACCCCCTGAAGGTGTAGGGTGTGTAATTTTTGTAGCAAACTGTTTAAGAGGGGACTTTGAGTCATAAGGACCCCTAGCATACTTCCTCAAAATCTCTGAAGGGCAATCAGTAGAAGGCACCCCTGGTGCAACATAAGGAGGCTCTTCCTCAGGCTCAGATTGACCACCTACATCAGCCCCATGATCACTTCCTTCAAGCTCAAGTTCAGGCTCATAATCAAATGCACTTGGCTCATTAATTTCCATGTCTTCTGCACTTTGGCTGGATCTATAAGCCATTTATAAAACTGCATTTCACAAAATGAAAATAAAATTATAAAAATATTCATGATACATTTCAGCCCAAGTAAAAATAATTTAAAACTTAAAACTTTACTATTTAATTATAGCATTTACTATTTAAAATTTTAAAGTGTTAAAAAATGAAGCTAAATACTAAAAGTAAATACTAAATAAAAATATGGCAATATGGCATATGCTGAAACGTTTTACTAAGTTACTTTCAAGTTTCAAGTTTCATTCTTGAATCTTGTTGATAGTTCATATATATATATATATATATATATATACATATATATATATATATATATATATATACACACACATATATATATACATATATATATATATATATATATATATATACATATACATATACATATATTGATATACATATATATACATATACATATACATACATATACACATATATACATATGTATATGTATATGTACATATATATACATATACATATCCATACATATACATATATATATGCACATACATATATATACACATACATATATATATATATATATATATATATACATACATACATATGTGTGTGTGTGTGTGTGTGTGTGCTCTTGAGATCTATAATTTTAAAAAGAAAATAATGGAAAGAATGTTCTATATTCCAACAAGTTGAAAATCTCAACATCATTATACATTAATTTATTAAAGAAAAAGAAATTAATTTGAATTCAGATGTTCAATATATTGTAATGATTTATTAGTAAGTCATTTTAACACTTTAATAATAAAAGAAATATAATTAAAATATTAAGATGTGTTAAATAATATAAGATTTTGTATTATAGAAAGAAACAAAGTTTTTGATATTCAACACTTATTCTTATTATTTGGAGAATTGTTAATAGAAAAAATATCAATAAATGTAAATATTGCCTATAAAATGAGTGCATAGTTGCTCATGAGACATCATTTAAAACACATGAAATGTGAGCTTACAATAAAGAATTTGGTCAACGCAATTATATTATGTTAAATATCATGCATACTTATAGTGGTAATTCATTTTGTAATGTATATTCAAATCTAAATAACTAGGCTTAAAACATTATAGAGAGATTAATCTTCTTAGTTCTATGATTTTTTATTTTATTATCTATATTAATTTTTAGCTTTTTTCATTGTTCTTAAAATAAAAATATGGCAATATGGCATATGCTGAAATGTATTTTACTAAATACGTTTCAGCATATGCCATAGTGCCATATTTTTAGTTTAAGAACAATGAAAAAAGCTAAAAATTAATATAGATAATAAAATAAAAAATCATAGAACTAAGAAGATTCAACTATCAACAAGATTCAAGAATGAAACTTGAAACTTGAAAGTAACTTAGTAAAACTAAATACTAAATTTAAAAATTATAAATTGATTTTTAAAACCAAAAAAACTAAGTAAAATAAAAAAAACGCTACCTTGAAGGCTTGAACTTGAGGAGACACTTGCCAAATCAAACTTTCTTGCTCCTCTTGATCTTGCAATTCCTTGCAAAACCACCCACTAATCTCTCACAAGCTCCTCCAAACACTCTTTTTCACTTAGCTCCTTGCTGCTCCAAAATGGTGAAATAAAAATGAGATCTATTGGTCTTATTAAGCCTTCAAATAGACCACATGGGACCCACACCCAATTAGGGTTAGCATACTTAAAAAACAAAAACAAAAAAAAATGCAAAAAGTTTTTTTTTTTAACTTTTTTGAGCCTCTTCTCGGCGCACCCCGCAAGCACTCGAGGCGCACCCGTGTACCCGCACACCCGGGAAGCACCCGAGCACCATGTCCCACCCGGCTGCTCGACCGGTGCGGCAGGGGTGCGACGGCCGAAAAGTGGTTGGTAGGGGTGCTTGGGTGCGTGACGCACCCGCACCGGGTGCGCCGGTGTTTTGACCCGGGTTACACTGGCAATTTCACTTGTTGTATTGTCATTCTAGAGAAGAATCTTTCCCTACTTTCACATTCGTCTACCTAGTTCGCCCAATAGTCTTCCAACGCGGCGGGTGTGTGCTTGAAGGCTAAGCCCAATTGCAAATTGTTCTTAATGTAATCCATTGGATCAAACTTCAACTAGATTACTTCATATGAATCTGGCTTATACTTCTCTTCAAAAGCCTTGAGCATATTCTTGGCATTAGAACGAGAGGCACAGGAATATGCTCCCATAGAGATTGGGAAAGGGATGTCCACCTTTCAAACATCTACACACAGAGTATTCACCTACAAGATTTGACGGCATAGCTCTACTAGAACGATCTGATCATTAGGATACCTTAGGAGCTTCCAACAGAAGTCATTGAAACCCACAATTCTGATATAGAAGAATGTCGGGAATTGGATGAAATAATTATCGAATTGAATAACGGAAGACACAGCTTCAGGGGAGAGCCACCTAACTAAGCATCCCTGCAATATACAACATAGTCTCATTGTGAAGGCATCATTCATCTTCATTAACTCTACGTAACTGTGGTGTAGTTGCAAGCAAGGGTAAAAGTCATACACATGTATGTCTTCATCGAACTCTTCAACATGCAGCAGCCCAAGCCATAGCTAGATGGTAGCAAGGGCATAGATTAGATATGAAGACATGAAAAACTGCCATTGGACTCAGGCGGCCAATCGATTAGATTGTCACTTATTATTTGAGCCCAATCGACATGCTCTTCCTCTATGCACACCACTTGGACCAAAAAAAATATCACTCTATAAAATTGAGAGAATCTTCATTCCCTTTTAGCCTGTGCAGGAGGACGAGGACATCAACAATTTCCATCTTTAGATTAGTGCCATAGAGGATCTTGGGAACCTTGATCTTGTGGCTCAGAGGGGTTTGAAACCAAGTGATCATCATATCACCCCTCCTTACTGACTTCTTCTCATTATAAAGGGCGACCAAATTCCAAAAATTGATGTTGTTGTAGACCTCTCTTGCCGACAAACAAAACCAATTTTGTAGAACGTCCTAATCGAGAGTGAGCAACACTTCGTTTTCCGGAGTTTTAATCTAATGGGTGTCCTAGTCATAATGGGTAATGCATTCAAGAATCGTTTCTGGTGCTTGCATCGCCACTGGAAAACCCATCGCTTCTATCAAACTACTCCCTTTCAGTCTCTTGGTGATAGAGTGAATCTCATCTTCCTGCAATCTCCTATACAAATCACCCAAATCGTCGAAATGTAAATTGGGTATCACTCGGATTCTTTAGTGTGCAGTCAATCCCATTCAAGTTGTCATACCCAATAAACTTGGAAGCATGGCGAACTTATAACCACTATAGCAACTAACTTGTCTGTGGAAATCAAAAATGCCCGTTGAAAGTGAGATGATGAGAGAAAACAAACAAAACTTACTTTATAGATCCCGACTTTATGATCGTTCGCTGGAGTTTCCCGTGCCACAAGAGTGAACGAACTTGCATTAAATTCAAAGAGGCGTCATGAGGATTAATGATCAGATATGAAATAAATGTGAGGTTTAACGGCCAAAAGTGACGTCAACCACATCTTATCCGTGCAGATTAACCTTCATAAAGTAGATCTTTCTCAAATATTGTCGTTTTAAGAGAGAAGCAACACCTTCAATTTTCTGACTCCAACTTAAACACTAAGACAAGTGATGGCCTCTGCTCGACTTAAAATCTGGTTACATGTGTAAACATTCCACCTGGTGCGCTGGAGAAGACACTTTTCTACCTTTCTCCAAGGCTGTGGCTTTCACATATGTTTCCTTCACTACAGGAATTACTGAAATGAGGTTCTCCCCAAAAATGTGCCTTAACAGAATCTCCGTTGGAATGTTCTTCAAGCATTAAGTATACCTTTCACCGCAGAGGCCAATTTGTAGTTTTGCAAAGTCACATAGAAATTACTTCTCCTCCGGTCGGAAAAGAAATGGGCGAGTGGAGATTTCGAACTTTGCTTCATGAAGTAAGATCAAGGAACTTAGACTTCACTTCTCATCGAGGGGAAATCTATGACCCTTCTAAGTGGAAGACACCTAATTTGAACAACTTCTTGCGTGCACCCAACTCAAGTATTTTCCACACAAAGCAAGCAGGGGAGAAGCGGCAGCCCTAGAAACTCGAGAACCCACCTAAAGGAGTAGAGTGAACCCAATGAGAAGTGCACTGGACCAAAACCAACATTGGACTTAGACTCGTTTTGAAACATGGGCTTGGTAAATCTAACATACTTGAGAAACAAGGGGGGGGGAAGGTTTGAAAATTGGTAGGGCTAAAATTAGGGCAACAATGTGGCATTGTGTGATATAAAGGTTTGAATGTGCTGTATGTTGTTTCTTTTACCTGATCAATAAATTGATAATCTTGTGAAGTGTTTTGGATTGATTCTCCAAGGTGTAATCTCTATTTGTAAATAGGATCTTGTTAGACAAGCCTTCTTCAAAAAGGCGTGGCTTTGTATCTTGAGACTCTAGTACTAGGAGGTGGAGTATAGTTAATTATAAAAAGGAAAGCAATAAACTTATAAACTTATGAAAGGTACTTGAGTACCTTGTTAAGTTGACTAGTTTGCTATTACAGAAGAGAAATCTTCTAAGCTACCACACAAATATTCATCTCTATCATTGACCTATTTGGCGACAGTGATATTTTTAAATAATAATCATTTTTGTTACCTTAGTGTGCAAGAATGAAGAAGAAATGGAATCTGTGTTTTTGCATAAGAACATTTACGTTAGACTGCCATTATTTTTCCCTAGAGCTTTCGTCCAAGAAAATAAAGAGGCCTTTGATGACTTTTTTTGGCCTCACTTATCTTTTTATAGGGAATCTCCATTTATAGAAATTGTTTTCCATGACCCGATCATTTGAATTGCGAACGGTACTCATCCCAAACAAGGCTAAGAATAAACACATTCTTAGTGTTTACATCCCCATTGCAGCTGGAGAGAATCATTCTGATCCTCTTATTTGAGGGGAACCTTGTGTGGTTTAGCCACATAAGGATTATAAGAGGGCCTATGATGATTTTGATGGTAAAACAATTTAGTTGTATTAAATACCCTGTTGGAACCTTGGAGTTGGTATCTGTGGCTGTCATTTGACTATCATGGTGCTCCTCAGAGTTTTATAGTTCATTATTTTGGTGCTACAGTTGCTCTTCTGAACAAATATGCTGTTTATCTTGTGAACTTTCCTCCATTTTTTAAATAAACTTTATATTTTGATTTTCTAGATCCTTAAAATTGCAAAAACTCAGCAAAAGAAGACCATATTCATATTGCTTACTATCATCACCAAAAGTAGCAAAAACAAAACCAGATCTGTACAACTGCCCAGGTTCAATTTTCTCTTTGCTGATCTCAAATCTTCCAAAATCAAAACTCCAGTTTAAAGCTGAAAACCAAAATATAAAAATTATTAAAAAAGAACATCAGACACATGATCATGTCAAAATTTCCTAAGGTTACCCAAGTAAATGTAAGATTTTCTCAAGAATACTGGAACATCTTCCTTTCAACGCCATGATGGGACTCCTTACCAGACATCCATATCTATTTGAACAGAATGGATTAAAAGCTCTTTGTAAATGATCCAAATATAGTTGTCAGTCATCTTGGCCACAGCTGATACAAACTATTAGTCTTAATTAACAAAAATTCATTAAGCAACCAATAATTATGTCCTTGTAGTCATTAGATACTTTGTAGACACATTAGACACAGTGCTTGTACTAATGGACCAAGTAACATATTACATTGTGGCAAGTACCTGTCCTGTCTTAACTGGAAGTGTCTTGCAGATATAAATTTACTTGTCATGGTCATTTTATTTCAATAATTTTCAACTATGACCCTTGAACTCACTTGTTCCTGATCCAGCTGACTGCTGTAACAGGCTTCATGAAAAACTTCTCATAAAGGTTACCAAAGTAATATCCTGCTAAACTGGATTGTATGAACATTGTTCAGGTTTGCTTTGAGTAATTTAAAGTTATTTGTGGTCTCATACAAGTGCACTTGGAGTTGCCTAATATTTACACTGAAGAAAGCTTCAAGGTGCCAATTATTGAAATGTGAGAAAACATTTATCTCATGAAGATGCAGTTGCATGGAAAATTATAATATTTAAATTACTTACCAAAAAAAGGTGGAACAAGTATACCAGCTTGACAATCACATTTATATATCATTAAATGCATAAATGTGGACAAGATATAAAACACATGCAAATATATGAGTTTTCCAAATGGGAAGATCAAATCAATCCATCCAAATTTGCTAAGGTTCAATCATTGTGGGGATTTCCATCATATGCCAAAAGCTTTACACATGACTTGTTTAGCTCAAAAAATAATGCAACTGCAATTATGGTCAGGAACTAATACCTGCAGCCTCTTGGCCAGTCATTGCATCAACTACAAGCAAAACCTCTGTAGGATTCACAGCCTTCTTAACTTGCTTCAATTCATCCATCATGGTTTTGTCTACCTAATAACAAGATACATAAACATTAGAATGTTTCTCAAAAGAAAGGATTATTGACTTCTGAAAGTAAAGAGAGATCTCAAATAAATTAAGATGCTTGTGTTTCCATTCATCTCTATGATGCTTTTGTAACAGATTAGACATAACTATTACATTACCCAACTCACACTTTCCCCACTCGACCTCAATTTTTCTATTAGTATTTCATTGTGAGGACCCATATACCTCTCCTTGTTCTTTCTTTAAAATTGTTATTAATGTCTGCCAACATCTGGGTTTGCAAAGTTCAACCTGCTGTCCTGGATTGGTAGAAAGTTAACTGATCTAGATAGTTAACTGATCTAAGTGCTTCCTGTGTTGGCTCCTTTGGTTAAATAATTTTATTTTCTGCTCTAGATGTGGTTTAGATATGCCACATGAGAAATCTTCAAACTGACCGCACCAACAAAACCAGTTGTTTGTTCATTCAAGTTTTACTCCAACTAGGATCCAAGCTGAGCTTATTTTCCTATATGTGAGAAACTCTCAATGAATGCAGCTAAAATATATACAAACTACCTCTGGAGAATTTAGATCGAATCAGGTGTTTATAAAGAACAGAGATAGCTATAAAAATTTACGAAGGCGGTCAATTAGAACATGAAATATAAATAAGGGTCAATCATGGCTGCTACATGATCATTACAAATAGTTCTCACCCTTCCACCACTACATGCAAACAACATAAGAATCATCTTTAACAAAAACTAATCCATGCCTAACAAATGATAATATTAGGTTTTATACTCCCGAGTAATACTAAAATAAATACCAAGTAAAAATTGGGTTAAAAATCAAAAATCACACCAAATTACAGATTAATACGGTATGTTTCCATTGTAACACTTTTCTTCATTCCATATGACATGAGCAGCTTATTAGGTGAGAAGAGACTCCATAACTTTTATCTCAAATTGACTATTTCTGTAAGAATTTGCCTAAGGCAATGAAAGAATATCCGAAGATCTAGAAGCCCAATGAATAGCACAAGAGAGACAAAATGATATGATAATTAATTGACAATCAAGGGAAGGAAGCAATTATGCAGCTCATGTTTGAAGTTTCCATCACAAAATAAAATAAAATAAATTGATAAGAATTTTATGTTTTGGGTGTGATTGAACCAAGCTTTCGTACCAATGCCAAGAGGTGTGAATATAGCAGAAGAATGGGCCTACGTCTCATTTAAAACACATTGACATGATACTGGGAGTGACAATTATTGCCTGAAGAAGTTTATCAGTTATATTGCCGTGAGTTGAACCTGCGATTTGCAGAGAGCATACAACAGCTGTTGTGTGTTTGGAAGAACATTTTTCTTCGGTCATCTTTAATATGGGAATCGTTTTAACTAGCTCACATTAGTGTTTCCAGAACATGACTGGCCACTTTAATTATGCTGTGTTTTATTAAAAAAAAACAGATACCATGTTGAATGGATTGCGTTATAGTTATGACTGGGCAGCAATAATAAGTACCAAGTCACGCTGAGCAGTTTTGGTAACATTTCTTGAGGGGATTATATATTTTGGAGCATAAGTTTGATACATCGAAGGTATATTTCCAGATTTATGTGAATGGAGGCTGAATAGAGACATCGTATTAGAGTGCCTTATAATATTTTAGACAGAGCTTGAGAATCAAATCTATTGAATTGAAATGGCCTGGTCAGATTGAGAAGTCTGTTCTTATTTGTGCCTCAAAATTTACACATCGTCTTTGCTTCAAAGAAAACTCTGCATTGGTGTATTATATTGCAATACAAATTAAGACAAAGAACAGAGATCTTTAAGCAAACTGAACTTGTAAACTATTTGACAGAATAACTTTGTGGGAAAGGTGATGTTAAGTGGTAAACATGGGCAGCATCTTCAGTGGTCATTCTAAGGTCAGAATAGCAATCTTCTGTAAGCTGCTATAACAGATCTTAGTGGACATTAGTTGGGTAAGCAATACAAAGACAATGGAAAATCTGAAAAGCAATGTTTTCTAAAAATAATTCAATGACACCATTACTGGTGAACAGTTAAGAGAATTCCAGAAAGAAAACGAAATAAGGAAATGGGTTGTATATCATTGGATTGCAATAGGATTCTATGACAATTATGGATGGTGTTCTTTCAAAGTTGGGAAAATTCAATTCATATTTATCCAAAGTGGACCAGTCTGATTAGAGGCTTTTGAATTGGGCTTTGCAACCCTCAATGGTAGCCTTATCGAAGCACAGGTTATAGGAGCATCCATGTGAAGATATGAGACTAACGGTTGCTTCTTGTCACAATGAAATCATAAGAATAACAGTTCTAGATGCACCTTATAATGATAGCATATTGAAGAAGGTTCTACAACTGACTGTGGACAGTTTACATGGATTACATGATGTCAAAGGCCCTACCTTTGGTAAGAGGGTTAAGACATTGGAATGCATGGGAAAAACCAGATGTTTTATACTCATGTTGTATCTCAAATGTGAAAGAATGACTCTTCAATTAATTGAATGTTTCTTAAGTGAATTTAGGAAGCATCAACCAAACAATGTGAAGGCTTGTCTGCAAACTAACATGTCCTTAATCTTAGATGAGGATGGTGACATTTGTAAGCGGTTGCAATCGGATTTATTGGCAATTCGGATAGGGGAGCATAGAATCTCACTTGTGGCTTATGGGTTCTCAAAGGAATTGATTGAGCATAAGATTGAATGGTTCAAAGTGTACATGACTGAAAATTAGCTAATATCAATGGGCATATAGGTTGCAAGAGCTCCAAAAATGAGCAAGAACAAAATGAGAAGACAGCAGACTTATTTCACCAACCAGACACCTAATCACAACTATGGGCACAATAAGAAAGAAGAGTCAGCCAAAGAAGTTCAGACCAGCATTAAAGAATATAAGAATCCAATAGTTTGGCTCCAACATAGTGATACCAAAGCTTGCAAGGAGATGGAACCAGCTGTGGTTAATGGTAAGGGATATATAAGCCTCTTATTTGGTGACTTGGAAGTTATTATTGACACGAAAATTCTTTCAACCAAGGGGCTGTCCAAACTTGTATACATAAGCTGGACCAAGATGATGACACTAAAGGGGCTGCTTTGAATGACCAATTAGAAATTATATTCCTAGCTGAGGAATTTGTAGCATGTAACATGAAAGATAAGCTTAAAGTCATGAAGGATATGATTGTTGCAGCCTTAGTACATTTTGATGATATCCATAAAAAAATTGGAGAAACTATTTGGGAGGTTCGAATTGAGGAGAGAAAAGGAATAGCAAGTAGAATTAATAGTGCATAGCTTCACATAATTATAAAGACAATGGAAAAGATGAAACCAGATTATTTGGAATTGCTCAAAGATAGGGATATTGCAATCGAGTTTGTAAATGTTAAAGAGAAGAAGGTAGATGAGCTTTGTCTCCAACTAAGCATTGCACACTACTCACTATGCAAGGCTGAAAATAAGATTTCTATAGCAGCCATTCACAAGGAAGATGATCTTAATTCAAAAACCAAGGAGATCATACAGATTGTTGAAGGAATCAATACCCTTGGTAATAATGAAAATAAGTATTGTGTTTCTGTTGTCGGAAATAATTATATTAATTAACATTATCAAATTTCCACAATCCATTAATAATGAGAGCAATGTTTCTGGATTAGATTGTGTGAGTTTTTTTAGCATCAACGTTTCAGATCATACTACATGATCCATCATCAGGATGAGAGAGCATCAGAATCCATCGTAAAACAAACTTTGAAGGAATCCATCGTAAAGTTAGTATCTAGGTAACTTGGATAACACCTACACCTTCCATTCTTCATGTCAAATAGTGATATGATTGGATATACAGGAGATATTGCTACTGCCTACTCACGAATATTTGGTTTTTGGGACATATAATGTCAAGTTTAATTAAATATGTAATAATTATGTCCAACCTTACAAGGGGACATTACAGTCTACGTGTTGTGAAAAATGTGATATATGTATAATTCCCCCTTCACATTATTTATATTATGAGTTGATTTGTAATGCCCTCTAGGTCACATCTCACAGATGCGACTAATCCCTGATGTGGCGATGTTGACCAACATGTAAAGGGGTCATTTCTCTTCCTCATCCACTTGTAAGTTGATCATGGAATCTTACACGAATGCTTAATCCAATCAACTATTAAGTCAATCTGGTATTTGTTGTTTTTCTTTTCTTTATTTATTCTTATATATATTTGTTTTAACATATTTAATATTTATCATGATTCGTTATATATTTACTCTATAGAGTTTTACTATACTATATATATATATATATATATATATATATATATTCGTTTGAAATATTATCTTTGTATAATATGAGATTAAATAAGGAGTTTTATGTTAAATTCAAAACAATATATATTTTGACCAAATCTTATATGTACTAAAATAATTGTTATGGCTCATGAAATGTGGAGTCATTAGTTATTTGATATTGTACTAGTTGTATTTGAGTTCCTTGTATGTGATGATGTGCTTGATTATTCATCTACATTATGTGGAGTTGTGTGTTATAGTTGTACTTAGTGGATTTATTAATGTACGTAACTCTACGTTATGGAACCATTGAGATTTGTAATGTGTTCAAAGTCACATTTATATGCACGTATTACCTTGTGTTACATTGCTTCCGCATTCTTTTACATTATGTTCGTAAACACTCGAGAAAAAAAACTATCTTGTAAACTTAGAAGTTTTAGGTTAATTTCTCTTGGGTTCCCTAGCAGGGTGTTAAAATCAAGCTACTAGCCATCTACATTCCACATGAGGATGCCATGTACCCAATTTGCATTTAAATATATCTAGCCTCAGCTTATTTCATTTGTTTACTCATTTACTGGCTCATTAGATGCATTTCCTCCTTGAATATTGCATAAAAAATACATTTTCGTCAAGCTTCTTGTCAAGTTATTTTCTGGCCTTGGCAAGTTTACGCTATTGGCAAGTTTTTCAACTATGATTATATATAATCATCAAGAAATTGGTGAAGACAGTCCAAGAAATATTCTACAGATCAACCACAATCAGCAAGCAAATTGAATATCAGCAGCAGCAGCAGCAGCAAAGAATATATACTCAACAATAGCATCAAACAAATAACAAAAGAAAACATCAAGCTCACAGAAGCATTTGATCAGACTTCCAATACAACTTATGAGCTGTGCCACTACATCCAGCAAGGAGGCCATCAATCATTACATCCTCAATCACCGCAAATCATAAAATCTTTGTTAGTAAATCAGCCCCAAAGACACAAGACATCAAGAAGGAAAACAGCAGAGAAGGAATATAGAATAGTGGACACTTAAAAACACTGCAACGGCCCGTTCAAAGGGTAAAAGAGGACTCTGCATTGAGGGAAAACAGATTTAGGGCACCGCAATATAGTAGTAGGTAAGCAGAACAACTTTTTGGGCACCCTGTTGCACTGTGAAAGGGGAGAATGGCTGAAGGCACCCTATTACAATTTCCCTTGCAACCCCTATGTCAGATTGTTGGCAAACCCAAAGATCTCCAGCCATGTAAAAATGGTGGGTGATTGTGTGGAGGGAGAAAAGATCTCTTAAAGCACCCTACCATGTCTCCTTATTCCATATCTAATATGTCTGAAATCCACCTTGCAAGAGGAAGGGCTTGAGGTGCAAAAGAAGTGTAGCAAACGAGCTCCTAAGTGGGATGTCCTAGAAGGACCACTACGGCCTAAAGCAAAGAGGCCACTTACAGAGTCAAGTATCCCCTTACAACCTCTGCTCGACTCCACAAGATGGCAACTATTTGTAGGGAGAGAAAACATGGTTTGGGAAAGCAGTTACAAGCTTCCAAGCAAGAGGGTTGTGGTAGACATCCACTCTTAGGCTTGGTGTAGAGGCTTAGGCAAACCCATCATATCTCTTCTCCCAATGTGTTAATGAGTATAATACAATTTGGCTAACCCTAATAATTAACTATATATGTATGTATGTAAATTATATATGTCTTTCATGTTGTGCTTGCATGATCCAAATTTAGGATCATATCATCAGGTAAAGATTTATTGGGTAAGATGTAGTCGTAACCCTAATTCATTGCAATTGTGATTGTAAAGAAAATTCTATGGATAATAAGGAAGGTGAGCTCACATTGCGACTACAACTATTAGGTTTATGCCCCGAATATATACCACTTGCATTTTCCCTAATTTTACACTTCGTTGAAAGTTTATTTGCCTATGTTACCCAAGGACATGTTTCCAGCCCTAAGCCCTGTGTTTTGAAAAAATGTTCCTGTTTCAGAAACTTAGGGATAGCCAAAAATATTTCCAAGTCATCCCCGCCAAGGCAAGAAAATTGGAAACACGTCCCCAAAACTTCGAAAATGGTCAACACGTTTCCAACTAGGATTGACTGCCCCAGAACTGTGTATATGTTTCCTGTCTATCTAGATGACTACTTGAAGTTTCCAATTTCAAAATTTAATTTAATTCAAAAACATTAATTAATAGTGATTTTTTGCCCATTCACAGGCCCCACACGTTGGAGGTAATTAAAATAATAAATTATGGTATGTTTAACATAACATATGTTGAAAGTTTTTCATTGGAAGTCATTACAAACTTAGCATCCAACAATGATTGAAAATTCAAATTGTTGTTCAACAAACCAGACCAAAAAAAAGGATTGTAAACTAGACTTTTGCTTGATATTCATATCACAGACCTAGAAATGACTGTCGTTGGGTTGAGGAAGACTCAGATTGTTTCCATCTTTGATAATCTTCTAACTGTAGCAATAAGCACCCAAAAATACACTGTTGTAACTAGTTACTACCTAGACAAGATGGTTGCTACCTATCTAGGAATGATTTGGCACAATAAATTCAATTCTTCTCCAAAATCCACAAGCAAGGGCTTTAAAGTCTAAACAAATTGCACAACTTTGGAAGATTAATTTGTTCAATACCCAAAAGTAGATTGATTCTCTCATTTGATGTCATCCTATGTTCCTATCCTAACTTAAGTATTTTTAGATGATGATTCAATTTGATGCTATGTTCTATGATGATTCGGTTTGAGGCTATGTTTTATGTTGATTTGATGAATGGAATTGCTAATTTAAGATTATGTTGCTATGATGAATGTGACAATGTTATGTACTTCTGAAATTCATGAATATATTTGAAATTTTAGATTTATATATATATATATATAGTCGTCCCTTATCGTCCCCTGCTCTGGTCAAAAACAAAACCATCTTGGAAATTCGTTTCCCTATCCCCTTGTCCTGTAAACTCAAGTTAACATAGATTTTTGCCTTCTTTTATCTGGCTCCCCTTCCTCCAATAGATTCAATTATCTTTCTTATCAAGAGAACCTTGAGGTTTAGAAAGCCTTTTAGATATCTATTTCTAACTACATGTCCCAATGTTGATCCGATGTTCCAAATTTCTAGAGTTCGATATAGAAGGCTAACTTGTTTTGTTATTCCTTGTCTAGGATTTCTTCAAGCCGAGTTTAGATGGCTCTAGCTTGAACAACCCAATGTGATCTAGAGCCCTTTTTAACAAAGACGGAAAAATCTTTTCAAAACTAGCTTCCTATATCATTCAAGTTTCATCATCTAATTATTCTTCAGCTTCACCATTCCCATGAGAGTCCAAAAGCACCATACATTGATTTTCTCAAGATGGTAAATGGGGTTCCTCTAACATGGACACCAGACCTTGAAGACTTTATGGTACATTTTATAGTGCGAACATATTCCCCCAAAAGATTCACAATATGCTTGAAGGTCTCTTTATTTCAAAGCTCACTAAGTAGACCATAAAGAAGCATCCAAATCATAAGTACGGTTAGGCTTACATTGATCTTCTCAAGATGGTGAGTGGGGTTCCTCCAAGATGGCTTCTAGACCTTGAAAACTTTAATGTGTAGACGCATTCCGCCAAAAGATTCCCAATTTGCTTAAAGGTGCCTTTATTCCAAAGCTCAATAGGCAAGCCATAAAGAAGCGTCCAAATTGGAACTAGGGTTAGGCCTTCAATTGTGAATCAAAACCTCCACCAATGGTATCATAAAAAGACTAGCTCTTCTTGTGAACCATGGGCCATCCTAGAAAATATCATCTCTATGCTCAGAAGAATAAAAGGCAGTTTAAAGAAACCTAATGGAAGAAGATTTGCCTGACAGGCAGCTTCACATTTAGCTTTTCTGCAAACAATTTTTTAAGATCCTTAGCTCTTGGCTGAAAACCTAAAAATTTGCAGATTAGAGCATTGCTCTTAAGATGGGCGATTGCTTGCTAAACCTCTATGTCATGAAGCCTTATAATCTGGATTTCTTCCAATACTAGGATTACTTTGGTTCCATTTGGACCTTGCTTTCTTGGTGAAGACTCGTGCTCCTTTCTTCCTACTCCAATAAACTTAATTGCAGTGGTGCCAATTTAGACATTCCCAATTTAGACGTAATCTCGAAGTGTGGTGGTGGTGCCAATTTGCATCATAGCTGTAAAAGAAATGCCCAACCCGAAAAGAAATGGAAAAGGGGAAAAAAATGGGTTTTAGCAAAGAAAAATACAGAAGTAGAATAGATTAAATGCATAAAACAAAAGACACCAGGTTATGTTTGACAGCAAGCAGCAATGTGTTGAGTTTTATTGCTTAGATAGGAACTTCCATGCAAATAGAGTGTGAATGTGTTGAGTGGTTTTATTCTATTTTGCATTTCACTTCTAGTAAATAGTTTGTCTTTTATTTAGCTATTAAGTCCAATAAAGTATACATGTGTACATTGATGATGTACAGTTATCTTCAAACTCATTTCTTGCAAAAGATAAGAAGTTTTTCAAAGATTACATTTTTTTTGAACAGTGTGAAGATAGGTGCAAGATGGAAGAAATATATACAATGATAAAAATTCATGTTTTTGTGGGGAACAGCTTGAAAAGGTTTTGCTCTATGCTTTTTAAAGGTATGATAAGCTGACTTGAAGGTGTAATTATCTATATATTTATGGTGATGTCCCTTCCTTAGGCAATTCAGACTATAGCAGAGGTTGGCCTATATTAGAATAATTTTAGTATCTTGCTATATTAAACTAGTTCTAGTTAATGGTAATTTAGGCTTTCTTTTTAGTTTGATTTTTTAGTTATATTTATAGACATTCTCTTTATTAAGACAAACTAGCTTTTTTGTTTATGATATAATTAGCATCTATAAACTCTACATAGGAGTTCATTGTTAATGCAATCATGTATCCTATCTTTACAATTTCATGGTATCGAAGAAGATAGGGTTTTTGGGCGAATTCCTTTGGGTGATGAAAAATTAAAAATAATTTTTTTATCACCATATTTACAATCTGTAAATAAACCCAATTAGGGTTTAATTGCAAATTCAGCCTGCACCTAAAATCGTGACTTAAACTCACAAGTTTTTCTAGATATTCCAGATTTTTTTTTTTCACTACCAAGTCATTTTATTCTTTTCACTGCTAAGTCATCAGTAGTGTTCGGCCTATAATTTATTATGTTCTAAGAAATAGGTAACTTTGTCTTTTTCTATGCCCCGTGTTTTCTGGCGTGTTCTACCTAATCCAAACAAAATAACTCTAATCACCCAATCTTCTGCCACATTTGCCTTGTTTTCGGCCGGCATCACACATTGTTATCTCTTTCCTGCTCAGCAACACAGGAATAATTATTTGGCATTGACAGTAGGGCAGTTTGGAGATTTATGTTTTTCTCACCAAACCTTTATCTCTCCAAATAAACTGCTTTTTTTGGATATCAACAATTGTTTCAGGATTCTTCCCTGTCAACTCTCAATTAAAAAAATTCCTAGGCCCACATCAGAGATCCTGACAGACTCTGGGAGAGTATTTCAACAATGTTTGAAAAAAGAGAAAACCCGGTATCACCAGTTTGAAGAAAGTTTTTTTTTGGCATTACCTCCAGAAACCCATGTCAACAATAATTCATTTGGAGTTTCGTGCCTGACAGCATAGAAGTTTAAGCCTCCAGCGGTGTTTGAATAAAACAAATGATGCATCCGCAACTTCTGCCAGAGTCGCGTTAGCCATAAGGCCTTCTCTATTTTGATATTTTCTGCAACAAAATATTTGGAAATTTTATTCCAATTTTTTGGGGAAATTTTTATTCCCAATTTTTTTGTTGAAAACCCTAATCTAACTATTTTGGGTTTTATGTTTTTTGGTTTTTTAACCCTAAACCCAATTAGGGTTTACTGACATTTTTTTCGTTCAAATCTAATGATTTATTTTGCAGGCTGATTATTTATTTCAGTTTTTTTTTTCCAGCTTGTTCCATTTCCAATTTGTGCAAATTCTGCTTCGATGTCTTTGTCTCCAATAAGATGATCAACAACGTCAGTTTCAATGATGGCCTCTTTGACCAATATTATGTTGGAAGGCAGACAGCGGTCTAGTGGCTGCAATTACAACACTTGGAAGCAGCACATGACAACGATATATATCATTGTCTTGAAAAGATCATTTTGGGTACAAGACCATATCCCACAACAACTCAAACACATCATGATGAATGGGATGAACAAAAATCAAGAAGTTGTCGTGTTGCTCAAACTCTCAGTTACAGATGATTAGCTCCCTCAAGTGCCTTCCAGTAAAAGAGCTAAATAATTCTGGGACATCTTGAAGGATCTTTATGAAACGTCCAACAAGAGCCACGCTTTCTTTTTAAAGAATTTGTTGTTTTCTATCACGATGGATGACAAGACAACTCTCCAAGCACATTAGTTGAAAGTCAAAGATCCAAGAGAACAATTAGAGGCTACCGGTTGCCAGATGGTTGAAGAAGATATGGTAGTGATCATGCTGAAAAGTTTGCCCTGACCCTATGAGCCCTCCACAGAGATGCTCAATATCACTTCTACTAGTGCTGCCCTGGCATTCTCTAATCTTTGCAACAGGATAGATGGAAGCACCAATTTGGAAGTCATGACAATTCCTCCTCTTCTATATAGGTGGCCTTTTCAGTGCAAGCCTCAAACAAGAACACAAATACCCCTCAGCTCTCTCAACCGAAAGGATTAGGTGAACCTTTGGCATCTTCAAAGAAGAAGAGTGTTCAATGCAATTATTGTCACAAGCTTGGTCATATGAAGAACGATTGCAGGAAACCGTTGGTAGTCATGCAGTCCCCAAAGGGTCTCAGCAGAAGGCCCCAGTTACTTCAAATTCAGATGACAAGGAGGTTGCCTCCTATGCATGCATTCTGGTCAGCTCATATTATGGGAGGGTTTTCATAATTTTTCCTCAAAAATTATATAGTGGGTTATCATAATTTTTTTGCTTTAAAAAAATTCAGATTGGTTTTACCATTGGAGTTTCATATTCTTTGATTTGTATCTCTGCTTTTATCTGATTTTGATTATTTTTCACCTTTCAGTCGATTTTTCTCCTCAAAAGTCATCTCTAGTGTCTGTAATGCACGAAGTTCGTGTGGGATGTTATTTCAAGGTTTTTACCGTTTTTTCTCCAAAAAAAGGATGCTTTGTAATCTTCAAACCCTAATATCTGGCAGTCTTTTTTGAGACATTCTGCTCATTTGCAATTGTTTGCAAGGTTCTACAGTTGTTCTCAGTGTGTCTTTATCTGTAAGGGAGGACAATTTTGTTATCCCAATATCAGGTTGGATGTTTCTATGATGATTTTGGTCAGTTGTTTTTGCAGATTCTAGGAGGGTTAGTGGCAGAGTGTGTGGCAAGCTCTACTCTCTTGTCGCACATCATTCTAAAGAAGGGCACGATCTCCTTTGTTTTTTGGCTGCTCTTGGTCATTTGACATTCTGCAGATCCAGGCAGGGTGTCTGCAGAATGTTTTGAAGTAATTTTTACTACAAACCATGAGTTGTCTTTTGTAGGGAGTTGACAGAATGACCATTAAGGGAGGGTATTAAAATATATTTAGTATCTCGCTGTATTTAGCTAGTTCACGTTAATGGTCATTTAGGCTTTTTGTTTGGTTTGCTCTTTCAGTTCTATTTATAGACATTGTTTTTATTAAAACAACCTTGCTTTTTTGTCTACGCTATGATTAGTGTCTGTAAACTCCATTTAAGAGTTCATCATTAATGCAATCATGTATCCCGTTTTTTTATGATTTCAGCCTATAATTAGGGGAACCTATAGGTCAGCAGACCCAACTAGGAATTACAGTGCTTGGCAAAGAGCTTTACAAGCATTCCTGACAGTTTGAGGCAGACTTCCATTTTTAAGGAGACTGGGAGACAGTTTGAGATGCATTTTGACTATGGATGGTTAGAGACAATTTTCTAAATTTTAGGAAGGGTCCTATTCTTTAGGGAGGATTGGTAGTGGCCCTTCTAAATTTAGACACCACCCCTGGACTGGTAGTGGCACTCAATTTTCAATTTGGAGTTTAGGTGTTGGATCCAGGAATATATTTTAAAAATATTATGGCCTAATGTTTTAACTTCAACATAAATAAAGTGATTTAATTAGATCGCTTTATAATATAATAAAATATTATTGAATGGGTCACATGGCACACATCCCTAGGAGATTGAAGTTGTTTTTAAAAGGTGGTCTTTTTGCTAATGATAAACAAGACCCTCAAAGGGGTCAATCCACTTAGGGGAAGAATACTTTTTTAAAAATTAAAAATTAAGATGGGGAGAAAACCCTAAAATGGCTGATAAGGGTTTGGAGGTCAATGAAGAAACATTTGGAGGAAACATTCATGTTCACAGCAACAATTTGGAATTGAGCTTTGAGGAAGAGTTTCAGCAACAGGTTAAACTTATGTGAATGACAACTCTTGAAGATTGGAAGGTTGGACTAAAACCCAATATTTCTTGGAAGGTGATTTCATTCAAAATTCATCACTGAGCAGATTTGGCATCATTTTGTGGTATTATCAGGGGATCAGACATTTGTAAGAGCGTATTTAAGGATCAAATTGCAGATCCAGGATGCTTGCACACCAGTTATCAGTACTTATCAGCAACTTCAGCTAGTGTTGCCTCCTTGTGTTATTGCCATAAAACCTAGCTAGACATTAGGTTCTCAAAGCAGACCAGATCATTAAAAATCAGATCAGAACCAGTTATTACTAGCAAATCAACAAATTCCAGTTGGACGCAGCTTGATACTACATGGACAGCAATTGGGTGTTTGGAGGAAATTTAACTGTCTGCTGTACAAGGAGAAGAATCAGATCTGTAACACTTCCGAAAAAATCCTCCTTTCAATAATTGTAATTGGTATGTTGACTTTCAGCAATTTAATCAATTGAAGTTAGACTCTATGATCTTCTCAATTTGTTGATATAGTTTTCTACTTCAATATTTTTTGCATTTAATTCTGATACTGCAAAACTTCAAAAACCAAAAAGATCAGAACCAACACCCAAAAATATAAAAAAACAGAATATTGCAAAACCTCAAAAAAAAATCAGAAAATTCAAAGAAACACAAAAAAAAAATCAGAATTTGCAGCCATCAGATCAGAAGGGATATTTAATTCAATTTTTACACTCTAGTAATTTGAAGTTCAACTGCTATGTGATCAATGCAGTGTTAAAAGAATAATAATAATAATTGAACATTAAGACTTCAGTCACCTTAGTTGAAACTTTTCACAATGGCACCCAGCAGAAAGAAGAAACAATACCCAGCATCTATCATGATCAAACACCAGAAAATCGAGCTAAAACACCATAGAGAATGGACGGGATTTTTTTTCCAATAGAAAAAAAAAAAAAAACCCTTAAAAATATGTATAACTTTTAGGGCATTTTCTCTTGGAAGTTCACTCGCTTTTGAATTAATTGGGAAAAATTGGCCAGCTCTGTTACTTAGCCTGCAAGCATAGCTTGTTCAGAATGTAACTTTTATTTAGATACAAGTGTAAAATCAATGTATAATGTAATGTATGAACGTATGTGTGTAATAAATTCACTCATTGATACAGCATACATCTGGGTGCGTATTTAATTAATTTAGTATTATTTTTTGCGCTGTAAAATATAGAGGCTTTCAATGCTTCCATCCACATGGTCAAGTGAATGTTATTGGGTATTCTCTTTTCAAAATTGAATGATCTTATACAAATTTCAAACAAAGTTAACATGAAAAAAATTACTTCTTTAACATCAAAATAGATGCTTTGTGGCATGACTTATAAATCCTAGCTGTATAGATTGCATTAAATTATTGTATATCCAAAAGGAAAACACATTAAATCATTTTAACTTCAAAAACAATACAAGCAGACCTGCAATCTTCCTGCAGTGTCCACAATAACCACATCCATATTCTTCTTCTTTGCCTCTTCCAAACCCTGCTTTGCTATTTCCATCGGTGTTATATTAATCCCTGCTTCATATACAGGGACTTCCACCTGTAGAAGGAACAAGTCCATAAAAATAAATAAGAAAGCACTAAGCATGCTAAAACTCAGAAATTACCTTTTAAAAGGTTATGAAATTGTAAAATGGAAAGAATGTTGATGGCTCAATGTGGGAAGGAAAAATAAATAAACATCTTTATATATTAAAGCTGCACAGCAAAGAATAACAAGATACACACTTGAGCATGAGACAACTGTACAACATAAATATTTTAAATATTTACCATATGCAAATGCTGACCTGCTTTCCGAGAATTACAAGTTGATCAATAGCAGCAGGTCTATATACATCAGCTGCAACCAACATGCAACGCTTTCCCTGAACCCAAAAGTCATGGTCAAAAAAGCAGGTGATCATCTCAACCTCAATAGTGCAAGAATGCAGTAACATCCAATATTATCACATCATACTTTCTTCTTGAGATAGAGGGCCAACTTAGCACAAGCCGTTGTTTTCCCCACACCCTGCAAACCTGCCATCAATATCACTGTAGGTCCAGCTTTTGCAAACTCAAGTTCTGCAACCTGTCCTCCCATTAATTTGATCAGCTCATCGTTCACCACCTACAATTTGCCAAGACAAAATTCAACATTCATGCAGCTAGAATATCTCCACTAGACAAGAGGAGTGTCAATGTATTTAGGGCCCCGTCCTTTGCTCAGAGATCAGCACAGCAATAGCAAGCAAAAAAATATTGACAGCACAAGGGCCATAGGAATTAGAAATAATAAGAGACAAACTCAAATAACTATTTACAGCACAGGAACCAATACAAATTAGAGACTGTTGTTCCAAATCAGCACACATTATCCTGTATTATATCAAGTAATGCTTACATTGTTCTCTACATAGATCTATAACAAAGGGAGAATGGAAACAATGTAAAAGTAGTTTCTTGGGTTTTTCAGATCTCAGCGCCCTGCACACAGTCTAAACAATGAGTAAAATTCCTCTAAAAAGAACTCAACTATAATTAATTGAAAATGCATGCCATTGGCTAGAAATTTAAACGTCTTCCCTAGTACTCAACTGACATGTAAAGAGCACAGAAAAGATAACACAGAAGCAGGAGGAATTACTTCTGAAGTTGCAGCCTCGGAAAAACCTCAGAGAAGCTAGCAGTGCAAAGCCACCGAATCCATCAGGGGGCATATTCAACCATCAGTTCATCCAAAAGGTGATTTCAGAATTGTCAGTTCCCTTAAGAGCAGTTGACGGGTGGTTTTTGCCTCAACAGCAAAAATACAGAATGCACAATGAATGGTTCAACAATTCTTCTTTAAGATGCTATTTTATAACCTTCCAATATGTCAGAGGGATCCTCTAGCAACTATTTAAGGGCAATGAGGAGGTCAGATTGGATCATGGGAGGCACCCATAGTGAATGTACCATTTAAGGAAGCTTTGGCAAACAATCCAGTCTTATTAGCGTAGAGGAGGAATTGCCAACAAAAGTGGTAAGTCAAACTCTGTGCTGCATTTACAAAAGTTTGAACCTATTTCAACATTAGGACCTTAACCGTTTACCCTAAATTGTGACCTAATGTCCTTCATATCCTTTGCCAAAATATAATTAATTTGGGTATGAAAAATGTTTTGTATGTCAAATAAGATAAATTAAACTATGATATATTGATCCAGGTGGTATTTACTCACTCAGCTTTGTCTGAAATAACAACAGGATGGAATAAAGGTGGAGGACTTCCTATGGCTCATGGATGCCCAATCACAGTCAATGATTGTTCAACAAGCTAAATTCAGTATAAACATTTTTTATATTATTGAACAATTTAGATTTTGTATAGTTCTAGACTAGGAGGGAATTTGTTCAACTAGAATTTATTGATAAGAGGTGTTTACAGGCCAAACTGTTATATTTTTATCTTATATGTTGCTAAGCTGTAGGGTAAAAACACCTACAAAAGACACCACATACAAAGGGAAAGTAATATTTTGGGTGAAGACACATTGTAATGCAAACTATCGCATTTAGGAACAAATTTGATGACTTTCAAGTTGCAGTTTTCAAGTGACGTGTATAGTTGTAGCATGAGGGTCCATATAATTTCAGTTGTTCGTTCGAAAATGTCCGGTAGCACTTCAACTAGACTGTAAACATTATCTTATCGGACGAGAATCATTGTAACATGTTTCATTCATGAGAACAATTTGTATGAATTAGCAAGTTGTAAAGAGGCCATCACAGCAATTGATGTAATCAGATTCTAACCTGTGGCAGCCATTTTAGTATGTGCTCTGCATTACACAGGATGTAAAATGAAGAGTTTCAGCTGGCAACATAAAGTGGTAGAGACAATGACCACCAAATAGATGATCATGAGAGGGCCATTAAGAAAGAATCAATTCTTTTACAAAAGCAGGTTTCAAGTGAGACAGATCACCACAACCTTCCATCTCAAAGCACCTTAGTGATGAGCATTACCTCGGAGAGTGAACAGGTAGATGTGAGAGAGTCTTGTTCCAGACACAAACACACATAAGCTTCAAATATGAAAATATTCTAAGAGTAAGATTTTATGGGACCAAAAGCCTTTCTCAGAAGGGAGGTGTAATCAATTAATATAGGGAAAAAGATAATACAGAAGCAAGAGGAATTTCCTTTAGGCTTTATTTAATCTAATGTAGCAAGCTTGGACAAAAAAGCAAAGGAGCTAGCAGTGAGAATTTGAGACACCATTGGTTCCATCAAGGGGCGATTTGGAAACAGTAGGTTCCTAAAATGGGCATTTTGCAACCTCCAAGGTGGTTTCTCCACAACAGCAGAAATAAAAATTTGAAACAAAGTTCAATAAATCTGGGGAATTCTCCAACAAATATTTAAGGATATGAAGACATCTGCTTGGATCACATGAGCCATTCTATAATATATCATCAAAACAAACTTGGGAGAGCAATCTTCTTTTCAGGTTGCAAACCACAATATATGAGAGAGGTAGAGGGCAACACAGAGAAAGAGAAAGTTCCAGGCAGAGTACACAACTCAAGAGGTTTGAGGTACTCAATGCCAAAGAGTTAGGACGATGGAATATGTATAGAGTAATTTTACAGTTGTAATTGTCATAATATTCCAAGGAAGCTTGGAAGATGTGCATTTGCCACTTCCAACTGGTTTTTCTTTCCTTGAGATTTACTTATCTCCATTGTATGATTTACTTCTATTTATGCATGTTTATTTCCTTGAATGTAGCACTTTGATAAAAATTCTACGGAATTCTACATCATTCAAATAAAAACTCAAGTAGAATAGAATGTATTAAAAATAATTTAGACCATTTATTAAAAAATAATAATCTTGTAAAAAATTACAGATCATTAATGCACAACATGCGTAAATCACCAATTTAAATGCTTATAAATAATATGAGAACTAACCGTGATTCACACAATATGACATTTGTATCCAAGCCTATACTATATCATGGGTAAACTTGTGCCACCGGCTGATAATTCAAGCATCTCTCCTAGTACTCAATACCAAACAGACATAATAACATACTTTTAAAAATTAAAGAAAATTCGTCTTTCATATATCAGCTACACATCCCCATAGATACTCATTTGAGTATTGATCTGAATTAGGAAATTCAGATTACAATACCTGGTGTAGAACCTGCGGTATTGTGACTAAATTAAAACAATTAAAATGCAACAGTAGATGTTTCTGCAAGCCAAAAAGTGATCCATTCATTTCGGAAAAAAAAAAGAGTTTATACAAGTTTGATGGATCCCAAGGGTCATCATTATCCCTTGGAAATGAAAACGAAAAGTCCAGAAGCTAATTAATTACAAAATAAACTCTAACAACTATAAGAAAAACTACAAAAAATCTATTTTAAAAATTGCATCTACTTGTATAAGTCATAACTTTCTACTCATAGCTCGAAATCACAAACCATCAGAATTTCTGGAAAGATCTTCTAAAGTTATACATTCATTGTCCGAAGTCTTAAGTGTAGCTATGACTTTCTACTCGTAGCTCGAAATCGGGAACTGGCAGAATTTCTGGAAAGATCTTCTAAAGTTATACATTCATTGTCCGGAATCTTAAGCGTAGCTACAACTTCTTGGCCCTGCCAAAGTCCAGAAATGCCCCGGAGGCCTCCGAAAATGCAAAATACTAGAACATAGAAAATACTGAAAAAATAAATTTCAGATTTTTCCCATTTTTGTTTATGAAAACATCCTCAGCATCTTCCTGGACTATGTTTTGATCAAACATCTCCCTGAGTATCTAATAGGCAAGATAGCTGACAAAATGCTTTTAAGTTATAATTAGTTTTTTGAAACAATGTTAAAACTTAATCATATCAGAGCATAGACAGTTAATATAATATATCTAAATTCTAATAAATTGTTTAATATGATGTTAACCATATCAGAGTCCAACGAGTTTTATATAAATTCTACCTTTACTAATTGCTGATCTGGTTTCACGCCTCGAATAACACCAACACCAATGGCTTCATCTGTTACCACCTTCACAAACCTTCGTACCACTGGCAAGCTCACCTACATAATCTCTCATGGAGCTCATAACGATGTTAAGGCAAACATCCAAAAGAGGAAAAAGTAAATAAGCATAGATATTTATAGGAGGACCTTACATCTGCTTCTAAAAGAGCTCTTCGGATATCCCGCATGGGCTCAGCAATGTTCTCCCTAGTCAAAACATCTGCGAAAACAGAAATCAAGGATAAGCATAGGCGCGCTAAGTTCAACATACAGCATAGAGAGAATAGTTCCATCTTTGTTAATGGGCAGAAACGAAGAAACACAATATAACTGCTAGATGATACTGTCATAGTAACTTGCAGAAGAGATTAAATAGCCAGCCCATTATTTGTTATATACGCCTCCAAATCTCCAATTAACAAACACCGTGTGGGCTGCTTAACTGTCACCTAAAATCTATTGGACTAATCCCAGGTCAAGTCGTATATGGTAATGTGATCACACATTAATCCTGACATCAATTAATGGAAATTTTGGAAGTTACCGGCTTTTAGGTTTGTTTGAACTTCTTGGTAACTTATTGACAAGTTTTTCAGAACATCAATTCACAAATTTCCAACTTCGCCAAAAAATTATCACTCAATTGTTCCACTAAACTTGCAAAAACTCACTATGGCAGTGAAGAAAATAACATGATGACCTATCTCCTCTAAGAATATTGTGTAATGTGGAAATACCTTGTTTCCGGAGCTTAGACCAGGCTTCTTCAAGACCGGTTGTCAACTGCCCAAACATTTCTGCTCTCACAACCATACTCCCCTTCCTTGTCTTAAAAACTCCCAACTTGTTCTGCTTTACGAGGGAGTTAACAGAATGTATGGAGGAAAAGGAAGAGGAAGAGGAGGATAACAAAAGGGATTGTGCATGCCCATTGCCAGTCCTTCTGCCCAGGCAAGGGAATTGAGGATAAATGAGGGAGCAATTGTGGATGAGGGCTGCCATTGCAAATTTCTTCTACACCTACACCTGTGCTCCTTTTCTACTCTTTAATCTCTATTTGCCACCCCTACTTTTCATCCATGATAACTTATCTTCAAGTGGAATCCATGGTCGTGTCAGAAACTGGGATATCCAAGGAGGCCTTTTCAGTGGTGAAGAATCTTGTAACTTTTTCGTTTTACTGATCGCTCGTTACCTCAAAGCGGGAACCATTTTCTAGTGTTACTTCTTATCTATCGTAACTAATTGGTGTTAACAGTTATGATTTATCAAATCCAATTCATGAGGTTCTTTCAAAATGCAAGAGAGCAAAAAATAGAAAATCTGAAATTAATTGTTTTCCAGCCAATGTTTGATTTGATAAAGAATGCAAGAGGGCTAGGAGAAACCTAAGGGAGTCAAATAAAACTAACTTTGACATTAAGGCCTACAAACAGATCTTAAAGAAGAAAAAAACTGATTATATGTTCACAAGGAGAGAGGAGCTAATTTTCTTGAGTAGAAATAACCTCAAACATTTTTGGAAAGAACTTCAACCAAGGAAAAAACAAACTGAAAATAATATTACGGCCACCCAATGGTTTGAATATGCTAAGAAACTTTATGAACAAGAGGATGGAGTGGGACAGCCACCTTTGGTCAATGATGATACAAACCTTTTCACTGTGCAAGAGATAGAGGCAAGGATTAAGAAGTTAGGTGGAGGTAAAGCAAAAGACCTTGTTGCGCTCGAAGCAAAATATCTGAAGTGGGGTATGAAAACTCTTGCACCGCACATCACTGAAATTTTCAACAAAATTTGCCAAGAAGGGTTTCCAAAAGATTGGACAATCAGCCTTGCAATACCACTTTTTAAGAGTGGTGATGTTAACAATCCCTCCAACTACAGGACTATAATGATCAATCCCCTCTTTGCTAAACTTTTTGGCAGCATGATAGAAACTAGGATCAGCAAATGGGCAGAAGAAAACCATAAACGTGCTAAAGGGCAAGCTGGTTTTAGGCCAAAGCACTCGACAGTGGATCACTGTGTCACTTTGAGACACATTATTGAAAAAGAGTGGGAGAAAAAAAATATATATATATATTTTGTTGCTTTGTCGACTTTAAAAAGGCTTTTGACACCATCCCGAGAGACAAGCTTTGGTTTAGGATGGAAGAATTGGGGATTCCTATGCATCTCAGAGCTGCTGTTCATAGGATGTACGAAGAGGTGAAAGTTAAAATCAGAACTTCAAATGGCATTTCAGAATGTTTTAAGAGCGATATCAGGGTCAAACAAGGCTGCCCTTTATCTCCTACTTTGTTTGGTTTATATATTGACAAACTGGAAGAGTGGTTAAACATGCAAAAGGGTGAAGGCATTCAACTAGGTGAATTTGTTATAAAGTTGCTCCTATATGCGGACGATCTCATTTTAATTGCCAAATCTGCCTATGATTTGCAAGATCATCTATCTTCTCTTGAGCGCTTTTGCGAGATGGTGGGGATGCAGGTCAATATCAGCAAGACAAAGGTTATGATTTTCTCTAATAATAAAAAACAACACCAACATGAATTTTATTACAATGGAAGTGTTCTTGAAGAAGTTGCGGAGTATAAATACCTTGGCATCGATTTCAACAAAAAACTAAGCTGGTCTAGCTGCAGGTATAAAAGGATATTAGGTGGGTGGAAGGCTTTTTATGCTCTTCAGAATAGGTGTCGTGAAGCAGAGTTGTGGGATTGGAAAACTATTCAAACCTTGTTCGGTCTTCTTGTGCTACCAGTTGTTCTTTACGGGTGTGAATTATGGGCCAGCAACACTACTATAGCACAATGGAAACAAATCGAAGGAATCCAAAAGCGCTTGATCACAAGCAAGTTTAAAATCAAAAGCATTGTTCAATATTATATCATACTAAGTGAAATGGGGGCTGCTCCTATTGAGGCACTTGCTATGGTTCGCCTTTTAAGCTATCTAAAAAGAATCGAAAAAATGGAAGAGGATAAATGGCCTAAAGTGGTCTTTAGTGACACACTATGTAAGCGAAAAAGGACATGGATGCAACAAAACATCAAATGGATGAGTAAATGTAATATTCAATTCAATATCTGCCCCACAAATAATAAAGAAATAAAGGTCTTTGTCATGGAGAAATTCTACAAGAGAAATTGGGAAAGCGAGATCAGAAGGAAGAAATTATATTATATAAATGAGTTCAACCCCACTTGTGATCAACTCCAAAAAGCATACATAGGAGCCAACATTTCTTGGAGGGCTAAAATTCTTATTGCTCAGCTGAGAACCAACTCTCACCAACTTCGTTGTGAGACCGGACGTTGGAAGAGGCCAAAGGAGGCTTGGGAAGAGAGAATTTGCAGATTCTGCAATTCTGGGGAAGTGGAAACTGAACAACACTTTATTTTAGAATGTGAAGCCTACAAGAGTAGTAGAGATAAATTTGCGGACACTATATGTGGCAGTTCTTGGCATAACCTATTCAACGAAGAGTGCATTGAGCAATTGGGTGGACTCATCATCATCCTGCACAAGCAGTGAACTTTGCTACTTAAGTCTGCTTGAGTTGTCTTGTTGTCCCATAGGCTATTTTTAGCCTCGTGGACGTTAAAATTTTATCTATCTATCTATCTCATGGGCGGAGTGGAGCGAAATGAATGAAGAATCAGTGAAGGTATTTTAGTGATATTTACGAGATTAAACAAGAGACGCAATGCGTCATAGTTCCTGCGTAACACATAATGGTTGTAGAGGTGTAGATGAGTGAGAATCTAAATTAAGATTATGAATGCATTAATTTTTGCCTAGAAATGCACTTGTGATCTGATAGGATTGCTCATATTTTGTTGTTAAATTCTCGTCCTAGAAATGTGTTTGTGATCTGATAGGATGGCTCATATTTTGTTGTTAAGTTCTCGTGCTATATTATTATATCTTTGGGCATTTAAACCCAAGAATAAGAGGTCAAAGTTCCCAATATGGCACTACGTACTTAATATCGTATTGCGATCAATACATATGCTTTAGACAAATTTGCACCTTTTACATTGACAACTTAAATTATGTGCAATGAGGAAAGATATAAATACCAATATTTGAATTATAGAACTTGAAGAACTGATGAAGCATTTGGAGTATCACATTATATGTTTAAGCATACCATGCATGCTACTAGACAACCATAGATAGTTGGAATAACTCCCCCAACTATGTATTATTCTCATCTTGATTACAAAATGGAACTCACACTATTTTTAATTATTAGCACTAGACAAAAACTAGGATAGAAATAAATAATAGTATACAACAATAACAACATAAACATATATGCAAAGGAAAAAGGATAGATAATATAGAGGAGGAAGAGGAAGAGAGATAAAATAGTAAGATAGAGTGATACCAACATAAGTTGTGTGTGTGAGAGAGAGAGAATTAAATATAATTATTTTTCTTAATAAAACAAATAGTCAAAATAAAATCATGGTTATAATAAAGAATTAAAATATATTATATTTTAATTAATGAAACTAAGAATTTAATTTTTATATTAAAACTCACATTTCTATAAAAAAAATGAAATGTATTGAAATATAAAAATAATTTATAAGTAAAACTAATTGTTTAATTTTACACAATTAGAGAAGGTTTACTATTTAATGTTTTGTATTTCCAAAAAATTTCATAAAATTAAGTAAATTTTAATTATGAAATAATATCTATATAATTTAATATGAACATTTGTAAATAATAATAGATGTAATACATATAAATTTGATGTTGATGAATAAATACGATGTAATAAATAAGAAATAAAATATAACTATTTAATTTTAATACATAATTTATAAAAACCTAATAATAATTTATATATCTTTTAGAATTGAATTATTTCTATTTCGTGGTTTTTTTTTATTTTATTTTTATATAAAATATAATTATTAATTTAATATTAAAATATATATTTAAGTTTTAAATGTATTTAAACGAAATGATAAATTGTTTAAATAAAAAATATTAATAATAATAAATAATATAATTTAAAAATTGTAACACTTATCAATTATACATATTACAAACACTATTATAAAATATAATTTAAAAAAATATTTTTTAATTTATTTTTATAAAAGTAAAATAATAGTAATAATTTAACTACTTTTATTAAGAAAGCAAATTTTTTTAAAAATAAGAAATTCAAATACAACGATATAACATATTAAAATTATATTAAAAAGATATATATATAATTTGAACTTATGCATTACATGAAGTTTTAGGAACAAGTTATATGAAATAGTCAAAAATAAACATCAATGCAAAACTAATAATAAATATATTTAAAATACGAAATTAAAAATATTTAATAGATTGTGATAATTAATATTGATTAGACATGTTGTGTGAGGTGTAAGATAAAATGATTGAAAAAACAAAATCTTATCAACTTATCACAAATGTGAAAAAGATAAAGTTATAACTAATACATTCATTAATGCAAGATGAAGTTGTTAGAAAATATTTGTATTTTTTGTTGAAGAAAATTAATTTTCTCTCCCACCAAAAATAGTATGGACCAATAAAATGGATGAAAAATGTGATTTATAAAATAATGAAAAATTAGGAAAAAAATATAAACATTTGAAATCTTATATAATCTTTTAAATTTTTAGATTTGATTGGTTAGTGTTAATGTTATATTTGGATTGACATGAATGCATAAGTATAATTTAAAAATTGTAACACTTATCAATTATACATATTACAAACACTATTATAAAATATAATTTAAAAAAATATTGTTTAATTTATTTTTATAAAAGTAAAATAATAGTAATAATTTAACTACTTTTATTAAGAAAGCAGAGTTTTAAAAAAATAAGAAATTCAAATACAACGATATAACATATTAAAATTATATTAAAAAGACATACATACATATATATATATATATATATATATAATTTGAACTTATGCATTACATGAAGTTTTAGGAACAAGTTATATCAAATAGTAAAAAATAAACATCAATGCAAAATTAATAATAAATATATTTAAAATACGAAATTAAAAATATTTAATAGATTATGATAATTAATATTGATTAGACATGTTGTGTGAGGTGGAAGATAAAAGGATTGAAAAAACAAAATCTTATCAACTTATCACAAATGTGAAAAAGATAAAGTTAGAATTAATACATTCATTAATGCAAGATGAAGTTGTTAGAAAATATTTGTATTTTTTGTTGAAAAAAATTAATTTTCTTTCCCACCAAAAATAGTATGTACCAATAAAATGGATGAAAAATGTGATTTATAAAATAATGAAAAATTAGAAAAAAAAAATATATAAACATTTGAAATCTTATATAATCTTTTAAATTTTTAGATTTGATTGGTTAGTGTTAATGTTATATTTGGATTGACATGAAATGCATAAGTATTCCTGCCTTGGCAGGAACTAATAATAAATAATAAAAATAATAATGTAAGGAACTTTGTATTAAAAAAGAAAATCATTTTTATGTTCTTTTCAATGTGAATCTATTTATTGTGAATTTTTTGTAGCCTTGTTTTGTCAAACATTTTGTGAAACAATTGATGTAGATAGTCCTCCTTCAATATATCTTGGTATCACTTTAAAAAAACAATTTCATTTTGTTTTAGCACATTCTTTATTGCAGATAATACATGTTCTTTAGATGATGTTTACCCATATTTTCAACTTTGTTTAAACAGCTTAACAAATATATAACTATTAAAGCTAAACCATTAAGACATGCCTACCTCAACTAGGAAATCTCATACGGAATTGTGGGTTTTACTTGAACGCTAGTAGTAATAAGATATTTTTGTATTCCTTCAACTTGTTTCCACTTGTAGCTAGAAAGCTTGTTCCCCCATACCTCACAGTCATAGCACAATTAGAGTGACCAACAAGCCAAAAAGACTCTTCTTGCTTTTCCAATCCCATAGTTTTGCCATAGATTTGCTTGTCAACACATGTTTTCAAGTAAGAAAGAGGATTTTGATCCACCTTTCATTTGTTTAGCCCTGTTCATGTCTCCCAACTAAGCCCATTATGAAACTCAATTCCCAAGTATTTATATTCCTCCACAATCTCAGACACATTTCCTTAAAAGATGAAATTGACTTGTGGCTTCTTCCTCTTTAAAAAAAGATCATGATCTTATTCTTGCTAGTGTTTACATTTGTTCCAACTTCCTAAAAACTCTCTAGAGTCCTCAAGCATTCTTTTGAATCATTCGTTGTCTGTGCAATTAAAATGAGATTGTATGCATAAAGAAGTAGCTTCACCATGTATCTCGTAATGCCTCCCCCTAGACTTTTCTTATTATATTGTCAAATTCTCTTAGGCCAATTTTATGATTATGTTTTGTGATTAGCGGTACTTGGTTATCGGATTTGATTAGATGTTATTTAATATTCAGTTCATACATTTGATGAGCTACTTGATACCTAGTTATTTCATGTGTTCATGGTTATTTCAGGATTATTTCAATGATGATACATGTATGTTCATACAGTGATTTTAGTTATTTCATGATAATAGTTAGATGTGTGATTTATATGTGGTTTCTATGGATACTTATCCCATACTTGCATGTGTATGGTGTACTTGTATGTTTTACTTTGTTTGACAAACTTAGTGAAACTTTAGGTTAATTTCTTCTAGGTTCCCTTGCAGAGCGTTACATCTAGTATCAGAGCCTGAGTTTCTATATTGGGAGCTCTGGGTAATATTGGAATGCCACTAATTGTCAAATAGTTAAACTGAAATGAAACTTAAACTGTTATATGTATTTATTACAATCCGAACACTTGAAAACTTCAAACTCGATTTCTTAAAACATAGAAAAAGGAAAAACTTGTATAACTATTGAGTTGGATTTCAGACATATCTTCTTATGATTATACCTTATGGTGGTATGCCTTTATTGACTTTGTGGACATTTTTGTTGTTCTTGCTTGGGTGTTTCAGTGGAGTCTTATCCTCCTACAAGGGGAAAGGGTCCAATGGGACTCACACTTAGAGTGCTAGAGTATTTAATATTTTGTGTAGGCTTCCAGGAGTAAGCCTAAGTCTAGGGGGGTGGATGTAAGGGCTACCCCTAGTTGACTTTTCTTGTTATATTGTTGAATTCTTTTAAGCCAATTTTATGATTATGTTTTGTGATTAGTGGTACTTGGTTATAGGATTTGATTAGATGTTATTTCATATTCAGTTGATATATTTGATGAGCTACTTGATACTCAGTTATTTCATATGTTCATGGTTATTTCAAGATTATTTCGATGATGATACATGTATGTTCATACAATGATTTCAGTTATTTCATGATGATAGTTAGATGTGAGATTTATATGTGGTTTCTATGGATACTTATCTCATACTTGCATGTGTATGGTGTACTTGTATGTTTTACTTTATGTTTAACAAACTTAGTGAAACTTTAGGTTAATTTCTTTTGGGTTCCCTAGTGAGGCATTACACATCTAGCAAGTTTGACACCATACAAGCCAAATAGAGTGGGTGAGAAAGGATGACCTTGTTTTACCACAATATTACTACCAAAACATTATGGAATGCCTTCTATTGTCCTAACTCTTTCTCCAACCTACTCACAAAGTGTATGCATTAGTGCTATAAACTCATTTGAAACCTTTAGTTCCTTTATTCTTTTCCAAAACTTGTCTCTATAAATTGTGTTGAATATTTTTTCTTATATTGAAAATTTATAGAAGCTCTATCTTGATGATCCCAAATGTACGTAATAAGTTTCTAAGAGCGGTGTAGTGATTGATGGTGGAGTGTTTCGATCTAAATCTAACCTACCCTTTCACTCTCTTTTCTTTTGTTTCTACCTAATTGTCGATTTTGTGCTCTATCATGCCCACAAATAATTTACCAGGAAGTAGATTAACCATAATTATGTAATATTTATATGAACCTTATTAATTTCACCACTCTTATGAGATCTATAACCATGTCAGTAGTCCATTTTGTCAAATAACCTATTTAGTTCACTGAAGTAGTTCATTCATTTCCTAAATTGTGTTATTATATCTTATGTTTGTTTGGTTTTAGTATTTTCTTTGGTTCATAACATATCACCTTATCTTACCTTTTAACGGAATATATATAATTATATTCATAATTTGATTTGTAAGGAAAATTTATCTTTAATGGGACTATTTTTTGAATCTTGTTGTTCAATTTTTAGGTTGATAAGTTAAGATATAGTTGTGATATGTTAACATACACAAAAATAAAGTGTAAGCCATGTGTGTAGGGTTATATATTCAAGGGTGTCATCCTAGACCATTTTTAATAAATCAAGTAAAGTGTATGCCATGAGAGGTCTCAAAGCAATATGAGAATGGTCTAAAGTATGACAAAATAATGTCCAGAATTGTTCGAGGATGATTAAAACCATGTTGGGAAATGTCCAAAGTAATTTAGAGGTAACATAAGTGAGAAATAACAAAAAAAATCCATAAAATAATTTTTGGGTTCTTTTAGGATTGATTAAATTGCTTATTTATATGTCTTTTAAGTGAAATGCAAGGTCAAAAGTATTATTTTCTCCTTAAATTGATAGCTAGAAGGCATCGTTTTAAGGGACTAAAATTAGATCTCTTGAATACCTTTCTAATTATCTTTCCAATAATGTAAGGGATTTCCAATTCCAAGTGTCGAGTATAAAGTTATTATTAGAGTAAAGTATTAATTTAATTGTATTAATTGAATTAATTTTACTCCCTTCTTAAGATTTAATAATTAAATTAATTATTTTTAAAAAATTCCTATTAAGTTTTTGATCTTCTTCTATAAGGATTGATCCATTATATATTTCATTCATTCTATTTGCCTGATAATACAATCTTGCATATTGTTAGAGCAAAACCCTTGTATTTGTCTCTTCTCTCTACTTCTATGTGACAGGTTATTGCATGCAAGTATTCTATGGGTTTTGTGAATTATTTTTTATCAAATTCTACATGGTATCCGAGCCAGATCTATTGCAACTCGTTGATATTTTTGTAGGAATGGAGAAACGAGGTTTGTTGGATCATATTAGTATTTTCGGGGTATTCATTTATTGAAATAGGGGAATCGTTGATTTTGGTGTACTTTGAGCAATAGCAGACCTCACCATTGAGCTCATTGTGCCCAAGAACCCTTATTTCCATATAAAACACTTCATTTTTTGCCAACGCTACATTTTATGGTAAAAATGTTTTTGCCTCCAAGGCTATAAGAACTTGCACATGGCTCGAGGTGAGTTTCTTTAGATATTTTTTTAAAATAAAAGAAAATAAATCAATAAAAGCGCTTAGCACTTTGGAAACACTTGTTGGTCAATGGATTTGTCTTATCTATAAAATAAAATATTAAAACTCTTTATGCCCAATTCTCAAGACAAAAACAACTTTCCAACAATTGAAGAATTGTTATTCACTAATTCTTCTCTAAGTTTTACTAAGGTTCAACTTCCTTATCGTATTTTCAACAAAATCACTTTTAAATATGAATTACTTTTAACTAGAAAGCAATAAGGCATCCTGTCTATTCTTGGATAGAGGGAGAAATCAGATAAATACAAATGAAATAGTACGAACCACACATATAACAATGGAAATACACAATTTTTCCATCAACACATGCATTCAAGAGAAACAATAATGAATCAACTAAATATTTAAGTTCTACATCATTTATGTATCCAATAATAGAAAGTAGCTCCACAATTCAAAATTGATTCGAGAATAAACCAACAATGAATAACCCAAAGCACAAAGTCTTTGAATAGTTTATGGGACCTTTCATTCATTCAAAAATCATTTCATTTTTTTATGTTATTGATGATTCAAAATACTTGTAGGGAATTCAAAAGTAAATACTAAACTAAAGTTTTCAGTTTGATATCAATCAAAAACTACCAACCCCTACTACTCATGAGTTTCATGTATATATAGAGCTATGTCCGAGAATCTCCATTAAAGCTCAATTCTTGGACAGTTTAAGAAAGTTGTTCAAATAACCAATCCAAAGGTATACAGACCCAAAAACTAACTATTAAGAGTTTATCTCAAAAACATAAAGCAATAAAATTTTCAAAATGAATCATTGACTTGCTACTTAAGTGGCTTCTCTTCATCTCTATCATCCTCTACATTGATTGATCCTTGTTGCATCTTCCATCCCCTAAATGCACTCATGAACTTGGACATCACAGTCATATTTGGACTCTTTATACTCTAAAGTTGGTTCTTCCATGTATCTTTATCCTATTTCATCTTACTCACTATGTCGAGGTACTCAAGAAGTTGTCGATTGCACATGTCTATCATTCCTTCAACTTTGGCTACCTTGGTAAGATCAGATGTGGTAAGATCAACATTGTTTTTAATCAAGTTCAAGTGTTCTTCATATTGCTTGATTAATGTCTCAACATCAAAACCTCCTTCTTTGAAAGTGCGGAATGGGTTGAATTAATTGTCTGAAATTCCTTGTTCACACTCTCTAGTGTAGTTTTGCATTCTTTCTTGAAAGATTGCATACGAGAGATGGTTGAACCATTATTAGACACCCTCCAAGCTATGTTTTTTCATAAAACATGAATCAAACTTGCATTGACATGTTACAATGGATTCTACTCTTGGAATTTGTTTGAAACACATCTTCTACCTCTACCGTTTGAGTGGCCATGGATGACAACCTTTCAACTTTTTCTTTCCAGATTGTCACTTGAAGGTGAGATTAATTAAGTACGACCTCAACAAGAGTGAAGATTTTGTGTAAATCTCGTATGAGCTTAGCAACTAGGTTTATCACTTGATCAATCCAATTATAGACAATGGTGATCACATCTTTCCCCTTTTTTAAATCATCCATCAATTGATGATTCTCAGGTGCACTTGGATCAAATGTGAGTCATGGTTGATCATTGGATGTCAAACTCTATCCTTTCAGCGAACTTATATATTCAGCCACTGCATATATTTCTACCTTCAATTTTTTCTTCTTGGTTCCATCTTTTTGAGATTGTAAAACAATTTGCTTGGTTGATTCTTTCACCTAATGCTCTTTCGTTTCATAGTCAATTACTCCCAGGTTCGTGCGAGTAACTTCAAAGTTACTTAAATCAAGCTCATTTGTACCCTCCTTATGATTATATGTAGCTACTTCCATAATGCTTTTAGCTGTCACATTGTCAAACACTATCCTGGTTGTGCTCTTAGTTCTCCTAGGTTTTGGAGTCATGGTAGTGTACTTGCTCACAATATCATCTACCGAAAAGAAAACAGGTACCAATCTTTGTTTCTTATTTATCGAAGTAACTAACTAATTTGGAGTAGAAGTAGTAGCTTTTTGAGGTTCATTACTCTTGGTTGGAGTATTCATAACTTCTATTTTCTAAGGAGATGTGCCCACTGTCATTTGGACTCATTAACGATTGTCAATAAGTTCACCAATTGTTCTTTGTCAGGTTCACTGTCAACTTGAATAGCTTCATTAGGTCCCACTAGTTTTGACATCTCGACTTTTTACTTGGAATGATTTTTCCACACTAAGGAAGTATCAGCACCCTTCACACTGCTAGTTCTTGAAGATATCCTATTACCTGCAAGTTTAAGGGCAACATTAGAACATTTGGGATAAGTTGATTTTTGAACATGTTTTCTCCTTTTCATCTTTAGCCAAGAATTTTTTCTTTCAAAGACAACTTTCATCCTTTCAAGATGTTATCTTCCTCTTTAGAATCTTAGTTTATGACAGCTTGTTTGGAAACCAGGGACTCAACTAGTTGAGTGTCAATAAGATCTGACTTATCTTCTTTGACACTTGTGGTGTCTACATCCATACTCAGTTGATATAGCTTAATCTGAGAAATGGTAAACCTAGAGGATTCTCTTTCTCATACTTCTAGCTCATCTGCACAATCCTCCCAAAAGTCTTTAACATTATGAATGGGCATAAAATTTACATTAGTTCCGAATGAGCTATGAAATATCCCTTTACTATCAAAATCATGCCTAGCATGATAGAAGCCAAAATAGAAGTTGACTAAGTCTGAACTTATACATATGGCATCCTCCATACTTCTATAAATTAATTTTCCTAATTTAAGTGAGAAGGTAATATCTGACACTTCTTCAGGGAAAACTTGTTCATGATAGCAACTAGTTGTCGAGACACCTCTACTAGGATAAAATAATAAAAAACATACAGGGAGTTGCATGGGTTCATTGTCAAAGCCTCCTATCCTCAAATAAGTAAATTTAGGATACTAAATGTATATGCTCCCATAGGATTGAACAAGTTTATGAAACTCATGAGAGAATCTACGATGAGGAGAACCCTTCATTTCAAAACATAGCTTCCCAGAGAAAATATCATGGACTTTTCTAAAAAATTCCAAGACTTTGTCTATACGCAACACAGGGCAATAATTGTTTTTTCTGAATTTTTATGCTTTGTGTTGTTTAATGCTGTAAAACTTTGGGTTTCAGGATCCCTGTAAAACCTGTTTTCCAAACCAAAAACACAAGGCAATAATGATACACAATGATGTCTTTGGTCTAGGGTTCATGAGGTAAATATTGTGAATCTTGGGTGTTGGCTAACATATACATCAAATACAAGGGCATATAAAAATCTTTCTTTAGGTTCAAAGCTCACTTGGGTTGGTTCCTCAAAGAGCCAGTAATTAACTCAACCCAGTCCAAAAACTGCGACCCTTCCAACACTATCTTGATGTAAAAATACATCCAATCTTCAAATAGACTCACATCTGGATAACCACATATTCTGTGTAGCAAAACTATTATATCATGAATTCATGGGGACATATGACCCTTCTTAAGGGTTTTTAGCAACCTAGAACCACCTTTGTAAAATGATACAGTTTGGCTCCTTGTGATGACATTCCTATAGACATCTGAAGTTGCTGAAAACTTCGCCAAAAATGACGTACGAGTCATGTCAAAAAATTCTTGTTCTTCGAGGCGAAATAATTTAGACATGGATTCTCTGGTATTTCTTAGCAACATGCTCCCATCCTTTTTCAAAATATTATTGCTAGGTACATCATAGATTTGAAAACATTCTTGAATCAATTTTGGATAGGGATATGCAGGTGGGAAAGTGGAAGCCATAAGAAAATTACAATCCAAAACTTTGTTGGAAAAGGATTTTGAAAGTCTTTCACATAGCCTCTTTGTTATTCCCTCTAAATTAACCCCTAGGAGGTTTGTATCTGATATGATAGGTGACTTACTATACAAACTACAAGTATTTCCAAACATATGTAGGGTAGACCTCATGACTCAGAATCTCACTTTTTGGAAATAAAAGAAGCAGTCACTTCCCTGTCTATCAAAAGATGAAAAGAAGGAATGGGAAATACGAAAGTTACCTAATGAACAAAAACTAGGGAAACTATGAAAGTTGATTTTTTCTTCAGACTTCTATAGCTAGCATTTAAATCGCCTAAGGAAACTTTATGCTTCTTTTTACAAAGAATGATTTACCTCATATAGACTTCGAGACAGGGACAAGGCATTGATTATGAAATGAGCATAATGAATCCTTACATGTCATGAAAAAAGGGGAGACACACTACTACGAAGTCTAGCATTAATTACAAAGCAAGGAGCTCAAGTGATATTTTTCCTTCACATGCTCCAAATCTTTACTTTTAATCCATTAATCAATATCTCAATGCAATTATTAAAGATGAACCTATCTCAAAACATTAACTATTCATCACCTTTTCATAAATGATCAAATTGAACACTTGTTAGTTCTAAAATGACATCCAACAGTAGTGCAATCTCCTTGAACTTTGCAATATGTCAAGCTAGGGCCCACTAGAAAGTATCATGTGAGAATCAAAGACAAGTTGAACCAAAGGAACCATTAAATTGTTGAACCTGATACAAGGGGTACAAAGAGGTTCAAGACTCCTTTGTACCATTCGAGAGTGGTACAAAGTTGTTCAAGATTACTTAAAGAAACTTTGAACCTTTTTAACATGATAAAAACAATACACTTGCCATGGAGGTTTTACAGGTCAAACTTGGTCAACAATAGCCAAAGAAAGAGAGAAAGATACCGTTAGGACAAGGTCTACTAATGAGCTACTAAAAATTGTTTATTGCATCTAAATTTAAGAGGCTAATAAAAGGTAGAACCAATGGTTCAAAAATAAACAATTCAAGTCAGAGTGAATTAGAAAAATATACCAAAAGAAATGGCAGCTCTAAAAAATCCCAAACTAACAACACTATAGTGGTTTATATAAACTATGTGGTGGTTAAAACACCACTGGGCAGTTTTTCTTTATCAGCCACCACTCTGACATGTAGGTCATCCTTGGCTTCACCAGCACTGGTGGCTCTACTAGTGGTTCCTTTGCCTCTACCTGTGGTGCTCCACTCTGCCTTCACTAATGACCCTCTACCCAATATTGTCACTCAACTAGAAAACATCGTCATTGGGCCACCCAACCCCCTTTTTCTTAACAAGTGGTCATATGAAGGCCTGGAGGGTTTATTTTTAGCCCTAAAGGAGTGTTTTTTTGGCATTTTTTTGCCTGTTGATGTTTTGATGATATGTGGAGCATCGATATTTTTTTGGCAAACAAAATACCATTGAAAAGTTGATTTTGAGATGGACGTAATGGTGTAGATTTTTTTCTTGTTTTTGTTCTAGTATGGTATCTATTTTTGTAGTCATAGCCTAATAATCTATTTTGCATTTTAGGGGTCATAACATATTCATCTTTGCTCCATTTTTTGATCTAGAAGAAGTATCAAAAAGATCTTTTTGAGAACTTCCCAAATTCTCTACTACTTTCATCAATTTTTATTAAGGCACACATGATTTCACACTGAAGTATTTTTGAGCTCTCTTTCATGTATTTGCTTTCCAAAGTGTACTCGAGTTTCATTATATGTATTAGGGAGGATGTTTTTTTCTTGATTTATGTAATTTATATCACAAAACCAACACTTAAAAACACAAAACACAAGACCCCTTATGCATCTTTTGTCTAGTTGTGAAAGATCACATTAATAATTATAAAAATTTAGAGTAGTTGAGGCACCACTTACAACATGGAAGACTCCTCTAAGTTAGTTGAGCCTCTTACTCTACATAACTACCATCTCTAGTGTTGGTTTGAATTTTCGCATGATAAAATTCCTTTGTCTAGGTATAAAAATTCAGATTTTATCCATTAATGGTGAATAGGGTTTATGGTCTTTGGTCATCCAGATCTGTTAACCTTTGAAAAAATTCGTTAAAACCCTTTGTCTCATTCCTTTTGTAATTTTCAAGCGTGAAACCCTTTTAAAAAATAGGGCGAATATTCTATTTTCTTTTAATTTTTTCCCGCACCCTCAAGTAACCTTTCCTCTCAGGTTCCTCACTGTCCGATTTGAATAGATCTACCATTGTCGCTACCTCGCTATGAGGAGTTGAGCACTTTTTATACATAGCGAGGTAGCGAGTGCCAAAAAGTTTATTAAACGGGACCGTAAAATGAAGGCACGATGATCGGGGATTTTTTTTTGGCCGACTTTTGAGTCACATGCACCTTGTAAGTACCCTCAGAATAGGAAAAGGGGCCCAGTAGAAGTAGCCAGAAGTCAACACCGGAATAAAGGTCTTTTCGATGCCTCACTACCTCGCTATCGAAAAAACTAAGCATCTTGCCATTAGCGAAGTAGCGAGGTGCTGTGAAATCAAAGACATGATGGCCTCCAAGTTTCTCGATAATCGTAGTCTATCTAGGTGGCATGATGAGTAATGATTTCTATTGTCAGAAGCAATTAGTAGGGGCAATGGTGATTTGATGGGTTTTTATTCTTCTGGCACTGAGTTTTATTAAAGTCACCGGAGCTCGCTACCTTGCTATCAAAAAATTTGACATCTCGCTGTTAGCAAAGTAGCGAGGCACCGTAAAAAGAACAGTCGATGGGACCTTAAGCAACGTGGAAAGGTGACTAGGATTTAAGAAAGGTTTGGCTCATTGCCAACAGTAAAGATTTTCCTACGTCACTAGTGCCCTAGACCCACGTCCCATTCATAAAGTGTATAAGGGATTTTGATTGTTAGATCAAACTAGAATCAACAGTCCTCGCTATCTCGCTATGGAAAGTTGCAAGTTGTTTACTCTATGCGACATAGCGAGTATGGGACCCACCACTCTTCAGGGTACTTTATGTAGTTTCTCTACCTTTGATTTGATCTCAGATCAAGGGCCGTCGCTATCTCGCCATGAAGAGTTGTTCGGACGATATGTATAACAAGGTAGCAAATGAGGGCCTATCATTGTTCTTCTAAGCAACGCAGTAATGTATCATCCACAAGATCAAGATCGAATCAATGGCTGTCATTGCTTCACTATGGTAAGGTGCTCATTCTTTATGTATAGCGAAGTAGTGACCTTTTGACATGTGTCCTCAGTTGCCAATGGGTCCAGACGGAAGTGCCATCAAGGAAGGAGCTATGTACATGGGCAGTTTTCATTAGATTGACTGTCCAACTTGTCAAGTGGAATGCTGAGTTGTCTTTCTCCGTATCCCATGATCGTAAGATTTTTAAAGATCGAAGGCGCAGATTTAAACGTAGAAGATGGTGCCACTCTGTGTATTAATTAGACATGAAAGCTTTGCATGTGAGGAAAATTAGAGTATAATACAGAAGGTTTTATTAGTTTCACCTTACACAAACAAAGATTTCAAGCCTTTCCTAAGCAGAAGCAATTACTGAAGAAGATTGTGCTGAAGTTTGGCAAGATTGTGAAGCAGTTTGTTCACAAAAAATTTGCAAAAATACAGAGGAAAATGAGGACAAAATTCAAGTAATCCTACTATAATCTCTGTAAGTATTTCAGTTCTGTAAAGTATAATCGAAGATGCCTCTAAAGAAGGAGTTTTTAGGTCAAGTAAATTATTTGGATAGAAATGTACATGATGATTTGCTTGAGTTGCTTCCTGAGTCTACTGTAGAGACAGTGCAAGTTATAAAGTTGACCTCATTAAACCCTAGGTTGAGGATGGCAGATGGATTGTATGATAAGGGTAATTGGGTCCAGGATGCTCAAACCTCACAAACTGGTTTCAATTTGTTCAAGAAATGGTTTGCAGAAAGGAAACTGTTTGCCCACATGCCAATAATGGAATTTCAACTTAGGAAAGCTAGTTGTTCCCAATGTGTTCATGGATTATGATCTCCTTGAGGCCATGGCGAAGAGTTATGATCAAGCCACTAGGGTAATGAGAAGAGTAGATGATGAAATTCTGATCACCATCAGTCCAGAAGAGATTAGGGAAGTTTTTTGTTTGGGACCTCTCACTAGGTATCATGTGCCCATTAATTTGACAGATTTAGAAAAATAATATATGTCAAAGAAGGATATAGTTAGACAAGGTGCACTGAAGGCCCACATTGGCAGAATTGGAACCCTACAAGCAATAACATCATCCTCTAAAGAACCTTTCAAGAAAGCATGCTTCAATGCCAGGGTAGTAGAGATATATAGGACCCTATGCCGAGTTTTTGGAGAGGCTGAAGAAAACTTTATCCCTATGAGTTTCATGTATATAATTACTCAAATCTCCTCTTTCGGTGTGGATATAATTTTTGATTTTGCTTCTTACCTGGTTGATGAGATTCATAGTGGATTGGTTGGGATTGCTAAGGGCAAGGTGGAGAAGGTTTGGGGCCAATACTCCCTATTGATGCATATGTTTCTGTTTAAGGGGGCTACATACTTTGGTAAAGAAATGGTTTTGAATAGAGAACAAGAGGGGGAAGCACTGCCAGTTCAATTGTGGAGTACAAATATGATTGGGGAAGCAAAAAATGCTAGTTTTGTTAGATTTGACAAGTACTTCACCCCCAAACTGAGGTGCCTTGTATTAAGAGACAATCCAAGGATCCTTGAGGCACTAATGCACCTTGTTAGGCCTATGGATAAACCCCATAATCTGAAGGTTTCACATAATTGGGGAGATATCATCCCATATTCAATTTCAACTATTATCAGAATTTATGGATTCAAGGGAACACCTCATGTACTACCTTACCAGGTGCCCTTAAAGGTAGGAGTAGCTGAATTCTTGTGGTAGTTGGGAGGAGTAGAAGAAGCCTTTTTGCACAAAAGGGGAACAAGATCATTTTTTCCCACTTGCACAATAGCCCACCAGTTTGTGATAACCAAGGAAGGATGGGTTTCCCTTTACAAATTTTTGGATTAGTATAAGATGGCAGTATCTCACCCTCATTTTTGTGATGCAGAATGTTTCTTTCATTTGGCTCTTAGGCATAGGATCAAACTTCGTCTAGTTGAGCATGAATTTTATTTCCTTGAAGATGTAATAAGGAATGAGTACTCTCTGCAGGAGCAAGAGACAAAGAAAGAAAAATGGAGAGTCTATTCAAAAGTTTTGAGTTTCATTAATTGTTTTGACAAAGATTACAACCCTCTAAGTAATGTTGTAACTACTACATATAGAATTAATAAGCTTATGAATACATTCCCTGAAATAATGGAGGTGATGAATGAGAAAAAGCAATATTTTATTGATTCTTTTCCAGATAAGGCCAGAGAAATAATGAGGAGATTGGGCTTCACTCCTAATATAGGGGTAGGCCCACTAGTTGTTCAAAGGAGGTCAGGATATACTATCATTCAGGGTCAAAGGCCCATTGTGGATAAAGGAAAACATATAGTTGAATCTACTAATGTTATTTTTGAAGAAAGGCCTCCTGAACCTTCTCCTAAGAGGAGAAAGATAATAAGGGAAGAGGAACCACATGATGAGATTTACTCACCTTCCCAAACCCCCTTGAGAATTAAGGAGGAGCAGCTCACTGATGAGCAAATTGAACAAATTGGATCAAAAGGGGGAGTTTTTGTTACCCAAGTAGAGATTGATGAAGGGAACCCCTAGGAGCCTCTTGTGCCAATTTTTGACTTGACTATAGTAGATTTTAGGGGAAGAGAATTGGATCCTATTTTGGAACAAGCCAGTCGGCAATTTTTGTCTAGTGACAGTTTTGTAAAGTCTAGGGCTTTCCATCAATTTGCTTGGAGGGAAAACATGAGCAATTTTGAGGAAAGATGTAAGAATATGAAAATAGAGCATCTAGAAATGGATGAAGCCTCCATCCAAAATCAAATAAAGGAACAAATGATTCAAGAGTTCTAGAATATAACCCCTGAAGAAGGGAGACAGATGGTAAGGGCTGCAAATATTTTATTGTTGCCCAATTGGGACATTGTTGATGCCTTGATTTTCAATTCTGTGTCAAATAATTTGGGATTGCAAGATCCAAATACAAAGGAGTTATTAGGAATTGCATTCAGTAATAACCAAGCTTCTCTTGTCATGTGGTCATTAAGAAGAGGATTCAGGGCTGTTCCATCATAGCCTGATGATTCGGGACTAACAAGGAATATCATTGTGAGGAGAGTTATTGATACCTCACATGTACATGCAACCCACATGAATGTAGATTACTCTCAATTTGCCTTGGCTATTGCAAAGAGGGAGGAAAAAGAAATGATTGAGTTGTAGAGCAAGTATGAGGTGGTTGTGGATGCCTACAATAAAGAGGTAAAGAAGAGAATTGAGCTTGAGAACAAGCTAATGGGTAGGTCAACAACACCAAGAATAACATACCCTCGCCCCCCAGTTGAACCCTTCAAATCCACCCCCCTCATAGAAATACTAGATACACCCCAAAGGCCATAGTACTACACTGCTGAGGATTTTGAAGAAGAAAAGGGTAAACTGTGGGCCCTACATGTAGAGTTGCAGGCAAAATATGAAGATAAATTAAGAAAAGCTCTTACATATTTGGGGGATAAAATTGAATGGCCACTAGTTAATGATCAGTTGGCTAGGGTGATCAGTATCTGGGAGGAATTGAAAGCCAATGATGAGGCTTTACAGCTTATCGTGAATAAATGGGTGAGAAGGGAGAAAGAAATGACATTTTTGTGTTTCTGTGTCATAAAGAATTCTTATGATCAAATTGAAAAAACCTTTGATATTGTTTATGATCTTGCTAGTTTTGACAATAAAAGGATTCGTTTACAGAGAATAATAGTAGGCTACTTGAATAAGTACAAGAGCCAAAAGTTTAGTCTGTTTCCTCGTGCCCTAGATAAAAGAAATAATTTGAAAAATAAAGATGAATGGACAAAGGAACTTGATGATATTTTTTGTTTAAGGATGAATAGAATTATAAATGAAACAGGGCATGCATGGTGGGCTACCACAACGGAAGAAATGGTGAAGGCCCAAATATTCTTTGATTCTTTAAAACAAGAATTTGTTGCTATTGATAATGAGGCTGAGTATGTGCTCAAGAGGCAGAGTGATATTTTTCAATTCAATTGGCCAAATGACACACTATTTGACAAGTGAATGGAAGAAATAGCTCCTGGTGAACAGTTTGAGGAAGTAGAAACTGACAGTGATGAGGTGCAAGGTGATGAGATCCAAATCATTGACACCATCACTACATAAGGCGAATAGGGAGAAGAAGACAAGAATGATCAGTCTCTTTCAGTTGCAGACCCAGGCCCACAAGACACTGATACAACCAAAGAAGAGGGAAAAGTAGAAGTTATTCCCACTATACAAGATAAAGATGGTGCAAACCCATAGGTGGAGACTAACTTGCAATCATCAAAACAATCTTCATCATTGGCTAGCTTGGCAGTTGCATACAAAGAGAGATCAGAATAGTAGCTAAATCAACAACAATAGAGGATGTGACAGAAGCAGACCCACCAAAAGGAATGTTTGATCTAGACATCTTCTGTTACCCACATTTTTGTCATTTTATAATAGGTGTATGTAATTATCTCTTGTAAAAGACACCTATCATTTTCTCTTAGCTTTTAGCTTGTTGCATTTCACATTATATAAGTGAGATTCTAGGGCTAGAGAAGGGTCTGATTTCTAATGTTTTCTAGGTGATATACCTAGTTTGTTTTCGGTCCAGTGTTGGGATCAAGTTTATGATATATTTTCTCTGTTAGTTCCTGAGAATACATGAATATAGAATGATCTTTATGTTTCTTCCTAAAATCATTTTGAGTTTACTGTAAATGTATACAATTTTCAAAGAAAATGAATACAAATTATGAGTTGTCCCCATATCAATTCTTTCTGAATTTTGTTTCCTTTTAGTTACTTGGTCATCTAGATATTGTATGAGTAAAGGCTTGTGTAATTGAATGCAATCCAGTTAGGTTGTATATCTGTTCACCATTGCTATTAGTTCAATGGATTAAGTAAAAGCCTTGATGAATTTGATAAGGTTGCTACAGTAGCAGGAAGGATTTTTTGAATGGTGAATTCTGATAAGAATTGCTGATAATATTTGTTGTAAGGCAATAAATTAGATCTATGGATTTGTAGTAGACTCTGAATCCAAATGGATTAGGCACTGGTCAAATTGATTCAGCTGGAAGAGAAATATGTCATAAATGGTTTTCAAATGCAGAATTATAATCAATTTTACTTTTATTTCCTAAAGATCTTCAAAGTTGGTCGGTACTTGTTTGCATGGAATGTTTTAGCTTTAGTCAGTCATTATTGCTGAGAATACGTGCAAATCTATAGAAGAATTTTGGCCAAATCTGTTATATGGGATGTGTTTATCAAATTGTCAAGAATTATGCATGTATTTGAGGATTTGAGATTAGAATCAAAATGAAACTAAAATAATTCTCATACAGTGTTTCCCAGTCTTGAATCATCCTTGGGTATACCCACCCTGGTTTTGTAGAGCCTAAAGAGTAGAAAACCACCCTTGGTTTTGTTGAAGTTGGGTCTAAATGGTTTGCACATATAATTGTTAATAGGAATTAGCTAATCCTTAGATTGTGTGAGTGATATCATTTTGGTATTGAGCATTTTGTTGATTCAATAGTTTGAAAACACCAGCATCTAGTAAGGTTGTATGACTTGCCCTCTCAAATAACAAGGGTTATGGTCTTGTTTTGATGAGGTTTAGCCTCAGTTAACACACCCTTTTGAGGTTATGCAACATAGGAACAATGTTGATTAGGCTATGGGATTGTTATCATTACATGTTATAAACAATCTTCTCTTTCATCTTGATGGTTGTAATACACCAAGTTTGAGAGGTTGTTTGGAATTGTTAATAAGTTTAGAGCACTTCAAATTGAGGTAGACTTGACATCATAGTGACCAAATTCATTTCCCACTATTGAGAACTTTTTGATGAAGTTCAAACAATAGAGATCTTTGCTTCAAGGTTGTGGGAAGAACAAGATTGATAATGAGTGCATTTACCTAATTTTGTTTAAGCTTTGAGGGAACTTTCAAATTTTCTCCTATACTTTTCACTCCACTATGGATGCCTTGGGTCCTAGATTCTAAATGCTCACTTTTGAGGTGTTTTGTAATCAGTTGACTAGAAAGAAAGCCAAACTTACAGTTGGATTCTCTTACAGGATCAAAGAATCAAGCATTGGTTTCTTAGAAATCTAAGGGGAAGCAAAAGCAAAAACAAAAACCCAAATCATATTCAACTAGTAGTGGAAATTCCTCCAAGCCAACTCAAAAATTAGATAACAAAGGACCCCCTCCCAAAGGAAAATCTTCAAGTCTGTCGAGTCATCCTCCAAGACTAAGAAGTACACAGGCGATCCTTGTAGTTTTTGTGGCAAGGAAGGGCATCTAGTTTCTAAGTGTTGGAAACTACTTGAGGCTCTTGAGGAAGCCATGCATCAGCACAGTATTGCTTCTTCGAAATCACCTCCTTCTCCTCCAAAGGAAGGACATGTTCTTTCTGTACGAGCTCTACCTTCTTCCACTATATGGATCCTTAATTATGGTACTTTGCACCACATGACACACTCTCGTAATCTAGTTACCTCACTTGCACAAATACTACTACACATATTGTAGTTGATGACTTAGCACAACTTACAGTTTTAGGTTCATGCATTGTTTCATTGGTTGGTGGTTCTCTGCAGGATGTTCTTTTGGTTTCTAACATTTCTATGAACCTCCTCTCTATTTTCTAGATTTTTCATCATGGTTCTTGTAAAATAGTTGAGTTCTCCTCACATGATGTGGTTATATGAGATCTCCATGATCATTATTTGGTTGTGGCTACTAGGAGTGTTGATTCAGAGTCTCACTTATACAGGTTTGATGGCTCTAAGAGCTCTTATTCTACATGTGTTTCTCTTGTTTCTCATGCACACACAATGAGAAAGATTTGGCATGAGAATTTTGGCCATGTCAATTACAAATATCTATAGCAAATGAGTACACAGGAGCTAGTGATTGGGCTACCTCATATCTCTTGTACTAATATTGTTTGTTGAGGTTGTGCTCTTGGAAAACATCAACGAGATCCTTTTCCAATAGGTAGAGCCTTAAATGCCAAGGCACCATTGGAGTTGATATACAATGATCTTATGTCACTTCCTACTCCTTTTTTCTGGTGCTTTTTATGTGCTTTCCTTCATAGATGACTTCTCTAGATATACATGGGTGTACTTATTGAAGTACAAATCTAATATCTTTGACTCATTTCAAATCTTTAAGACATTTTTGGAGAAGAAGTCTAATATTTCTATTAAGAGGATACACACTGACAATGGGGGGTAATATGTTAATTAGTTTTTTTGTGATTTTTGCACTAAGCATGGTATATTACATCAAGTGATTGTTCCCCATACTCCTTAGCAAAATGGAGTTGCTCAGAGAAAGAATAGAACATTGTGGGAGATGGCTAATTGTATGATTTAGTCTCAAGATATGCAACCTTCTTTCTAGGAAAAGGCACTTGATTGTGCCAACTACATTTAGAATTAGATCCCTCAGAAGGCATTATGACATATGACTCCTAAGGAAGCTTGGTCCCATGTCAAGGCCGATGTTTCTATATTCAGAGTTTTTAATATTAGGCTTGGGCATTTATCCCAAATGCCTAGAAAAAATCCATAGAGAGTAAGATTCGACCACTAATATTTTTTGGCTACTATTAGGATATGAAGGCATACAAGTTGTTTGATCTTGATTCCAAAGAGTTCTTGTTTCAGTGAGATGTTTAGTTTGATGAGTAGTATCTTCAGATGGAGCCTCCATCACCAACTTCTCTTATCCTCACTGCCTAGTACTTCCTCTTCTCCTCAAGATTCTATATCCTCTAAGGATGGCTTAGATAATGATCCACCTTCCCCACCTCTATCACATATTCAACATGTACCCAAGTTGGCTTGTGATATTATTAATACAACTAGCCCTTTGGCAGGTGATCCTTCAAATACTCATCACACTTGTGCTTAGACATCTAGTATTGGTCTTTTGAGTCATGTTATTTTAGATGGTCATCAAACATTTTCATAGGCGATAGGACATCCTCAATGGGATAGGGCTACGGATGAGGAGTACTATTCTTTGATGAAGAATCACACTTAGGATCTTTGTCATCGTTTGAAAGGAAGAAAGATGGTTAAGTGCAAGTGGGTGTACCATACCAAGTATGCAACAGATGGATCTATTGATAGTTATAGCGCATGTCTTGTTGTGAAGGGATTCTCACAAGTGGCGAATATTGATTACTCTAAGACCTTTTCTCTTGTCGCCAAGAAGAATTTTATTTGCCTTGTACTCTCACTTGTAGCTTCTCAGGGATGTACATAATATCATATGGATGTGAAGAGTGCCTTCTTGCATGGTCATATACATGAGAAGATCTATATGGAGCAACCTTAGGGTTTGGTGTAGGACTCTTTTATGGTGTGCAAACTTAGGAGGTCATTATATGGTCTCAAACAAGCCCCTTGAGCTTGGTATGAGAAGATGGACTCTTTTTTGCTTGCATCACTTTTCACACATTATCATTTTGATCCTACAGTGTACATTCAGTGTCATGGGGCTGACCTTTTGATACTTGTGCTATATGTTGATGATCTCATTATTACATGCAATTATTCCTCCATGATTCAGCGTGTTCAGCGAGCTTTGAGAGAGCGATTTGAGATGATCGATCTTAGACTTCTGCACTATTTTTAGACATATCGGTTATTAAGTCTTTGGATGATATTTCCATACTTTGGAAAAAGTATTCTCTTAATATGCTTTAGAGGTTCATCATGCTTGATTGTAAGCCTAGTGCCACACCATTTCTATTAGGTGTTGTTTTATCTACCACTTTCTCTACTCCTACAGTGGATTCCACATTATATAGGTAGCTTGTGGGTAGTTTGTTGTACCGAAATCACACACATCCTAATATTTCCTTTGTGGTTGGACTTGTGTCTCAATTTTCACATGATCCTCATGAAATTAATTGGGAAGCTGCCAAACATATCTTGAGGTACATTTGGGGCACTACTTCTTATGGCATTCACTACATTGTTGGTTTCATAGACTCGGATTGCATTGGTCATACTCATGATCAAAAGTCTACTTCTGGCTTTTTCATTTTGTCTTGGTTATAGTCCCATCACATGGTCTTGCAAGAAGTAGGAAGCTCTTGCATTATCATCTACAAAGGTAGAGTACTGAGCACCTGTGCTAGCTAGTCAGGAGGTTTTATGGCTTCGGTATTTGATGATAGAGTTTGGTTTTCCTCCTGATAGGCCCATTGTTCTTTGGTGTGACAATCATAGTTCCATCCACATTTATCGCAACCCAGTTGAGCATAAGAGGACCAAGCACATTAAGATCCAGATGCATTTCATCAAGAAGTTGATTTAGGATGCATTATCTATCAAGACTCAGCAAATGCGAGTGCAAAAGATTTAGACTTCAATATGAAGGGCTAGATTGTGTGGATGACTAAGGGACTTGCCATATTCTTTAGAGAAAGTGAGATAGTGAAGCAAGGAAATGTGGTCAACCATAGCTTGGAACCACTCAGCGTCAATATCCATGGGAAAAAAGCTTTTTCAAGAATCTCCTTATGTAAAGGAGATAATTCTAGCAACTGAAAGATGGAAATCTGTACAGGGGTTCGTTGCAACTAACTAACAAGATCATAACTAGATATGGCTGGAGTAGGGACCTATTTGGAGGAGTATGCATTCTTAGGATCATGTGTTACTTTGAGAACAACCTTGGATTGCCCCCTAGTGACAACATTTAGTGTCTCACCATGCAAAGAGGAAGATTCTACCACCTTAAGAGTTACCTTAGGCCTAGTGTCTCTATAGTTTTGTTGAGCATTATGTGTTTTCAAAACTACCTTAGGGATTTTTTCATCAATAACATAGTTGGGTTCTTTGTCAAATTTGGGACCCATCATGCAGATATGTGCAATAGGTTCCAACATGTTAATGACATTGTCTGTATCAGTATAAGTGTAATTGATCTTAGCATCGTGATTTTTCTTGTTAGCATGAGATGATTCCTCATTTTCATATTCGAGTAATGGTTGTTTAAGGGGTTTATGATCAAATTTTTTAACTAAGCCATTTATAACAACCTTTCCTCCATTAATGAGGCCTTGGATGACATCCTTAAGCTTGAAACCATTTTCAGTGTCATGTCCCTTACTCCTATTATAGCTATAAAAGTGATCATCCCTCCACCAAGTAGGCTTGATGGGTGGGTCATAGGGTCAGGAATCACCAGGTAGTATGATAAGCTTGTTAGCAAGAAAGTTCTTTAGGACCACCTTATATGAGTCTACTATTGGTGTGTAGACATATTTTGGTTTAGAAGACTTCTTGGTTTTGTTTAAAAGGTTGATATTTTGAAATATCTTATTATTTGGCAACATAAATAACATTAGATAAATAGAAGGTTGGCTCTTTTTTCTTAAGAGCATCTATGACTCCATCATTGATGACATATTTGTTCTTGTTCCACAATTTTCTCTTTTCCTCGTTATTGCCATTGCCATTCTTGTGTCTGTTTAGCGTGATATCACCCTTCTTAATAGCAAAATCCTCAATGTGGTAAGCACTTTCAATCATGTCATTGAAGGATGTGAATAATTGTTTTTTGTAATGTCATAGTATAGTTCAAATACAAGTGTGTTGATAAAGATGTCAATTTTCTCAATTTTAGGAATCTGCTAAGGGTACCTTAAGTGTAAGGATCTCTAATGTTGGAGGTATATATCAAAGGGCTCGCCTTGTTTTTGTTTAATATTGCACAAGTCTAGCATAGTGATAGGATGTTGAATATTGTAAGAATATTGTTGAATGAATCATTGTGCAAGCTCATGAAATGACTTGACGGGGTTGGGGGGCGAACTTTGTGAACCATTCCATAGCTTGGCCCGTCAAACTCCTAGGAAATAACCTCATGAGATATGTGTCTTCGTGCATAAAATCCATGCTAAGAGAATAGAAGTGTTGTACATGATCATGGAGATTGCCATTTCCATCATATTTGTCATATTTGGGAACCTCTATATCCCTAGGAAATGGGAGCATGCAAAGTCTTCTATTGAATGGAAGAGCACCTATAGATTCTACAAAAGAAGTCATAGGTTGTTCTTTGGATACTTGTAATTGAGCAAGTTGGTTTTTGAGCTCTTGCATTTCTTCTCTTAATATGTTATCTCTTATGAATGATCCTTTGCACATCAAAGTCATGGGGGAGTTTCCATCCCCTGGAAGTCATATATTGAAAATATTGGTCACCATTTTGTTCTAAGGATTTTAGCATCAACCTATAGGCAACCTCATCTTATTTTAATCACATGAGATCTTCGCTAGTGATTTCATCATTTACCTTACTTTCATGATGTGATTGTGAGTTTCTAGGTGGTGATGGACATTGTCTCCTACATTTATTCTTGGAGATCTAGGTGGTATATTGTTTCCATCATTGCCACCAGTAGGATTTCTATTGAAAGGATTACTCTAGTAACCATGTGCATGTCTATTCTTAGTATTATATGTATGAAAATTAGTCTTGACTTGATGATAAGATCTCTCCTAGTGGCCATGCATATAGCCTCTTGCAGTCACTCTCTTTTTCTAGGCATTTTTGTTATTCTTTTTGTGAATAGAGTTACTCTAGGCGATGATTCCTCTCTTTGCAATGCATGGTGAGAAAAACATTGTCTTCAGCCCTAGAAGTATCAAAGGGAGTATCGAAAGGGTTCTCAAAGTTGTAGAGTGGATTTTTCCAAGTGTTAGCCTCTTCTTCTTCGTTAGGAACATGTTCTTCCTCACAAGTTTGCCTATGAGGATGCCTAGTTGGAGTTGTCAATTGTTCAAAGGTGAGTGAAGGATGACTTCCTTGACCGACTTGGACTCTAGTCACAACTGATATGTAAGGATATTTTTTCATCTAACGGGATGAAATAAATGTTTTTAGATTTAAAGTTTGTATGGTCAATAACGATCACTTGTCAAAGATAAAATAACTGGGTGGCTTGTTAAGAGTGCTTAAGAACTTACAACACTAATGGCTCGAGCCAAGAAATTGAGCAAGAAGATTAATAGAAAATAGCTAGAATAACAATGTAACTAGATTTTGACAAGTGATCATTAGTGACATTTAGCTCATTCCTAACAAGCTAGATCCATCTCTTCAACTTATAACAACACCTAACATGAAGATTTTAAACCAGACTCGGGTAGGATGAAGCAATGACACCCCTAAATCAATTATGATGCAATTCTAACTCAATTTTGCAAGCACCAGAGGTTGGGAGATACTTCTCATAAAGCTAGGCAATATAGAATCAACATTAGTTATCTTACGATAAACCTTTCTACAAAAGAGTGATACTTTTGGTGTGTGTGATATTTTTCACAAAGCAATGTAATAGACTTTATAACCAGTGTGTGATAGAGTTTCTAACTGGCATGCGATACTTTAGTAGGTGTGAAATATCACACGATATTTCCTAGAAGGTCGTGTGATAAAGGGCTAGTGAACTATGTAAAATGCAACTTGAAGCTTAAAAGAACTATGTTTTAGTTTGATTTCTTGAACATCTCAGACTAGAATGCAATATTGATTGTATAGAACTTAAGTTTGCTGCATAAAACACCATGGTTTGAAAATAGTAAGGGAAATAAATATGTCTCAAACAATTAGACAAGGGACAAAGCAACCTTTCCAACACAAGCAATTGAGATATCAAAAGAAAAATCCTACGAATGCTAACAACATGTTTGATGTTTGAGAACATTTACACAAGCCTTTTCACATTCCAAGAAAAACTACCTAAGGTCATAGTTCATTACTCAACACCTTGGACCATGCTTGATGCCTCTTCACCTCACACAAAGTGGTTGCCCTTAATAGATATTGGCTTTGTCATGGAGGTGCCATTGGCACAACCAAGGGGACACAAAATGGTGAGTATAAAATCTTGGGGTGATCTGGGTAGTTTGCTAGGATAGGTCCTTGCACCAAGATGTTGAGCAAATAAATAAGGTAGCTTCTATCCTACAATGTTTAGAAAGGGCTTATGTTCATAGTACTACTCTTTCTCCCAATATGGGACACCTTACCTTGTGTAAAGTAATGGACCACATGGCTACAAGAGTAGCTTAAGCATTCTCACCTACTAATTTTTTCATGGTCACAAACCCACAAGTACTTCCACTAGATGAAGACAAGTACTATTTCTACCAAGGTTTTGTGTCCTTGACAGCCTTGAGTTTATAGTGGGTTGGAAGAGTCAAGTTTTCTTGTCCCCACTTGGGTCATTCCTCTTGATCTGTCAAGAGCAGGCCTACTAAAGGATTCTAGACTAAACAAAGATGAGTAATACCAATGACCAAGGCTACAAGGGTTTGTACCAATGCAATCCAAGCTCCTAATGCTTCCTCAAGACATGCCAAGAAAATTCGTGTACCCCTTCCTCCACCTTGGCATATCAAATGGGTCAAGATTTTTGATTCACATAATAAGAAAAGAGAATACTCTCCTACCAAGTGACAAGCTTTAATAAAGCAAGTAATTATGCACCTATGCAAAAAATGAGCAACTAGTATATTGCTGCACACAAAATGAAAGAAATACAAGCACATTTGATTGTTTGTTTTTTTGCTTTTTAGGCAACCTTGAAAACAAGAGTTAGTAGCCTTTTAGCATAAGGTCTTTGACATGCATTCTTTTATAGCAATTTGCAAGCAATTTTAGAGCAACCCTACAAAACAAATGTGTTAGTCCAAAATGAGATGAAAACCTGTAGTAGACCTCTATTAGAGAGTGAATAAGCCCGAGAAATCCAAAAATAGAATACCAAAGACTCAAAAATTGATCAAATAACCCAAATAATAAACAGATCCAAATAGGGTGATATTTTTTTTGCTGACAGAGTATCATATGATACTTTTTAGTATATAGAGGTGACATTTTTCCTTTGTGTGATACTTGTCAATATACCCATGTGATAGACTTCACAATACTGATGTGATAGTTTTATGAATAGCCGCGTGATACTTTAACTAGTAAAGTATTGTACAACAGTACTAAAAAATATCATACGATATTGATAAAGTACCACATGATAATTTCATCTGTAGAGAAAAAAAAAGTTTAAAAACAACAAGGAAAAATGCATGATTGAATGCAACTAGAGAGGCAAAACAGAAGTGTTCTACCCCATGGTGGGTGCCAAAAATGTACACTATAATTGTGCATTTCTCTAAACCATTCTATCCAAGGTATTCCATGAGTTGGAAAGCTTGAATTGTGATTGAGAGCTCCCTAGTCATGGAGTGCAAAAGGCATATAATACAAGCAATATGATAGCTCTCAGCTAAGCCTTAGAGATACAACCCTTGCTAGTAAACCATGAATGAGAGATTCTTTAGACAAGAGAAAGAGTGTTAGTGTTAAAGAACTCTCAAAGAATGCAATACAAAGATGAAACTATGCTAGAATGAGATGCACAATGCAACTATGCTAATAACATGGAAGTATTACCAAACCATTATAACTAAACTAGGTGATCAATGCTCATTGTAAAGGGAACTAGATTAATGAAAATGAGGCTAAGCTAGAATTAGGATGCAAGAATGCGAAAAAAAAGATATAATTTCTCAACAAAATGCTGCAAGAAAACCTTTAAGTAAACCTACAAAATAACAATAGCTCAAAATCGAGATCCTTAGAGAAGGAGAGAGCTCTCTCTTTTAAAGGTGTATGGATGGTTGAGATCGAGATCAAGAAATGAGTGATCAAGGGTGGGGGTTGACTTTTGACATGATCCATGAGCAAGATAATTTCCACCAATGAGAAAGAGTTGACTTTTCATGTGAGATAAAGTCTTTTCTTTTAATTTGTAAATATGAAAAAGACTTTATGTGTGCACATTAGAGCGGGTTGGAAGAATGGGGTCTTTTATTTAATTAAAAGGGGACATGTTCTTTTAATCAAATATGGACTTAGGATATCATAGTAAAAGTATAGGTTAAAATCAAATAAATTGATTTTTAGAAATTTGGCCTAAGAAAATGATTAAATAATTTATCCAAAATGCTGAGAAGGGGGTAATAGTCTAAGTGACCATTTTTAGGTGATTACAACAAGTGTGATTGTTCGTGCATTTTACATGCACTAGGCCAATAAGAGTTCCTAAAGCACTAGATCAAAGCCTTTTGAGAGTGTTTGCATATCCCCTTGATGAGTTATGGAAGTTCAGAGACTTACTGTACTAGAGAGTGAGATTTGATCGCATGCTTGGCGATGAGATATTGTGGAGACCATACCTTTAGATGGTAGAGTGGCTACTACACACCAGATGAGGTTTTTAAAAATGAGATTCCTATAGAGATCGTAGAGTTATGTGATCATGTTGTACTATTATGACTGAGTATTGAGACAATTTGGCATATAGTAGGGAGTATTGAGAGTAGTGTCGCGGTATGCCCATCTTCAGAGATATATTTAGAGACCTAAAGCTAGATGCTAACATACAATAGTTGGTACCTCCTCTAGTGATTCAAAGGATGGAGAGGATGTTCTTGCCACAAAAAACCTATATGTAGGTTGCATAGAGGAGTATATCCAGTACTAGATTAGTGGTGGAGTGAAATCCATCTTCCCACTAGACCGTCGTTTAGGAGATTTGGTCCCTTCTAGAGATCTCATAGAGGAGTTTTCATAGATGAGGATGAGCCCATGAGAGAGGGTGAGGAGATAGAGGATGAGGATCACCCAACAATAGAGATGGAGTATGAGGAGACCCTTGAGCCTGATGAGAGAGAAGATGAGAGATAGGACCCACTAACAAGGGAGGCTACTGGAGAGGAGAGAGAAGAAGAGATGCCCCCACAAGATCATGTAATAGATGTGGAGCCTACTTTCAAATATATGCCATACTATTGTGATCACGATATCCACAATCCCAGAGTAACACTTCACTCTGACAACCTAGTCAATGAGAGCATGGAGAGAGAAACTGATCCATGCCCCCACCCTCAGAATTAGAGTGAGATATGGAGTGACTCGAGGGGATTCCAAGTAGAATTTTTATGTTATAGATGAAAATTTAATTAAGATAAAGAAAGTAGAATACTAAAAAGATTCTGTTGGTGTTTCAAAACTACCAAGCAACAAAATACTTGATACCAAGATAATGAAGAGAAATACAATCTAAGGGTTAGCTATTTCCTATGTTCAAATAAGAAATCTTCAAATCTAGACCCAACTTCAACAATATCACGAGGATTTTCTACTCTTTAGGTTCTACAAAACCAAGGCAAGTGCACATGGGATAAAGAGTTCAATATTAGAAATCATCTTCACACTTAATTCACTCAATGATATTCTTTCATAACATTTATCCCTTATAGGAAATTCTTTGGCCACAATTCTTCTCAGATTTATGGACAATTCTGGGTTACAATAGCTAACTACAACACATAGAAATTGAATGCAAACAAGTGTTGACCAACTAATAAATTCTTCATACATTAAAGTAAAATTGGTTTGATTTTTTTTGAAATTTTGCTTGATGCAATCCTATAATTTCTTCACATGCAAATTGAATAAATGATCAGTGCCTTATCCATTAGGATTTAGAGTCTACCGAGCAATTTTGACCTAATCAATTGCATTACAAACAATATTATCAACAATTTACCCTAAACCTCACTCTTATTCATATCCTTCTTACTGGTAGGAAATCCTATCACCTTACTGAAGCATTTACTTAATTCCTTGAACTAAAAGCAATAGCAAACTAATATACAACCTATCAGAGTTGCATTAATTTGAATAAACATTGCTCATACAATCTCAATATAACCAGCTAATAAAAATGGAGAAAAGATTCAAAGAAAATAGATTTGGCTGTAATCTTCCTTTGTATTAATTTTCATTGAAAATCACACAGCATCGATGTAAAACTCAAAATGATTTCAGGACAAGACAAAATGATCCTTCAATGTTAATGTATTGTCAGATTTGTAGAGAAAAATACATCACAAAAATAACACCAAGATCACTGGATCAAATGCAAGACTTAGCATAATACTAGAATTTACATGAAAACTCAGACCCTTTCTCTAGCTTGGGGATCTCATTTATATAGCATGAGATGTAACAAGCTTTATGCCTAGAGAATAATGACAGCTATCCTTAAGACAGAAAGATATTTCATACAAAAGGCTACTGTCATAATAAGACAAAATTGTGTGTAACAGAATGTCTACACCATGAATCTTCTTTTTGTGGGGCCAGTTTTGTTGCATCTTCTTGTTGTTGGCGAGTTTCACTTGATGATTAGCCTAGATGCAATTGTTGTTCCTCGAACTATGTGACCCTTTGATTTTCTTGTAGTGGACTAAGTTCTGATATTTGAAAACTAATTCTAACTTGTGGTTCTCCATCCAGGTCATCATCAATTGACAAGCCAACAATTACACCTAATTCTTTTACTGCCAAGTCATTAATTTGACTAACTATTTCTATCATTGCAACCGGTTGATCTTCTTTGTCTCTTCTGGTGCATCTATTATTTGTAATTCATCTTGATCAACCTCATCTTCATCAGTTTCCTCAAATAACAAATGATCAGTTTGAACAAGATCTGCCATCCACTTGTTGAAGAGTGTGTCATCTAACTAGTTGAAGTTCAAAACTTCTTGTTGCTTCTTTAGGACTTCCTCTCTTTGCTTCTTAATCTCATCAAAATCCCTTTTAAAATAATTTAAAAATATCAGCACCTTTGCAATTTCTTCAACCATCTTAGCAAACCATATATGGCCTTTTTCATTTATGACCTTATTGAATCTAACACATATCAAATCATCCAATTCTTTTGCCCATTCTTCTTTGTCCTTTATTTTATCCACAACCCTGAGTGCATGAGGGAAAAGCTCAAAATTCTCACCAAGATATTTTGAGAAATAATTTATGATTCTCCTCTACAATGTAAGACTCTTATTATAAAAATCAGATAGGTCATTAGTCATGCCATATATTTTTTCTATGTTCATAAGATAGACTAACTACTGAGAAACATAAAATAGTGATATCACGGTCCCTACTATTCCACTTTTTAACAATTGGCTTTAAAATGACATCATTATTTTTTAGCTCATTCCATATATTCTTCAATTTTGACAATTGTTCATAGAAAGCAAGCCAATTAATTCTATCCACCAAATACATAATTGTATCTCTCAACTTACCTTATACTGAATATCTAATTCCACATGCAGGGTCCATAATTTTCTTTTTTATTCCTCAAACTCTTTAGTCGTATATGTTCGAGGTCCCTATGGGCTATCTAGGATTTCTATAAGGGAAGTTGATTTGAAAGGTTCAATTGGAGGATGAGGAGGATAAGTGATTCTTAGTTGACCAAATTCTTCTCCTAATTTTCTCTTCCCTAATTGTTTCTCCATTTGAGTAACCACCTTTTCCATTTGATGCATTCTGTTTCATCTTTCTTCATACGCCTCAAGTAGCTTTTCAAATTTATCATTTAACTCCAAGCATTTTTTCTTGTCCTTGGCTACAACTACCTCTCTGAAATCTTCCATTTCCTTGGTCATTCTGGCAACTCCATCACTATCCACTTCCTCTGCCCTATAGACAATAAGGTTGCCTGTGTGTTGAACATCTGAAACTTCTTGCACTTTGCCTTTGTCTCTCTTTTTTGGATAGACAACATCACTAAAGCCTAATACTCATCACTTTATTTTAACCCCTTATGGGCTTGTAGGACTTCCTCCTCAATTCAAAATTGGGTGTCCTTTGATTTCCTTACTGTGTCAAAAATCATGGCATTAACTATATCCCATTCTAGTAACAATAAAACTCCAGAATCCTTTAGTAGTTGCCTACCCCCTTCAAGGGTTATCTATGCAAATTCCTCAATAAAATTGGCTTTGACCTCCTCCTCAATTTCAAAGTCCTGCTGCCAGGTTGATCTATTTTAAGCTTTTTGCATTTCTCCTCAAAATTGTTTATACTTTTTCTCCACAAAAATTGAGAAAATGCTCTTGATTTAACAAAACTCTCATCATAAATGAATTTTTGAGATGCCTCTATTCTACTATAGGTTCAATCTCTTTGCCTCTATAATCTCCCACAGTGAGGGCTAATGTTGGTACAGGGGTTTCCTCAAGCACTCCCTCTTCTATATCTACTGTTGTAATTACAATATCCCTCTCCCCTCCCATCTGTCTCAGTTGTTCTCTCAAGGAAACTTCATCATCTATTTAGAGTGGGGTTTGGGTAGGGGAGTATTCTTCAACCTTAGAAGAAGATCCTTGTTCCAATTTATGTTTCTTAGGAGAAGGTGCAATAGGTGGGCTTTCAAAAAATTGTCTTTTGTAAAGAGGCACAAGTTGTACACTCTTTGCCACTACATACCCAACTTTCCTTTTTAATGTATACTAGCCTAGGTTTATAATTAATTTGTTAGCCAACCTATTTCCTACCTCAGTGGCCTTGCTTGGATATGTTTGGGTCAAAATTTCCTTCTTCTCATTTAAATTTTGCATGAACCCAACAAAGTTATCCATCAACATATCTATCTTTACACCCTAGTATTTTCTATTGGTAGGGGGATCATAATCAGGCTGAAAAGCATTTATGAAATCAAGAACCTTGTTATATACCTTCCACTTTTCTTTTCTAACTTCCCATTCTTGTAATGAAAACTTTTTCCTAACTATATCTTTAGGAAAATATACAAGTGTTTCTGGGATTTCGCTTTTATTCTTTCTTTGCATATTTCATAAAATCCCTCTAGGTCTATGAAATGAGAATATGATTGAGCCATCTAATATTTGTCGAGAAAATTTTCTAAGTGCCTCCATCCCTTTTTGACAAAAAAAATATTATTCACAATAGTAACTTGGGGAAAGACAATACATTTAGATTCTCCCAACAAATCTCTTTCTTCCATTGATCCTATCTACCACAACAACTCATCAATTACCACCTTCAAAGGCACTTGATAGGGCAACACATGTGGTTTTCCATGAAAACCATAAACTTTGAATAGAATGGACACTGAATATGGGATGATATCTCCCCAATTGTGACTTTCCATCAATCCTTTGGCATGATCCTTTGGTCTAATCAGTTCTAATAGTAATTGATGTATCCTGGGGCTATCTCCAACTAGTAACTTTCGAAGTCTAGAGGCAACATACCCATCAAATATGAAAAAGCTTGCATCAGCCACCTCCCATGTCATGTTTGCACTCTACAGTTGGACAGGGAGCTTTTCTCCATCTCTTTCTAGTTCCAATTTTATTTCTTTAGAGAAAAAGGAAACCCCCTTATACAAACATATGTACATTAACATGGAGTACTAGCATAGAGGCTTATCAACTTTAGCCTTTACAATACCCATTAATCCAGTATGAATCTCTTCTACCAATAGAGTGGCAAAATAAAAAATGTAACTCATACCATACTGAAGGGTTTGAGCAATGATGAAAATAATAGAACTTGGGATGTGATCTTGTTCATCCATTCCAAATATCTTGTAGAGAGAGATATACAATGCTTGTGCTCTAGGGTTAATTTTTTTTTCTCAACAATGGCTCTGGAGTATTTGGTGTAACCAAGGGTAATTTTCCTATCTTGACAAAATGTTCTTGTAGTGGTCCTCCCCTCAAATATACCCTTTGTGTATCATACCTAGCTTGGAGATCTTCCATATCTATCTTCTCATGAACTGCATGATTAGGGTTTAACTTGAAAACCTCTTTGATCAATTCTTATGAGACCCTAAAAAGATTATCACCAGCATGATTCTTCACTATTTTGGTTATGGGATCATACTTCTTTGACATTACTGCAAGTAAGTCACCATCAAAGAAAACTCCTTGGATAATTAACTTGGCAATATCAAATTCCCATACATTATTCAAAGGAGTGTCAATTCTTCTTTCTGCAAACCATTTACAAAAAAGCTCTAAACCCTTGATAGATACTTCAACATCTCTTAACCAATTTCTTTTTCATAAAACCCTCACTGATCAATAACCTAGGGTTCTTTGGTATGATTTTTTTCCCCTAGAAAGTTCATTTATGGATTGTGGCATTTTCTCTAAAAAGCCATCATGCACAACCCATGTTAGGTAATCTACTTTCCCTGAGAAATCCCTTCTTGGAGACATTTTGAACAATTAACTTATTGTGAATGTATTTTTTCAATTATCCAAAAATTCAAAGACTTACCCAATTTTCTTGTTTATCTCTCTGATTTTTGTTAGCAGCAACTCGAAACCCTTAGAAAAATGCACCTTTAGCTCTAAATATCTTTGCTTTGTGAGAATTATGCAACTTTAATTTTCAATAATGAAAAATTGGAATCCTTATTGTAAAATTAGCCTTGCATGAAACAACATTGATCAGAATTAATGCCCCAACAGTTATATTTCATGTCACGTTACGAAATTTAAAATTCAACCATTGATCTTTATAAATCAGATGACTTAGCTTTAAAACCAAATGACTACGTTACCCTTTTGTGAAACTGGCCATGCATCACCAAGGCGCTTCCCCACATTCACTAAAGTTCGAGAAATTTTAAATTATTGCACTTACCTTTAATATTTCAGGCCCACTACATAGTCACCCTCCAACTCATTAGACACGTAGACTTCTCATCAATTCAACATAAAAGATTTGGCATGTGTTCCACCTCAGCATTACTTGGCAGCTTTTGGAATGATTGACCCCACTTGGCCACATGTCATTAAGGCACTTCCTTGCTTTCTTTAAAACTCAAGCATCTTCATAAAGCAGGAAAGTGCTCACCGTCGATCTTCAAATGATCGACGGTTCCACAAGATTCACTTTATTTGAAAACTAGTCATCAACAGTATCCAATGAAAATGAGCTAACCTACCAAGTGTTCTGACACTTTTTTGACTATTCTGATGCCTTTCCAACTTGGCGGCCCATAACAAAAATGACTTCAACAATTATACATGTCAACAAGGTGCTTCCTAACTTTGTTTAAAACTTGAGCATCTTTATATAGCGGGAAAGTGCTCACCATCAATCTTCAAATGATTGACAGTGTAACAAATCCTTTTAAAATAATCTTCGTCACCAAATTCATCCAATGAAATAGCTCAAGATTTCCACCATGTCCTGATAATAGTCCAACAACTCTGATGTGTTCTAACGAGTCTACCTTTTTGTGACTCATAAAGGAAGTGACATCATCTATGCTATGTTTCATGTTGGTGCTTCCCCACATTCACTAAAGTTTGTTCATTTTCATAAAGAAAAAAAATGCCTACCGTTGATCTTATTTTGATCAACGGTTTGACAAGATAGACCATGCCAAGGTTAAAATATTTTCAAAAGAACACTGGCAAGTCAACTTAAGGTTAAAACCATTGTTAAATTTTAAATATTTTTGGGAAAAATATTTAAAATAGACACAAAAAAATTGGAAAATTTTCTAGGACTAAAAGCTTCCCACATATTTTTAAAATGAACCAATGGAACCTTAGTTATTTACAACATAGGGCACATTGAGTTAAGGGTTTCATGAAAATTGAGGTTTTTATCTAGGGCAAACAAGTTTTAATACACACGACCTCTAATTTCAAAAAATCAACTAGGTCTTCACTATAAAATGCAACATATCTTTGGATGTGAAAAACCATGCCAACAAATTCTATGATTATAGGAACAGAGAGAGAGAGTGGAGGATATTTGTGAGTGAGGTCCTCAAGGACCTAAATATAGCTTTGAGAATACCTTCCACTCACCAACACAAGGTTAGAAGATAGAGAGATCCAGGCAGACATGATGATACCTTTTGCATCTATTTCTTTTGAGCTAAGATTGAGATACGAGAATGAGGAGAGACTTGAACATCGTATAGTAGAGCTAGAGACCAAGTTTCGAGTGATACAAGAGTGCATGATAAGTGTAGCTCTACGAGGAGCCATACTCACAACAATTCATCTAAGAGACATTCTCCCTCACACCATGGACAAGAGAGATCAGGGAACCATTACCTAATGGAGCATTGAGATAGACTAATAGATAGATGATATATATAAAGGCATATTTTGTATAATGCCTTCCATATATACTAACTTTTGATGATATATTTAAAGGAATTAATGTTGTACTTTAATTACATAAAAATAACAAGGCTTGGAAGAATACAAATGTTTCTAAAGTAATATTTTGGGATTCTAAAATTTACACACTAATAAAATATATTGAGCATTATATTAGGTTAAAGATAAGTACACTGAAGAAAATAAGTTAGACATAGTAACAATGGAGATACATAATATTAATAGGTTACTTGATACGAACACCATCCATATCAATAGTCTTGTATGCACTAGAGCCATATACTTCAGTTCCCACAAAATGACCTAACCAATTAGGACTAAATTTTCCCTTTTTATGTAGTAAATCATTAACATTTTGTCAATTTTTATAAGAACAAGATCACCCATAGAAAATAAGCATTCAAGTAATATATTATTATAGTGATTTTGAAGGGATTTATGATAAGCTCTTAAATTTTCTAATGCATTGATTCATTTTTCATCCAACATTTCCAATTCTTGTAAAATTTATTAATCCAAAGGTGTCATCATCAATAATTCCATGGAATGAGACTCAAAGAGAAGGAATTTCTAGTTCCAATGACATAATAACATTTGTGCCATATACCAAGTTATAGGAAGAAGTACTAGTAGCGATACAAAATCCTATTCTCTAAGCCCATAAATTATATATGTGTTATGTATGCCAATCTTTTCAATGCTTATTCACTAATTTTCATAGGATTTTCTCAATGACTTTGTTAGATGCATTAGCTTAACCATTAGATTATCACTCCATGAATTTCTTAGCTTCCTTATTTTAAAGAGTTTTCGTTGTCAGAAATAATAGTATAAGGAACACCAAATCAAAAACTAATGGTTTGAAGAATAAAATCACATATAACATCTACCGTCATAGATTGAAGAGGAGCAAATTCAACCCATTTAGTAAAGTAACCATAGTAGTTAATATGTAAGTATTTCCTTGTGAAGGAGGAGATACCATCCCAATGAGATCAAGATCCAAAACATTAAAAGGCTAAGATATAAATTGAGTATGAAGGGCAGTAGCAAGAGCATGAATAAGATTACCATGTTGTTGATACTACAAGAATTTCTTGAAAAAGGAAAAATAATATAGTTCCATTACATGCCAATAATATCCCATTCATAACAATTTGTTAACCAATGACTTTCTGTAAAATGTTCACCACAAGATCCAACATGAGCTTCTTGTAAAGTGATTGATATTTCTGCATATCCTAGACATCTTAGCAGATGACCATCATAAGATCTTTTATATAAAGTATCAACCAAGATAATAAATCAAATGACCAATTTCCTAATACAAGCATGATAATTTTGAGAAGAATATTTAGGAAAGGTTCCATCTTTCAAAAATTGGAAGTTACAAGAAAACCATTGATCAGAACTCAAGGTACAATATAGATTTACCACATAATCACATCTAAAAATAGAAGTTTCCAAGATGGTATGAATAGTGAATTGAAACTATTTGTTATTGTGGAGACATAAGAGAGGTGTTGCACTAGCCATAGCATCTATATGCCTATTATCCTTGCAAGGAACTAACTAGATATCATAAGATGAGAATTTTTTTAGTAAATCCAGAGCTAGTTTTGAATATTTTATCATGTTGTCATTATTAGCTTGATATAAACCCTTTAGTTTTGCACAATCAATTGAGAATCACCAAAGATATTTAATTTTGTAATTTGAATAGATAAAGCCACTCATAGTCCTAGCAATAAGGGCTTTATATTCTACAACATTGCTTTTACATGAGAATCTCAATTTATACGAAAGAGGATATAGCTTTTTAGAAGGGGGAACAAGTATCACATACTTGCCATAGCACTAGTCTTAGATCGAAAACCATCAAAATATATTTCCCAAGCTTCATCCTTATCCATAGATAATATTTATGTATAAGGAAACTCAATCAAAGTGATAATTGTATGTGAAGAAGAAGCCTCAACTAAATGATCAACTAAGGCTTGCCCTTTAATAAATTTCTAAGATATAAAATCCAAATCAAACTCTATTATAAGCATAACCTATTTCACCAATCACACATGAAAGTCTATCTTAGCAAAAAGATTCTTTAAAGGATCAAAATTTACCATTACATTGACTTTTGCATTAAGAAGATAATGTAACAAAATTTGACATGCAAAAACTAAAGCTAGACTTTATTTCTCAATTTATGTATATTATGTCTCATAATTGATCAAAGTATGACTAATATAATAAACTAGATATTTTTTACCATGATCATTATGTTGAATAAGAACCACACTTAATGCATTTGAAGAAGATGACATGTACAGATAGAGAGGTTTATCATTATGCACAAGCTTCAAGATAGGAGGATTAATAATATAATCCTTAAATTGTTGAAATTCTTGTTGACATTCATCATTAAAAGAGAAAATATAGTCTTTCTTGAGCAAGGATGTGCATGGAATAGTCCTATTAGCCATATTTGAAACAAATCTTTGAATAGCTTGTATCTTTCCTTGTAAGCTACAAAGCTGTTATATGTCACTTGGCAGAGAGATATTAACAATAGCCTTTATCTCTTCATTAATGATTTCAATACCATGATTATAGATTAATAATCTTAGTAATTTTCTAGTGTCAACTCTAAAGGCACACTTATGAGGATTTAATCACATATTATAACTTCTGACTTGTTTAAAGATATTTCACAAGGTAACCAGATCATTTTGTTGCATCGATTTAGCAAGAATGTCATCAACATAATATTCAAGAATCTTATGTATATAATCATGAAATATCATAGTCATAGAATGTTGATAGGTTGGACCTATATTATTTAATCCAAAAGGCATCATAACCCAACAAAACGACCTCCAAAGTGTTATAAATGCAGTCTTATATTGATCTTTAAGAGGAATAAAAATATGATTATAACTAAAAAAATACATCCATAAAATAAAAAAAGCATACCCAACAATTGAATCCACTATCATGTCAATGTTAGGAAAAGGAAAATCATGTTTCAAAGAAGCTTTGTTCAAATCTCAAAAATTAGTGCACATACAAATCTTCATTTCTCCCTTAGAAACAACAACAATGTTGGATATCCAAGGAGAGTAATCAATAGAATGAATGAAATCAGAATAAAGTAAATTTCTAATCTCTACTTTAACTAGAACATCAATACTTGGATTCATCTTTTAAATTTTCTATTTTAGAGGTTTGGCATTAGATTGAAGAACAATGTTATGTGTCACAATCTTAGGATCAAAGCAAGGCATATAAACATAAGACCATGAAAATATATCTTTAAATTCCTTCAATAAGTCAGTCAATTCTTTTTGTTCATTAGGAGCCAAGCATTGTCTAATTTTAATTACTTTTTCAAAATCCACAGAGTCCATTTGAATATCACCAGTTTCTATTATCATTAAATTAACTTTCATAGGATCCTCAAGAGGAAAGTTTTCATCATATGTATTCTCATGATTTGTGTCTTCTCCAAAATAGCCATCAATGTTTAAACAAATATGGCCTTCTCTTTTTATGATGAAAAGAAGGAAGATTATCATAGACTCCTAGATAATTTAGCAGAGATTCATCGTTAGGAAAGAGGTCAATTTTAGTATTTTGCTCAAAATCCAAAAGATCAGGGTTAATCAACTTAAGAGGTCCACTACAAATATGATTAATGTGAAAAGGGAATAGTGAAGGCTACTTATAAGGATTGAATCCCAATCCATATGTATGTTTAGGAAAGCCAATATCCATAGGGACTTGTATTCCTTGTTCAAAATTTCTACAACCTTTTCCATTAAATCCATATATTTTTTATAGCAAAGCATATCCAATACGTAATAGTCAACCCTGTTTTCAAGAGTTAATGATGCTTCATAAGTTTGTATGTCATAACATTCAAGCTTAATAGTTTCCATAGTTTCTTTAGTAGAAGCACACACAAAATTTTTTCCCAATTCCCTCGTAAGTAGAAAAAATGTCTTCTTTTCAGGTTCATGTTGTTTTTCCATTAAGGATAAATCAAATACCTTATATTCTCCAATAAACATAGGATTAAAATCTAAAGTTCCCCAATCATCCTCAGACAAACAAGAGGAAGGGTTTTTAGTTTTAGACTTGATTCTTCCTTAGTTTTTGTTTTCACAAAATCTTGGGTGAAGAATTTTTCAGCACATTCAAAGTTCAAGAAAGGATTAGGTTCATCATCCATATGCAGGTTATATTTGAGATTGTTGTGAATAAAACACACCTTTTGATGAAGTGTAGAAGGGAAGAAATGCATGGCGTGCAACCAAGGTCTTCCTAAGAGCAAGTTATAAATTCATTGACCACACATGACATGCATAGAGGTCTCTAAGGTAACAAGACCAACCTTGGTGGGTAATGTTATAATCCCCAAAGTATACTAGCAATGTTATCAAATCAATGAATAGGCACATACTCATATTGAATAGTTGAAATATTGGCTTGTATAGATTTTAACATGTCAATGCTACAAACATTCAAGCCTGAATTGTTATCAATTAAGGTGTGGTGTATAGTGTTTTAATTAGTAGACACAACAACCATAATAACATCATATCTATTATGAATCTTGATAGGAGGAAGATTAGATTTGGTGAAGACAATAGAAGGAACATATGACACAACAAATGACAAAATATACATACAATCCAAAAAGGATGTAATAGTATTAGGATTAGATGACAAAAATGGAAGAGTAGATAAAGCCTTTTGTAAAGATTCATGATAAGTAGGTGAGTTTTGTAATGATTCCTAGAGAGAAATATTAGTAGGAGTAGAACAAAATTGCTCCACCAAATAAAACTCTTTAAAAGAAGTTTTTAGTAATCAAGGTGCTTGAGGAAGCATAAATTGAGGAGGAGGTAAAGAAGCAAGAATAGTAGGTTGAGGATTATTCCTAGTATGATAAGTGTGAGCCAAAATATATTGATTAATGAAATAGTTCAAAGGGCTTATGATTTTACCCTTAACAATAAGTTTACAACCCTTAAAAGTCATCAAAGGCTTTTCATAGTGCACATGAGGTGCATCAGTACAATAGATAGTTGTAGAGAAGAGAAACCACACACACAAATTATCATAAAAATTGATAGAAGAAGGTTAAAAAATGTGAGAAGGTGGATCATATGATGCCACATCCAATACATCCTCCTTATAATCCATATCATTTATAAAGCTATCATCAAAGTAACCAAACATTTTGAAAGAAAACTATATGCAATGTAAGGATTCCTTGTGTATTTTAAAAGTAAAGATATGAAAAAATACATGCAATATGGGATCTAAGACCAATATCACAAGTGGAAATGTCATAGTATGGGTCCACTAAAAATCAGTAGGGGGAAATGCAAATCAAGGAAATTGCCCCTAAGTTCAACACACAACCACACACACCTAAAAATGATTGAGTCCAAGGAAAGAGATTATTTCTAACCAACCCTCAAAGATGCCAAATATTAGGATGTTAATGTAATCCAAGGGATATAGGAGCATCAACTCAAGCTAAGATCTAATGATTATTAAGGTAGGAAAGAATGCTTGAGATTTAAACTAATTACTTCTAAATTGAAGCAAGATATGAAATGTAAAGTAGACAAGTGCTTAAATGGAATGCTAAATTGACAAAGAGGAACAAAGGTACTTATCTTGAGATTTTTAACCTTGATTTATGTGTGTTGTGATGCTGCTAGGAGTGAACAAAGTTGGATCTATTTCTAAAACTCTAAGATAGAAAAAACCAAGAAATATTTTGGTGATCTCTCAGGGATGAATTGGATCTTTAGGGAAAAAATGGAGCATTAGGGGTGCAACAAGCCCCTAATGAAAGGAGTGTGATGTTGATTCTGCTTTCATAGTTCTATTAAATGACAAAAATGGTACTCCAATCTACAACTAGTTTTCCTTTCTAAGGTTCGTTGATATCTAAATTATGGGATGTTGGGTGGCTATGTAGGGGTTTTACTTAGCCAACCCCCCTTATTAGTGATTCCCACCTCCATAGATAGCATATTTGAAATATAATATGTGTGACTCTTGTATAAGCTTTGAATGTGCAAATGCAACGATCCAAATCCTTAGATTTGAAATCCTAGCAGAAGTATTGTGCTTGACTGTGGATGAAATATCAATGCATGGATCCAAGGATAACATAGAAAGCATACCAAGCCCCCAATGCTATAAAGTACTCTAGGACATACTCATGATTTGTATTTACTACTTCACGATTGAATCTTGAATGCTTGAATCAAATGTGAAGAGGAAGAAGAAGAAATATCTTTCTTTAAAGGATGTTTCCAAGCCTCCTTGCTTTTACCTTGAAAATGTGCTAAGACAAATTGGGATGTCCACAATGCTTTGTGCACATGAGAAATGCTTGCTTGATATTGCTAGATTATACATATACTTTCATTCTTGATAGTCCATACACATATGATAAGAAAAATGAATCAATTGAGGGAGTTTATATATTATTTGGATTAATTTCCTCCCATAGGTCAACCAGGCTCAAAGACCTAATTCTGAACCAAACCCTGAGAAGTTACCAAGTACCAAGACCCAAAATAATACCTAATCAAGGGTACATGGTGACTATGAAGGGATGTCCAAGGGCACATTGAATCCTTGATGATTAGGTGCAAAAGCCCCTAGGTGCAAAAGCCCCTCGTATTGACTTGGGACTCCAAAATATGACCCAAAATCTAAAAATCATGTCCAGATTATGAGGAAATCTCATTTTGGTGTGAATAAACGTTATGTTGATTGAAGATAAAGGAAAGGGGAGAACCTAGATGAATAGATCCTACCTCAAGTTTTGTATTATAGAAAATGAATACCCAAGAGGACTTATAATGTCCTACATAGATCCCATTTAAGGGGAGGATAAGTGAGGGACTTAAATATAATTATATCATTAAATTCTATTGAATAGGTGCTAAACAGTCATAAATTAAACTGCTTCTAATTTAGGATGTTACAACCACTTGGAGTGGAATCATCCTACACCATGTTTTCTTTTGTGGTGCAAATGCCTAAGTGTCTCAATGATAAACTACTATACAATGTAATACCCTAATTAAGCTTAAGTAAGTGTAATTAGTGAATATGCAATAACAACAACACCCCCCTTGAATGAAACTTAGGGAAATGCACTTAAACTCACAATGCAAGATGACCCTAGCTATGAGGCCATGCTAGGTATGTTAGAAAGTAAAGTCCATGAAGATAACCAAGAGTGGGGAGGGGGGGTGAATTAGTTATCCAACTATTAAAACATTGATCAACCTTATTTATCTTTAAGTATGTGAATAATATAATCAACAACCATAACAAGATATTCATACACAATAACACCAGATATGTTAACTAGGGAAACCCTTGATCAAAGGGAAAATCCCAGTAGGGATGACACCCACAAAATGATGTACTAATATAAATGTTCCTTATTAGAGGATGGACTCTGTTAGGAGCTAATGAAATACATTCAGTACATATCAATCCTAGTTCAGAGACTTTGAATCCTTTTCAGGAGATTCCAACAATGTTAGGAGTTGTGCCAACTCTATTAGGAGCTATAAAAGGCAGATGGACCTGTTGTCCAAGTAGCTTCAGAAGCAAGACCACTAAACTCACTATCCAACTAATCTATGCATTATTCCTTGTAGAATAACAGAAATGTATAGCTCCTTCTCTGTCCTCTAACCAAACTTATCCTCTTATGATCTCGATACTAGATTACCAACTTCATATCTAATAATCCCTTGGATTGCTTACTTGCATTTACCAAATACTTTAGATATCACTTCATAATTTCAAACTTCAACAAAAGGAAAATAACCTTCCTTTATGCCTTATCCTCAAAATAATTCCTTGAGTTGGCCTTGAGGATTTCCTAATTAATTATAATAGGAACTCATTAAGATATTAAAAAACTTTACATCTTTTCATAATTACAAATAATTGTTGGCTTACAGTCTTTACTATTGGAAATAATCAAGACTGGCTAGGTTATTGAGAGGGGATGGGTGAATCAGTAACCTCAAAAACTTTAAACTTATTCATCACTTAATCAACAACATCCATTCACCATTAATCATCTAATCTATTGCATGCATGAGAAACTGAAAGATAAACATTCATTGCACATGAACACAATATTTGGTGACCCAGAAACCTTCCAAATAGAAAGTAAAACTGGGGTGGGGATGATGCTCACAAAAATTCAGTACTATAGTATAAAGTTGGCCTATTAAGGCTTACAATGATCACTTTTGATGATCTGCCCTGTTAGGAGCAAATAGGACTGCTAGGTCCACCTTGTTAGAGGTTTTACAAACATACAATGAGGTATGCACTTTGTTAGCAGATTTAGAGAAAAGACTGTTAAGTCTACCCTATTAAAGGATTTAGAAATTGATTCACCTATTAGGATGAAATAGTATATCTAACTCTCAACTTGATTGCTGATTAGATCCTTGAAGTACAGGTCACCTCTTGTGATAGATATAACTTTATTGCTTCTTATAGACCTTGTTGAATACTCTGCTTTTCTGCTAATTCACATTCACTCTTCAAAACATTACTTCATCATATATGCATACATACATTGGGTATGATATAATGCATTACATATATACCATTCCAATTCTCATATTTACAAGGTTGGCTAAAACACAAGTTAGCACAAATATTATTGAGTCAGCCCAAATGTAGAAACTTGGGTTCTAAATAGCTAACTTGGTGACCTTCTGATACTCAACGTCCACTGCATTACTCGACATTGTCATGCATTTGGTAGAAGTAGAAGCTCGGTCCATACTAATCACTCAACGTAGCTTCAAACTCGGTGAACATTGGAGACTCAGTAGATATAGTGTAACTTGGTAGAAACTGATTTCTATGTTTACCTTGCTTGCATTTGATAAACACTACTCATCCATCACTCGGTTGACACTGGCTTCACATCATAGAAACTGATGACTTGGTAGATATTGTGAAGCTCAGTAATCACTAACTACTCGGTCTGAATTGCTAGACTTCACACTGCCTATTTTCACTCGGTAGCTTCTGGAATGCTCAGTGTGAACTGCTAAACTGCTGAACTTACTTGGTAACCACTAAATGCTTGGTATAAACTGGAGACTGAATGATGAACTCAGTAACCATGTAGAATTATGAATAAGTGTTGTCACTAATGACAAACATAACTTAATGCCAACAATCTCCCCCTTTGGCATTAGTGACAAAAACACTTATTACCCAAGACTTCTGTACAGTATCATGTTGATTTTTTAATTTTTTTTTTCAAAATTTGTGTTTGTAATTTTGCTATATATACATTTGCACATGTCTCTCCCATATAGTGTACATACCATATAATATCATATCATACTGAATGTATATACAAGTATCTTAATATTATGTACTGTACATATGTTTCTCCACAAATATCTCTTTCTCTCCCCCTTTTTAACAATAATGCCAAAGATTTATACAAATTATTTATACAGAGACACCAAAATGTGAGAGAAACTCAGAATGTACCTTGAGAATAAGAGCTAGTGTCTCATCCCAGTTTTCTTGCAAAATTTTTCAGGTATGAAGTGCCACTTGAACTTCTGTTGAAAGTTCAATCATATGATCTGCAATAGAGAAATTGTTATCATGGATCAATATTTTTGAATAGGTTATGAGTTTCTGTATTGTGTCCATGATTGGTAGGATCATGTTTTGGATGTCTATTAATGTAGACCTAATCCTTGCTTCCTCTCTCAATAATTCAGCCTACATGTTCGATAAAAATCTGACCCTGCATGTTATGTGCTGAGCTTGAGCTAGGTTCAAGCTGCAACTTTTGAGTGCTAGCTTTCAGATCCTCATCAATTTTATTTAGTTTTATCTTTATTTCCTTAGTGTACTTGATAACATCACAAATTTTGGCAAAAAGAGATATTACATTGGTAAAATATTTTTCAAGATTAGCCAAAATTGAGGAAAGCTCTACCTGATGAATAGCAATGTGCTAAGCAATATGCTCAAGCACCTTATTGTCAAACTTTTTCTCAGCTTTTTCTAATAACTTTTCTTGACCAGTAGAGTCCTCATTAAATTTATTCACTGCTTCCTCTAGCTGTAGCAAAATATGTTGATTAGAATTAACATCCATGCCTATAGCCTCTATCAGAATGTTCTTTGCACTTTCAATTATTCTGAACTCTTTGTCCCTTTCCCCTCTGAGTTGCTTCTACCTGGATTTTTGTTCCAGAAGTTGGCTTACCAATCTCATTTGTTCAACAATGGCATTATCAAAATCCAACTTAGGAATTTCAATTTCCTTATCCAAGTCAATATCTTCATCAATTTCTTTTCCAGTAATCAGAAGTTTAATGGGTGTCCTTGGTTCAGCTTCTGATATTACTGCTTTGGACCTAGAAACAAAAATGATTGTAGAAATAGTAGGGCTTGCTATGAAAACTTGAATAGGGCCTACTGAAGGAATATTGACAGGAGTGCTAACAAAATTCAAAACTGAAGTGCCACCCAAAATTGAAGTAATAACAGGTAGAACATTGATTGAAGCACATACAATAGGAACACTGGTAGAAGTATTTACAAATGAAGTACTTACAAGAGCATGCAAAATTGAAGTAAACAAAATTGTAGAACTTGATGTTGTACACACTACTGATGTCCTTGACTTAGGAGCTGAAGAAGAGGAGGTCTGCAGCTCAGTGGATGAAGTGGTAGACCCTTCCATCAGAGATACCTAGAGCTGAGAGAGAGAGAGAAAATAGTGATTGAGCAGATGATGTATCTATGGCGATTGAAATCACACTTGCTAAAGCTGTCTCCATGCTAGATGATGTAGCGGTCTTTGGTGGAGAGTGAGGAAGGGAGGCTATAACTTATGCAGCTATCCTCACTGGATCATTCTCTTCATCTCCTTTCTTATCTTCCTCATCAGCTTCTTCCTCTTTCTCTTCTTCACCATCCTTCAATGCCTGATAATCTTCACCATCAAAAGTGACACAAGGTGTATTATCTTCTTCGTTATCACTATCATCATCATCATCTCTGATCTCCATTGGATCCTCACTTGGCTTATGCAAATGATAAACATTTTCCCACATAGACTTAGCATCCTTGACTACATGCTCAATTTCTTTCACCAAAATCAAACAAGTATGAAATCTCATAATCATCTTCTCTTCATTTTTCTTCATTTCTTCCTTAATCTCTGCATTAGTGAGATTCACTAGCAACTTTCTAAAAGTTTGTTCAAATATATCTTTGGCTATCTGCATAGCTACTTCCCATCTAACCTTGAATTTGTCTAACAAGATTACAGGGATTTGTGAAGCAAATTGATCAGGAGGGAATTTTCATCTTCCTAACTTGTCCATGATCAGATCTTCAACTTCTTTATGTTATGTTGGAGTCTTGGTTTCATATTTAAGTGCTTTGAAGTTATTGATTCCAACACCTACTCTTAATTTATTGAGTCTTTCTTGAAAAATGGGAGGAGGTTTAATAAGCACAACTTCACTATCTCCTTTCTTCTTAGATCTTCTGGTAAACATAGTTGTGGAGGTCTTAGGTGGCTTGGTGATAATCATCCTACGTTTCCTTTTCACAAGCTCTTCATCCTCAGATTCTTCTTTATCCTCTCCTTTTCCCTCGGTAAGCATAAGAGGGGCACTTGCAATTTTCAACTTTGCTATTTTCCTCTTACCTTTGCTTACTGCCTGAGGTAGCTTGATCTCAAGTTCTATCCTAGCCTTTGCTTCTTCATAAGTTCCAAAGATGGGTAACTTTGGATCTATTGGCTCATTCACCAGGGCTTTAGTTATATCCTTGGTTTCATCAATATTGACCTCATAAGGAAGAGGTTTCACCCATACAGTTCTAGGCTTAACTGCCTGAATATATACTCTATCACAGTCAACCATAAAAAAAACATCATCCTTATAGTATTGAACTAGTTTTGCTGGAATTTAGAATCTATTGTTCATCTTTTCCTTGAACAGTTCAAAAGAGTTGTCCATAATACTATCAAAGTTCTCACCCATTTCTACAATGAACTTATTGATTTGGTACAAAACTAGAGTATCCTTTGGATGGGAAAAACTTTTGTACATAAAAGGAAAAACAGGTTAACAAAGAACCAAATTTACAAGGGTTATTCTTTGATGTCCTTATGCTTTCCATGTTCTTGTTAAGCTATTTCAACATCAAATCTACCAAATCATAATCTAAATTCTTCTTTACAACTTTGTAAGCTAAGTCCACAACCTCACACAACACACTATTCAATCTACTAGAGTTGTATATCTTCTATGCAATGATATGGATACCAAACCTAAGTTTTACATCAGATACATTACTAATCTTTAGTCCTCTACCATCCCACTCAGCTAGGGTTTTTTTTTGTAGCTCATCTCAACCTAGGGTTTTGGTAACCTTAACCTTGTTGAGCATAGGGAGACTGATGATTCTGTGAATCATCTTCTTTGTTATCAAGACAAGCTGTTCTAACCACAATTGACCATTGTGTACACAACTCAAAATATACTGAATCCACTTAATTTGGAAGTTTCTACCCTTTCTCCTCTAGATGCTTATGCTCATGTTTTAGGGTTCCATCCATACATAGTTCTCCTAGGGCACTATCCATTTCTAGGGTTCCAATTTCTTGCACAACACATTTAAAATGAGTACGAATATCATTATGAGAAGTACCTTTGGTGGAATTTGAGATCGAGCTCCATTAAGGTCTAGTGATTTCACAATTGCTGGTACTAGTTTGAAATTTGGAGCCTTCCATTCAACACCATGCACCAACATTTCAGAACCTTTCTTCACCTTGCTACTACTGTTGGTGGATGCCATGATCACTTGGTAGACTGATAAAATCTCCTTCGAAAACTTCATTGCAAATTACACTCGAGTTCACCTGGATGCTTTGTAAATTGCTTTGCTCTAGATATACTGAATTCATGGTGAAAATGAAGTCGAAATTATACCTTTTTGATGAAAACCTTCCATTAATGCTTGGTACAAAGAGAGCCATAATGACATAGTGCTTGATAGGCTTTCATCCACTATCTGTGCAGATAACTTGGTAGAACCTTGTAACTTGGTGACCAAACAAAATCTTGCTACTCTCGACCTCACTTGGTATGATCTAGCCTCACTCGGTGAATACTGATGCTAAATTTTTTGTGATCCCTCTATATCTACAATATGGATTTGAATCTTTTGCTTTCATTCATTAGAACTACTTAAGATGTGGCTTGAAGATGTAATTCTAGTTCTTCCTTAAGAACCTAATTGGAAATGATGGAGTCACCCACTTCTTGAGTGACATGATCATCATTTGAACTGGCTTGCTCAGTAGATTTAGAAATCCACTGATTTCTCATCTGTTTCTTAATGTTATCAAATTTGGCTTTCTTTTCATCTTCAACTCTACCTATATTCATGCAATTCTGAGCTATATGACCAAGTTCAGTGCATGTATAACATCTTATTGTTGTGTCCTTCTTTCTCAAGTGATGCCTTGCATAGTTTATGCCAATGTGTCCATATTCACCATAGTAATGACATCTACACCAAGTATTGTAGTCCCAACCAAATATTGCTTTTACAAATTATTTAGCTAGATTGAATGGTTTAGATCTAAATTTAGATGCCTTGTGACCTTGTTTCTTTCATTTATGACATTTACCTTCAAACTTTGGTTTTTCCTTCCATTCATTAGCTCTATGACCATGCTGACTGCAATTGTAGCATTTTCCATTAAATTTTTCCTTTCCATTGCTCCAAAATTTGTTTGATGTATGAGCTATCTTACCATAGTGATTTCAAGTAGGTCTTTGATTCCTTTGAGCACCTTGTTTGGAGGATTCACCTTCTTCTTTGTATCCAAGTCCCGCTTTTCCCTTTTGCCTATAAATATTTTGCTCATTTTGTTGATTCAATTGATCCATGTCTGCTTGGGATTTCATTATCCTTTTATTGAGTTGCTTCTCAGAATTTAGATCAACTTTAAATATTTCATTGATTTGTCTTCCAGTGCTTAAATCATTCCTTAGTCTTTCATTTTTAGATCTCAGATTTATGATTTCCTCATTTGCATTGTAGAGCTGATTGATAAGACTTTCTTGTTGAATGGATTGATTTTGAGTTGCATTGTTTCTTGCCTCCAAGTCTTCATTAGCCTTATTTCTCTGTTCCAAAATTTCACACAATCTTATTGATTAAATTTCTTGTTCTCTTTTCAATTTTCTTACCTCTTCTTGTAGGGAGCCATTCTTCTCTAGGAGTTCTTTGATTGCCTCATTTTCTTCATCTAAACTGCTTGAAGGAAAAAATTCTTCGATCTTTTCTTCAACATATTGGTGGTCATTCATTTCTTTTGCAAGTTCCTTCCTTCTTTTTAGGGATTGGGAAAGATGCTCTTTTTCTTCCTTGAGTTGAGCTATGGCCACCTCCAGATCTAGCTTCTCAGTGTCAATAGCTTTGTCAAGTTTGAATATCTCCATTGTCCTAGATCTTTGCTCAAGCTATCAAACTTTATCCTAAGAACCACAAAGCTCTGATACCAATTGTTGGAAATAATCAAGACTAGCTAGGTTACTGAGAGGGGAGAGGTGAATCAGTAACCTCAAGAAATTTAAACTAATTCAACACTTAATCAACATAATCCATTCACCATTAATTCATCCAATCTACTACATGCATGAGAAATTGAAATATAAAAATTCATTGCACATGAACACAATATTTGGTGACCCAGAAACCTTCTGAATAGAAAGTAAAACTGGGGTGGGGATGATGCCCACAAAAGTTCAGTATTGCAATATAAAGTTGGCTTGTTAAGGCTTACAATGATCACTTTTGATGATCTGCCCTGTTAGGAGCAAATAGGACTGCTAGGTCCACCTTGTTAGAGGTTTTACAAACATATAATGAAGTATGCACTCTATTAGGAGATTTAGAGAAAAGACTATTAAGTCTACCTTGTTAAAGGATTTAGAAACTGATTCAGCTATTAGGTTGAAACAATAGATCTGACTTACAATTTGATTGTTGATTAGATCCTTGAAGTACAGATCACCTCTTGTGATAGATATAACTTTACTGCTTCTTATAGACCTTGCTGAATACTCTGCTCTGCTGCTATTCACATTCACTCTTCAAAACATTATTTCATCATATATGCATACATACATTGGGTTTGATATAATTCATTACAAATATACCATTCCAATTCTCATATTTGCAAGGTCGGCCAAAACACAAGTTAACACAAATATTACTGAGTGGGCCCAAATGTAGAAAATTGGGTTATGAATAGTTGACTTGGTGACCTTCTGATACTCGCCGTCCACTACATTACTTAGCATCGTCATGCAGCCGATAGAAGTACAAGCTCTGTCCATACTAATCACTCAACATAGCTTTGAACTCGGTGAACATTGGAGACTCGATAGATATAGTGTAACTCAGTAGAAATTGATTTTTATGTTTACCTTGCTTACATTTGTTAAACACTACTCATCCATCACTTGGTTGATACTAGCTTCACATCACAAAAATTGATGACTCGGTAGATACTGTGAAGCTTGGTAACCACTAATTGCTTGGTCTGAACTACTAGACTTCACATTGCCTATTTTCACTTGGTAGCTTCTAGAATGCTCGGGGTGAACTACTAAACTGCTGAACTTACTTGGTAACCACTGAATGCTCGATATAAATTGGAGATTGAATGATGAACTCGGTAACCATATAGAATCATGAATAAGTGTTGTCACTAATGATAAACATAACTTAATGCCAATATTTACACTTTCCAACATGCAACCTTAGACCTTGCACACTTGCTGAAATCATCATCATGTTGTCTTTTTTCACTATCTAACTATGCTCATCACGATTCTATCTTAGTAAAGAGATACAAATCAATCATCAAGAATCACTTATCAGGCACTATGTCTGCTTACTATCCTCTATAAATCAAGCATATCTTTTGTATGTCTTTAACTCTTTGTATGCGCACTTATTCACATCATCAAGATAGAATGTAGAACATGTCCTTAATTGTGCTTGACCTGATCATCAATACACAGTTTGTATGACCTCATTTTTTTTCTGATACTTTGTTGCTAATCTTCACAAAAAAAATACTATGTTGACATCAATGACAAACACAATCATGAATGCAACATGTCAATCATGTTAACAATATCCCAAGTGTTCTAGCAATTCTAAGGATACTCCCCCAAGGGAATACTATTAGTATTCATGTTGATAATCTCCCCCTTTGGCATTGATGGCAATATAGATGAAAAACATAGAAGTTCCAAAAATATCAAATCAAACTCTATTGCTATTGCTATCATTCTCTTCTTTCAAATCCTCTTCATCAATCAAATATGAAATCCACTGGAAAATTGTTATGTCTATGCTTCATCAATCAATTTTCACACTTCTCTCCCATTTAATGTTTCTCCAATTGACACCAATCACTCTTATCTATTATAATACTTCTCCCTCATACATAGGAGACACTTCTCTCCCATTCATAGGATATGTTTTTCATGTATACTTCTCCCCCATTGACATCAATGACAAAGGCTTCATTATGTCAATGATTTGCTCAAAGTATTCAATCAGCTCAAATGTCCAAAGACATTGTTCTAGACCAACTATTAAGAGTTCTTGATGACTCTGCTCATCTTAGATACTCCCCCATACATGAAGCATCAACATTTAGTCCAAATAAACAATAGTACTCTTTACCACTAGACTGGTGCATTCTTTGCATCATATACTTAGAAGTAGGCAGGGGCATAGCTCCAAGCATATCTCACAAGTAATCAAATGTATCTTTAGGCAAAGGCTTTGTAAAGATATCTACAATCTTCTCTTTTCTACTTACATAATCTAGTTCGATTTCTTTCTTTCCAATTGTCTCTCTCAAAACATGATACTTAATAGATATATGCTTAGTCTTAGAATGAAACATAGGATTCTTAAACATACTCACTGTACTTGTGTTATCACAATATATGATAATAAGTTCTTAAAATTTGATCCCAATGTCCTTTAGCATCTGCTTCATCCATGTGATATGATTACAATTTTTATTACTACTACATACTCTACTTCTATTGTACTCTATGACATACAATCTTATTTCTTTCTTAGCCAAGAAACCAATGTTCCTCGAAGGAAAAATGATCCACCACTAGTGCTCTTTCTATCATCCATACTACTTGCCTAATTCACATCGGTATAAGGACATAAAGTGAAATCACTTAATCTATCATACCATAGTCCAAAATTAGGTGCACCATTTAGATATCTAAATATCCTCTTTACTGCTGCATAATGTGATTCCTTAGGATAAACTTGAAATCTTTCTACTATCCCAATTGCATTTGCTATATCTAGTCTAGTGTGAGTCATATATTGCAAACCTCCAATCATAAATCTATACTTCTTTCGCTCAAGTGTAGGTGTCTCATCTTTATTAGATAACTTGTGACTGGTAATCATAAGTGTACCAACAGGCTTACAATTTTCTAAGCTAGATATTTTTCAATATGTCTTTCAAATACTTAGCTTTTGATAAGAAAATATCATCACCATTTTGTATAATCTATAAACCCAAGAAAAATTGCATCTCACCAATCATACTCATCTTAAACTCATCCTTCATCTTATCAACAAACTTATCACTTGCTTCATTATTACCTCCAAATATTATGTCTTCAAAAAATATTACAATGATCAACAATCCATTCTCAAATTCTCTCAAATATAAGTTACTATCTGTGATACATTTTGCAAATCCCAATTTTGCCAAATATTTGTCCAATCTTGCATACCAAGTTCTAGGTGCTTTCTTTAGACCATACAATGCTTTCTTTAATCTGCATACCATGTTCTTTTCCTTAGTTTAAGGAAATCCTTTAGGCTTCTCAATGTAGATTTCTTCTTCAAGTTCTCCATTTGGAAATACTAACTTTACATCCATCTGATACACTTTAAACTTCTGACTTGCTGCATAAGCCAAGACATTCTTATTGCTTCCATTCTGGCAATAGGGGCAAATGTCTCTTCATAATCTATGCCTTCTTGCTATCAAAATCCTTTGCATACCAATCTTTCTTTGTTCCTTGCAACTTCACCTTGTTCATTCATCTTATTTCTAAATACCTATTTAGTTCCTATAAAATTATCTTCTTTAGGTCTAGGAACCAATTCCCATGTCTCATTCTTCGGAATATGATCTAATTCTTCCTTCATTGCTTGAATCTAATGATCATCCTTGCATGCTTCATCTATGCTCTTAGGTTCAACTTGAGAAATCAAACATAATTCCTCATGTACTCTATTTATTGTCATCACTCCTTTTCCTTTACTTCCAATAATCTGATTCTCAGGGTGTTTCTTTTTCAAGTTCTTATTTGGTATGGAATCGCTATTTCAATTCTCAATTCTTCTCTTGGTTATGATCACTATTCTTCTCTTTGTTAAAAAAATTGAACATCATCATGCAAATCATTTTTAGTCTTAAAGAAAATTTCATTATTCTCTCTGATAGGTTTAGGATTATCTCCTTCTTCATCAGAAATATAATCCAACATTCTCTCTTTAACTCCAAACTTTTAATCCACTTTCATATTCACAGACTCAACAATTTTCTTAGTTCTATGATTAAAACATATATAAGATTTTCTTTTCAATGAATAACCAAGGAACATACCTTCATCGCTTCTTGCATCAAACATACCTATATCATCATCTCTCTTTATGTAACACTTACTTCAAAAAAATCTAAAATATTTTATTGATGGTGCATCTCCATAACATAATTGATAGGGAGTCTTGTTAGTAACTATTGTAGTTTTATGGGGAGGCAAGATTATTGGGAATGATTTTGATGGGGCCTTAGGTGGTATGGAAGTATACTGGAATGACAAATGTATTAATAGGGAACTTATCTCTCAGAATAGAAATATGATGAACATTAGATTTACCAATTCTAAGGATGGCTCTGTTTGGGTGCTTACTAATGTTTATGCTCCCAATTCTAAATGGGGTAGAAATACACTATGGGAAGACATCACCACTCAAAGAAAAAAATTTATGGAGGAGAATTGGATCATTATGGGGGATTTTAATGCTGCATTGAAAGAAAATGAAAAGATGGGAGGAAGTTAGACTAACTTGGATAGTAGACTAGATTTAATGGATTTTATTGACAATCATCTATTGCATGACATGAATTTGCATAGGATTAATTATACTTGGACCAAAAGAAGAGCTAGAAAGGACCTCATTCAGGTTCAGTTGGATAGAGCTCTTATTAGTAGTGACTAGTTTTTAAAATATAAATGCTCTCTTTTGACTTAGGTTCGTGTTGGCTCAGATCACTACCCCATTTTTCTTGTGGCTGATTTGCTAACCTTTAAGAAGAATTATCCCTTTATTTTTGAAAAAAATGCAGACTCTCCATCCAGGACTGGAAAACCTTGTTAAGGAATGGTGGAGCATTCGAGTGGAGGGTACTACCATGTTCAAAATTATAAGTAAGTTGAAAAATGTTTAAAATAATATCAAAAGATGGAATAAGGATACTTTTAGGAACATTTTTGAGAATAAAAAGAAGGTTTTGGAGGAGCTTAAAGAGATTTAGGACAACATTTAGGTTGATGAATTTGGGACTGTCTCTAGGGAAGAGGAGAGTGTGAAATTGACTGAGATGCATGATATTATTACTAAGGAGGAGATGTTCTAGAGGCAGCAATCTAGAAAAGTTTTTTTGAAGGAAGGGGATCAGAATACTAAGTATTTCCACATGACTACACTAAAGCAAAGGATGGCTAATAAAATTTCCAGACTCAATGCTATTGGGGGTACTATGGAGGATGAGAAGATTATAAAAAGAGAAGCCATGGATTTTTCAGTAATTTATTGCAAGGTGATCCCAATCTAGACAAGGAGAAGCAAAATATGTTTCTGGATTGTATCCCAAACTATATATCAGAGGATCAGAATAAATCCCTCACTTCTATTATATCTAATGAAGAAATTATCAAGGTTGTTTTCTCTCCTTTGATGGAGACAAGGTGCTAAGACCATATGGGTTTCCTTTTAAGTTCTTCCATAAGTATTGGTATATCATCTATAAAGATGTTTGCAATGGGGTTAAGGAGCTCTTTGGTTCTAGGAAAATTCTCAAAGAGCTAAATGATACCTTCCTTGCTTTGATTCCAAAAAATCTAGGTGCTGATAGCATGGACTAGTTTTGACCAATCATTCTTTGTAATTCTTTAAGTACTAACTGTTAGAATTTTGTCTCTTCTCCCTAATTTGATATCCAGGCAATAGAATGGTTTTGTTTATGGTAGGAAAATCTTGGATTCTATTATCTCAGTGCATGAAAATATTCATTCCCTTACCTTATCCAAGAAAGAGGGGTTCCTCCTTACACTTGATCTATCTAAAGCTTATGGCAGGGTGGACTGGGATTTTTTTCAAAGAGGGCTAGAAGCTTTTGGTTTTAATAAGAGATTTAAGGAATTGGTCCTTATGCTACTTTCTTCTGCTACTTTCTCAATGCTGGTGAATGGATCACCAACTCATTTTTTTGGGCTTCTCATGGTTTGAGGTAGGGGGATCCACTTTCACCTATCCTCTTCATTCTAACGGCTGAATGCTTGGGAAGATTTGTGGAAAAAATGGTGATTATTGGGGATTTTGATGGTCTGAAACCCTTGTCTAAAAAGTTGATTTGTTCTCATCATCAATTTGTGGATGATTCTATAGTGATGGGAGAAGCTTTAGTTAGAAATGCTAGAAATATAAAGAATGCTCTGAAGGATTATGGGAGAGCTGCTAGTCAAATTATTAACTAGAACAAAAATGTGATATATTTCATCAATGTTAATAATAATAAAAATAATAAAATTAAAAGAATTATTGGTTGTGAGATTGGCACCTTATTGGGTTCTTATCTAGGATTACCCCTTTGTATGGACCCACTTGAGATTTTTTGGAATTCGTTGATTGATAAAATTCATTCGAAGTTAGTAGGGTGGAAAGGATCCCTCCTTAGCTAGGCCGGTAAGGTTATTTTCCTTAAATCCATATTACAGAATGTTTCACTACATGCCTTGAGTGTTTTTAAGATCCCTAGAAAGTTTTCTTTAGTAATTGAAAAAATTCAGAAGCTTTTCTTATGGACGGGTATGGAAAAAAGGAAAAGATTGGCCGTAATTGCTTGGGAGAAAGTTTTCATACCTTTTAATAAAGGTGGCCTTGCCTTGGAAGAGTTGCCACTATGAATGATTCTTTTCTTGCCGAGTTGTTATGGAGATGGCACAAAGAGGAAGGTGAATGGTGAGATATTTGGAATGATAAATACAATAGGGAGAATCAAGATCTTAAACACTTCCTTAACAATGAGACTTTTCAAGGGGGTTTAGTGATTTGGAAACATGCTAAAAAAACATTAATTATTAAGAAAGGGGTTAGATGGAAGGTGGGAAACGGGAGGACTATTCTTTTTTGGGATGATATTTGAATTCTAGATCACCCCCTCAGTGCTAATCAAAGGTGGAATGGTTTTATGGAGTAATGTAAGAATCTCTTTGGGATTTTTATAGAAGATTATTAGGAGAAAAATAATTGGTTGGACCTCAATAGAGTGGATAGAAACCTTAATAATCTCAACAAGATTTTGAATGTTGTATTTTGAAGCCATGAGGAGGATGCTCTGATATGGAAATATAATCCTAATATTTTTTTATTTTTATTTTTTTCTCTTGTGTCCTTGGTGTATGCTAATGCTTTTGAAGAGCATCACCTTTCTAGGCTAAAGCTTGGTTTAAAGGTATGATTCCCAGAGTTAATATATATTTTTGGATTCTTCTGTAGGATAAAATTTTGACAACGGAAAAATTATTGAAAAGAGAGTTCAATATTGTTAATAGATGTTATCTTTGTAAGAATGTTGTTAGATCGATTAATCATATGACTATTCACTATTCGTATACTAGAAGGTTATGGGAAAAGCTTTGTGGCTTGCTAAATATTACCTGAGGCTTTCCTACTACTATTCAAGATTTTTTCAATGGTTGGAAGTCACCCTCTACTAACACCTTGGTTATGAAATTGTGGGGTTTTATTCTCCTATTCCTTTGCTGGGGAGTATGGAAGGAACACAATGATAGGGTGTTTAGGGGTATAGAATCTAATCCTAATTAGTTATTCTGTAAGATTAAAAGTATGGTGACTAAGAATATCAGATCCTATGGCAAAGGACACCAACCTTAGAATGATTGGGAAGAATCAGTCTTTCATAATTGGAATTTGAATGGTATTAGTTTGGTACAAATTGGTCCTAACCTTAGGGATCTAGCTAGATGGGATTGTCCTCCGATGGACTAGTATAAGATAAATTTTGATGGGGCCTCGAAGGGCAACCCAAGAATTGATGGTTGTGGTATCATCATTAGGAATATGAATGGGGATAGAGTGGGTGGAATGACCATTCCTATTGGAGTTCAAACTAACCATGTGGTAGAAGCAAGTGCAACCCTCTATTTTTATAGCCATGCAAAAAGCTTGAACCTAAATAAGATATGGCTCGAGGGGGACTCTCTTAATATAAATAATTATCTTAATAAAGTTTCTAATCCTTCTTGGAGTATTAATAATATTATAGGTAAGGCCATTGATCTTATCAACTCCTTTGAAATTTGTGTTGTCACTCACAATTATAGAGAAACAAACCAAGTTGCTGACTAGACAACTAATGTGTCATGTAAGAGGGATGACAAGTTAATTTGGAATCACAATGATATCATACCTATTGAGGGGTGTTTATTGATCGAGCATGAAAAAGCTAGAAGTAAGAAAAAATGTTTCATTAATGATGAATATGCCAAGAAGGAGTAATTATTATATGGGTAGAATTTGGGAGTGGTGGGTTATTATGAGAAGGATAGTGTATTACCATTCAATACCACACAGATTGTGGGTCTTTTTACCCACAAATTTCCTTGGCTGTGTATCGACTATAATTTTCTATTGTAGAGGGTTTTTTTGAGAAGAGAGAAACTTTGTTTTAGACACAAGAAGATGGGAGGAAGGAGAAAAAGAATTGAATTGGATAGTTGCAAAGAGTGGAGGAAGAAGAGGGAAATCTGGGACATATTGGAGCAAGGGAATTTTACTAGTTATATGGAATAATTGAAAGGAAGTGAACCTACTATTACTTGACATTTCATTAAGACATGGAAAGACAAGAGTATTTTGGTGGGGAATCAAAGGATGGAGGTTTCTTGAGATATCATAGTTGAAGCTACGGGGCTAGATATGGAGGGTATTAATTTCAACCAGGACAAGAAGCTCTCAAATTGGGCAATCGATGAGTTTGCAAACTTGGCTAAGGAATGCAACAGACTAGTAAAAATAGGTAATTCTTACTTTGGCCCTAGTTCCATTTTGCACCCCTAGAGATTTTTTATGTTTGTGGTTATTAAGTATCTTACATTAGATGGTCACTTCACTAAGATATACGGGTACCATTTAATGTTGGTTAACCATTTTAGGCATAGGGTTAGGATAAATTTTCCTTTTTACCTTAGACAATCTTTGGGTAATTCTATTCTTGCCTTTCAAAATGATCCCGAGGGAGATCACACTTGCCATGAGGGGTTAATGGTTTTAATAGTGAACCTACTAAAGTAAAAAAAGGTGGATAGGCCTAGACAAGGTAAGAAATCACTTGATTATGAGACTGAGGGCAATGATTCTGAGGAGGATTTTGATAAGGAAACAAAGGATGAGGTGGATGAGGTTGATTTAAAGAAGAGCAAGAAAGGTGATTTGAGAAGCTCTTCCAAGAAGAAAAGGAAGGAAAATGAGAGTGATTTAGAAAAAGATAGTGATTACAAGGAGGAGTAGAGAAAGGATTTTCAGAAGAGAAGAACTTTGGGAAAGGTTTTAGGAAATAGGGGAAAGAATGCTGAAAGGGATTTTGTCCCTTGGATGATGAACCCTTAATTAAGAGGATGGAAAGAAAAAGAAAAAAGGCATTTACTCAAGATGCGGGTGACGACAATGATATCAAGGAGGTGGACCTGGATAAAAATAAACAAGGGAGTAGGAGGACTACTTTGAACATAATAGGGAGGAGGATGATGAGGGGTTCCTAAAGGGAATCATGGGTAACCCAGGGTCAACTATGAAGGATATTGGTACACTTAAATAGAAAATGAATGATATTTTAAGGGACTTTGAGTAGCTCAACAAGATGGCAAGGGGGGAGCAAACACTGGGTCAACACATTGATAGGCTCTCTAAGGTTATTGGCAATGTAGAAGAGGTAAAAAACTTGATAAAGCATGTGCCAACAATTGAAACCAAAGATAGGAACGTTGATCAATTAGGCAAAGATCTTCAAAAAGGGATGGATGGTTTGGATGCTAGAGTGAGTAACATGGAGAAAATAGTCAAGAAACTGGCAGATCAAAATTGTAATATTTTGAAGATTGTGGCGGATAATTTCAACACCTTGCTGAACAAAATGGAATAGAGTAAAGGTAAAGAATTCCCTATTGTGAATGAGGACCAGGGCCCGAGCAAATGCACAAGGGCTAATTCCTAGAAGACTAAATGTGTGGAAGCAAAAAAGCTAGACAAAATGAAAGCTTTTGCAAAAAATATGAACATTTTGGTAGACCAAGTTGTGGACCTGTTGAAGACCCTATAGCTATTTGGGGGCTATCTTTTTGCTTTCCTTTTGCTGTCTTTTAGTGCATAGCTGTACTTTGGCCCCCTATTTTTTTTGGTTTTTTCTGTATGTTCTCGGAGGCCTTATGTTCTCTGAAATTTTATGTTCTTTAATGTCTAATACTTTGTTAAAGGTTTTAGGTCCTTTAAAACCTATTTTTACATTATCAAAACTATTGTGGTTTTACAATGCATGTCCCATTTTGAGTCACAAAATGACCCCCCCCTCTAGTTTCAAAAATCTCTATGAGGCACCTATCCAAAACCTCAGTCATTTTGGATGCTCCCTTGGGTCTAGGTCAAACCCCAGTCTCTAACCTAGAGGGTTAGGTAGTTGGACATAGATAAAAAGATCAAGTTTAAGTCTTAGATGTGCTTAAAGTGCACACTTGTGCACATGCGCAGGTGCACCAAGTGTGCACATGCACACTTCAACCCCACTCTAGTGTGCCAAGTGCACAAAAAACCTCCAAAAAATCTAGTTAAAAAGATATGAAAAAGTGTCAAACATTTGATCGTTTTGGCTAATCTAGATCAGTCAGTCTCTGATTGGGAAGGATCAAGCCATCAAGAGGAGAAAAATTCAAGCAATAGACTTCATAGTGCATGAAGATGTGCATAACATGAAGGTGCACAAGTGCACATAACACAAAGGTGTGACACATAATGCACAAGTGCACATATTATCATAACATCTTCATTATCAACAACAATAGAGATCTCACCTAAACTGGTAACCTTCACCTTCAAAGGAGTCACATGTAAGTTTTGATTCATGAATTTACATTGAAGATCAATTGGACACGTGAACCATAACAAGCTCCTCATCTTATGAAATTATTAATGATAAGATTCAACACATGTACTTTGGGAGTTTAGATAGAAGAAGGAGGAGTTCAAGTCTATGAAAATGTTAGGGTATAAAGAGGGTATGAATCATCAAAAAGGGAAAAATAAGTACATACGAGTACTCCCAGACCTTGTCTAAGAAAAACCTAGAAACTGTTTTCAAAATAAAGAACTTTGATTTTTTGGTGAATTGAGCACCTTGCACAAATTCCTTGAAGGTGCGCAAGGTGTGCAAGTGTGCAAGGTACACTTTTCTCAGAGTGCACTGAAAGTTAACTGCTAGTTCCTAATTTAGAGCTTTATATGCACCAGAAACACATTCTAACAACAGTTCAACTCCTAGAAATGCCTAGAGAAGGTCAAGCTTCCATTTTTAGAGCTTCTAGTGACTCTTAGATCCTCTTGCAACTTCCTTCTTCTTATCTATTGCTTCTTTTATTTTTTTAAGTCATGTAAAGGCTCATGAACCCATTAATTGATATAGACAAGGGTGAAGACCTACTTAGCACCATCTAGAGAGTTAGTTTGTAGATAATTAGACTTGTTTTATTAGTTTTAAGAATATGTTTGCATGAAGAGATCTCTCACTGTCAACACAATTTGAGAAGACAATTTCTTATAAATTCAGGAATGTAATATGTATTCTAGGCTATTATTTTGATGCAATAATATATGCTATTGGTGGTCTCATTTTGATTGTAGGTATTCTTTTTGGACTGTGTTATTTTTGTGGATTCTTATTCATGATAGTAATGGAGCCAATAGTTTTGTTCTGTTGATTTGATTGTATGATATTTTAGTTCTAGTGTTTGTTGCATGTTGACAAATTCTGCTGACTTATTGAGTTGGAGAAGAGATCACGCTATTGTTCCTACATAGCTTCTTGTCTCACATGAGTGTAGTTTGCATGGCCTTACAATTCAATGAGAAGTGAATCATCTTTCAGTTTTCACTAAGTTCCCATTGATGATTGCATCAATGGATTTGAGGAAGTGTTGCTCCTATTTTCATTGGTTTCCTACCTGATCTTTTCGATGATTTAACTTGCAGATGTGTTGTTACCATGGTTTATGTCTATTAGGAATTTCCCTTTCATGCTATTTGCTTTCATCTCTTGTTACCTTATCTTCATTATTTTCTTTGCTAACACTTGGTTAAATTAGGAATTCATATAGTTGCATTGTTAGATTTCATTCATTATAAAACAAAAAATACCAAAAAACATATCTCTTTTGTGGTTACTTTTGAAACAACAAGCAGAATGAATATCTTATCTAAAATTTGTCAAAACTAGCAAAGGCCTCCCTATGAACAAACACATTTATCTTCAACTCAATAGATTTCAATAGGTCGTAAGTTTTTTGGAAACCTTGGAGTTGATCCTAGATTAGCTTCTAAAGAGAGGAGTTTTGAAAGGATTCCTATCATTAAGCATCTTGCAAAATGATAGCTCAATAATAACTTTTCTCATCTGCACTTTGTTCATGGTATATATTGTTGTGTTCACCACTTCCATCCAAAATGTCTTGGATACATCATTCTCAAACATTATTTCTCTTGCTTTTATTATAGACTTGTTCTTCTTTCTACAATCTAATTTTTCTCAGGAGTCATAGGCGCTAATAGTTGTCTCTTAATAGCATTTTCTTCACAAAAGATGTTAAATTCTCTAGAAGTAAACCCTCCACCTCTATTTGATCTTAAACACTTTATTTTTACACCAGATGCATTTTCAAATCTATTCTTGAAAAATTTGAACTTTTCAAATGCTTCAAACTTTTCTTTAAGGAATGCTACCCACATCATTCTAGTGAAATCATCAACAAAAATCATAAAGTGCCTTTCACCATAGAATCCTCTTGTTTTAGTAGGACCACTCAAATTTGTATGAAAAATCACCAATCTCGCTGTGGTAGTGAATTTCTTGGTGGGAAAAGAAAGTTTCTTCTACTTAGCCATAATACATTCTTCATAAATAACATTAGTAGGCTTCATAATTCTAGGTAAATCTCTGACTATAAATGCACTGCTAGCCTTTACAATATTATCCACTTTTTCAACTAAACAAGTAATCTTTGCAGAGTTTAATTGAAACACGTTACCTCTAGATCTTGTACTTGTTACAATCAATTTACCATCCTTATCTTTGATAATTCAAGTCTTCTCTATGAATTGCAACTGATAACCTTTATCAACCAACTAATTGTCTAACACTCAACAAGTTATGCTTTAATCCATGAACAAAATAAACATAATCAATGTTAGTTTTTCCATCAAGAGTAATAGATCCTATTCCCATGATGTGACAAGCTACATTGTTAGAAACTCTAACAATTGCTTGATTCTCTAGTCATATGATGTGAACATCAACTATCTTTAATCCAATCAGATTTCTTTTCAACTCGTGAAACTAGAGATTTTTCTTCTCTAATTTCTTTTTTAGGATTTTCTTCTTTTATAACAACAAATATTAACTCATCATCACTATTACTTTGAACTCTTTCCTCAAACTTATCATCTTCATTTGCATACAAACGGTCTCTAGGTCTTCTAGGCTTGAAATTCTTCTTAAAATTTTTCTCTCTTTTAGGACACTTAGAAGCATAATGACCAAATTCATTGCAAGTCCAACATTAAAAATTTCTCTTACCATATGGTTCTCTTCTTACAAGTAGAGAAATTCCTTCTTCAATTCTTCTATCCTCCTCAAATCTAGATCTATTGCTGCTAACATAGTCTCCATTGGTGCTTGCACTTCTTGATAAAGAAGGAAGAACACTCAATGTACTAAAAACTATTTCTACTATGGACAATTCTCTACATTTCTTCAATCTCACTTCTATGGCTTTCAATCTTCTAAGTAAAGTGTCTCTAGTAAACTTCTTAGTGCAAGGTATCACTTGCTCAATCATCTGCATTGTTTGTCTAAATGGTGGTGTCATTGTTTTCAAAATGTTTTATATAATCTTATCTTCATCTTTAGATCCCTAAAAAGATTTAATTAATGCAAAAATCTTGAATATTCTACCAATATAGCTTCTCACAAATTCATCTTTCATCATTTTAGCATCTTGAAACAAACATATCCAATTCTGCAGTCTGACGCTTTTAGCATGATTATCACCTTCAAAAGTAGATTCCAAGGCTATCCAAATTTAATGAGATGTCTTTAAATATTTTACTCAACTGTATTCATTCTCAAGAAGAGCTAAGAATAATGCTTCTCTAGCAAGCATATTACACAAATAAATCTCTTTTAGCTTCATTGCATTCCTCAAGTTTTCTTTCTTCCACAATCTTCTTTTCGTTCTTTGTCATTAGCCAATATCCTAGACCCTTACATTGAAAATGAGTCTTCATCTTTTCCTTCCATCTATCATAGTTAACTCCATCAAATTTAGGACTATAAACACCTAAAATTGTCTAAATACCCTTTTCATGACCAATTAAATAGATATTTATTATTTATTTAATTATAGTCTTAGCCTACCTTTAATTAAATAAATTTACATTTATTTAATTACATTCATCTTTCCTTGGTTTAAATAAATTTAGGTTTATTTAATCCTAGCCTATTTCCCCTCATCCCACTTACATCTTAACCCATTCACTTTAATTAAGTAAATTACATTGTTTACTTAATTAATCCCTTTTAAGCCTACTTGGAATTAAATATTAAATTTAATCCTATTTGAGCACATGGCTCCTAACTTTAACCCCCACCCAACCTCACTTTCCTAACCTAACTCATCCTTCTAAAACTACTCACTACTTAATCCCATTTGCTTTTCCTAATCACCTTGCTAATCCCCTTTTAATCCTAAGTGTGTGCTCACACGTGTGAGGAACACTCACACTTCCCACACCCCTCACACTTCTTGCAACTCCTACACATTTTTCCCCCTTCACATGAGAATCAAATTGTCTGACACGTGTGAGAAACCATGCTTCTCACACCTCTTACACCTGTCATTGACCCATCACATCAAAGGTTGCTCACACATGTGTGAGCATCTTTCCCCCTTTGAATGGTCAAAAGCCCTAATCGACACGGAGTCCACTTGGCCTCCACCTCATGGACACCTCATTGATCCTGAGAAATCCTAGCCCTTCATCTTGCATTGAATCTCAACCATTCATTTCATCTCATTTCCTATAGAAGGAGAACCCTCTCCTCATCTCCATAAGCACTATCTAGCCCATTGTTATGTTGCAAGATTTGTGAGCAACCATATCCCACAACAATGAAATCATCAACAACTTGGTGATTTTATGAGGTTTGCATTAGTGTTATTTTGAATGGTTTAAAATCTTTTGGTTTCATGTCATCACTATTTACGTGTTGTCTTTTATATTTGAGGTTTGCATGAATATGTAGGAATAGGCTTTAGTTGCTTGTTGTTTATTCCTTTGTTACATTTTATGCAATATAAGGACTTTCTTTTCTAAATTGACCTGTCATTGATCTCCCAATTGTTAGAAAGTAAAGTCCACTAAGATAATGTGGGGGGGCGAGGGGGGGCGGGGGGGGGGGGGGGGGGGGGGGTGAATAAGTTATCCAACTATTAAATTTTTTATCAACCTTATTTATCCTTAAGCATGTGAACAATATAATTAGAAACCATAACAAGTTACTCATACACAATAACACTAGATATGTTAACTAGGGAAACCATTGATAAGAGCGAAAACCCTAGTGGAGATGGTACCCACAAAATAATGTACTAATATAAATGTTCCTTGTTAGAGGATGGACTCTGTTAGGAGCCAATGAGAAAATTTAGTACATATTAGTCCCTATTAGGAGACTTTGAATCCTTGTTAGGAGATCCCAACCCTATTAGGAGTTGTGCCAACCCTATTAGGAGTTGAATAAGGTAGAGGGACCCACTATCCAAAAAAATTTAGGGGCAAGACCACTGAACTCACTATCCAACTGATCTATATATTATTCCTTGCAGAATAATAGAAATGTATAGCTCCTTCTCTATCCTTTTACAAGATTTCTCCTCTTCTAATCTCGATACTGTTGAGTTGTCATTTTGCACGATGTTGAATGACATGAATCCTTTTGAATTCCTCTCTTGAAAAGCTAATCGAGGATCAACTCCAAGGTTCTAAGCATTCTTATGACCTACTGAAATCCACTCAATTGAAGATAAATGTGAATGTTCACGAGGAGGCCTTTGCTGGTTCTGACTGATTTTGGAAAAGATGTTTCATCTCATTCTATTTGAAAAAGTAACCATAGAAGAGATATATTTTTGGTATTTTCTATTTTATGATGAATGCAATCTATCAATGCAACTACATGAATTCTTATTTTAACCAAGTGTTAGAAAAGAAATTAACAAAGATAGGATAATGAGTGATTAAAGCAAATAACTTGAAAGGAAAATTCCTAATGGACATAAACCACAGTAACAACATGTCTGTGAGTTAAAACATTGAAAAGATTGGGTAGGAAACCAATGAAAATAGGAGCAGTGCTTCTTCAATTTTACTAATACAATCATTAATGGGAACTCACTCTAAATTGAAATATGTTTCACATCTCATTGAATTGCAAGGCCATAGAAAGTGTGATCAAATGAGACAAGATGCTATGCAAGAACAAAGATGATCCTTTCTTTAATTTGTTACATCAACAAAATTCATTAACATGTGACAAACACTAGAACTAAAAGGTCGCATAATCATAACAACACAATAAAACCATTGATTACATTATTATTCATGAACATGCATTCACAAAAATAACACACTCCAAAAAGAGTAGCTACACTCAAAATTAGAGTACCAATAACATATATTATTGCATCAAAATAATGGTTTGGAGTACATACTTCATCCCTATATTTATAAGAAATCATCTCCTCTTTCTATGTTGAGAGTGAGAGCTCTTAAAAATGCAAACTCATGCTAAAAACCAATAAAATAAATCTAATTAAATACAAACTGACTCTCTAAATGGTGCTAAGTAGGTCTCCACCCTTGTTTATAACTATTAATGGGTGTATGAACCTTTACATGACACAAAAGAATAAAAGATTGAGAAGATAAGAAGATAGGAGTTGTAAGATGATCTAGGAGTCCCTAGAAGCTCTAAAAATGAAAGCTCAATCTTCTATGGGCATTTCTGGGAGTCAAACTGTTGTAAAAATGCATTTCCAATGCATGGAATTCTCTAAACTAGGAACTGGCTATTAACTATTGGTGCATTGCTTCTTCTTCAAAACTATCAACACACCTCTGGGAAAAGCGCACCTTGATGACAGGTTCCAAAAATCCAATTTTTTTTGAATTTCAAAACTAAATTTTGAGCATCTAGGTTTTGTTCCCCTTCATACTAAAATGGTGTATGGATGCTTACTCTTGATTTTCTCTATTATCTCCATTACTTGAGAAGCTTTTGGAAATTCTCAAGCTCCATATTTATCCCTTACTAATTTCTAGTAGTTACTAACTTCTATTTGAGTGGCCACAAAATCCTCTAGTTTAGTGTCCAACTCTTACAATACCTCTTAAATCTTGAATGCTTTCCTTATATCTTCATCTGATGAAGCATCTTCAAAAGTTCCTCGAAATTGTTGGAGCACTGATTGCACCATAACAAGCTTAGTCTTTGATTCATCTTCAAAAATCTTAAGGCAAGCAACACTGTAGTACCTTTCTGCTTCCAAATTTGATCTTGAGTTTGGTCTCTTATATTTTGAATGTCTATGTGTAGTCCTTCCATGAATTTATTGTTGATTGATATCTTTTCGATCCAATCATCGAGCTTATCTAGCTCCTCAGTAGTGAATACCTCCATTAGCATACAATACCTTTGACCTTTTATTGATTTTAGTGCATGTAGGTCTTTAGCCTAGGTATGTACCTCATCCATTAATCCAAAATCTTGGTTCACTATGGATATTAGCTTGTTTGCACTCGACTGGATATGGTGCAATAGGTTCAAGTTATCCTGTATTATTTGCACACCTTTCTCTTCAAAATTATCATGCCATTGCTAACATACCTCAAAAAATGGATCCAATTGTACGGTTTCCATCCCTTTTTTCTCTAATGCCGCACTAAGAGTAATCGATCATCTAGGTCAATAGGGTCCACTATTTCATGTAGATAGCCTCTTAAAAGCTCATTTTGTTTTTGTCATGCTATCAATTATAACTCATCCCAATCCATGTGCCTAAACACCTCCTTCATACCCCTAGTGATCATCACTTTTGGGGTGTCTACCAATGGCCTTCTCAACATGATCTCCTTAATCTAATAGTCTTTAGGAGTTAGTTCCTCAGTGTCAACATGTGGAAGAGGAATGGCTATATGGGAAAAAAAGTCCTCATCTTGGTTCTTCATTATGAAGGCCAACATTCATGCATCACCCATAGGTGGCTCAGGATTCTTTATTTCTTTCACCAATTCTCTCATTCCCTCCTTAGTAGTTAGGTCTAGCTGCCTTTTCCGATGAAACATGACTTCCCTCTTTAGCCATGCTGGTGTAGTGCCCATAGGAGACATGTACTTGACTGAAGAGGTTGTTTTTGATATAAGCCCATTTCCCTTATTAGTCTTCTCTGGAGTCTTTTCTTGTTGATAAAGATCAACAATTAGAGTTTTTGTATTCAGTTGGGCTAAGGTCCTAGCCTCTGTATCATGAGGAGTTTATTGAGGCTCTTCAAGTATTTTCCCTTCCTCAGATACTTCATCAACATGCAGTTTTTGGGGTTCTACTTCCTTTAGTACTTGTTCTTCTATTTATGTGGCCTAAGAAAGTAGAGTTACTGATCCTTTATCCAAAAATGTTAAGTCCTAAGATGTTGGTGGTGGAATTCCTAGAGGTCCTTGAGGAGAGGCAATAATTGATTCTAGTCTTCTCCTAAAAATTCACTCATGAAAGTATCTCTTATCATCTTTCCCACCATCTCGATGCCTACTAGCATTACATCAAAATTGGAGAGGTCATAGACAATAGTTTCTTGACCTTGCATGTTAGCTATCCATTGTTGTTGCTCATCTTTTGATGTAGATACTTGAATAGGTTCTTTTAGAGTAGATGGATGTGTCACTATTGAACTTCTTCTTCTCTCCTCCTCCACTGCCTTAGCTAAATGGGTCCCTTAGCTTAGGGGGCATATTTAATCTTCTCCCCTTCTTCTTCTTTCACCTCCACTTTCAAGATTGTTTTAGGCACTTTTGGGGTGGAGTGTTCTTCTTCTTTAATCTTCTTCTTCATGTTCTTGCCACACTTGATTCAATTTTTGCGCTTTTGGGAGCCAAGAGGGAGGCTTCTTCCTCTTGTGTACCATTGGTGGCACCCTCTATTATTCTTCATGATCTTTCTCTCCTTATTCTTCCTATACCTATTCTTATTTTAAAGGTGCTTGTGACTCTTGTGTAGACTTTTGACCTGGTTCTTGAGCTACAGGTTCAACTTGGGGCTATACTTGATTAGGCTATACCTATTCTTCTTAAGGTTCTTGGGCTTGAGTTGTCTACTTCTTTTCCTTTGTAGGTCCTCTTTTCCTTTTCATACCCCTATTAGCCTCAAACTACTCAACCTCCTACTCATTTTAGAGTACCATTTCCAACCTTATTGAGGATTTAGTGGGTAAGGTTGGTACTATGACTTTTGCACCTTTACTCTTAATCGACTGTGCTGTGGCTTGAAGAGGAATAGCCTTAGGAACTCGATCAAGTTTAAAAGTTTTTTTGATCCATTCCTTTGTTAATTAGACTATATGTCTAGCCTAATGACTTATATTTGCATTCTCATCTCTCCTGATTTCTACATTCATTATCGGCCTATCATAGATCTTGTCCCTATTATATAAAGGATCCAAGATGTCTTCAGTATCCTTTTCCATAACCATTAGTAGGATCTTCATTTTTCAATACCTTTTCTACTAGGTATAGAGTCATCCTGCAATAATCCCTTATCTGGATATCATAGTCATTGATTGCATTCATCTAATGATCTTATAATGCATCCTCATGTACAAACTCTTTACCTACCAAATGTTGTACCATCCCAATGTTGTCAAAGTATGGATGAAGGGAGTTGTACTCTTCCAAGGGATATTGACCCCACTCAGAATCAATGGTGACAATTTCTTCCTTTTGTTTCACCTCGAAAGCACCAATTGTGATGGGCCATACTAATATCTTCTTATGTTGTCTCCTCACTTTTTCATATGCAAAAGTGAGATGGTGTGCAATCTCTAGCAAGATTTGAATATTAGATGGGTATCTCAAGAGATTTTTTGGGTTTTCTAGAGTATTGATTACCCTAAGTTAGGTGAATGTCTTAAATTGAATGTAATAAGCACCAATCTTTGTGATCCTAGCCGTTGCTTCTACTGACATTCTTTTTGCATAATCACCCTCAATGAACCTGATGATTGCAAAGATGAATCCATCATTCACTACCTTGTATTCCACATTTTGTAGTGGGAGTTTCTTCTTCACCAATTATGGACATACCACATAGGGCCAAGCATTAGGATCTTGCATGCTTCCCTTCTTATAAAGGCCTAGGTAGTTTGTAGTTCTAGCCACCGGTAAGTACACCAAATATGATGCCATGTAGAATCATGGATCAACTTTGATGACTACTAGTTTTTGGGATTTACAAGTGGGAAGTATACTTCTGAAAGGTGGGGGAGTGAATGGGAAGTATACTTCTGAAAGGTGGTGGAGTGAATAAAAAGTACTAAACTTTAACCAATAAAACTTTTAACTTTAAAACATTACATGCATAAACATATGTAAATAACATGTAAAGCAAATGCATTCAAATACACACTTGACACTAGATATGATTACCTAGAAACCCTCCAATGAGAAGGTAAAACTGGGGTGGGGATGACACCCATAACTCTTCACTATTGTAGTAATAAAGTTCACCTGTTAAGGTTACATATTTTGACCATTCTCATCATCTGCCTTGTGAAAGGCCTTCCCTATTAAAAGCTTACAAGGATTGTTAGATCCTACCCTATTAAAGGATTTTAAAACTCTATCAAAAGTGTACCTGGCTAAAGGATTTACAAAACATTCACTTGGAATGTCACCTTGTTAAAGGCTTTATACAATGGCTATTAAACCAACCTATCTCCATAGGATTTTATTCTGCTAATACAATTGTTAGAAGGTATAGTAGAATGTTTGACCTAATCACTTGCAATCTACTATTGCTGATTCCAGATCTCTATTCAATCCAATTTGATCCTTGCTGATCTAATATGAAGCTATTTGTAGTACTAATATTCTATTCTTCTAACTGATCTGTCGAAGTCACCTTCAACTTGATCAATTCACTCCCTTCACTTCCTTCAATTTTTTTCTAGCATTATCTCCTCACATGCATTCTCTCTCTCATTCTCTATTAATTATGGGGCTTTGACCTCCTTAAAAATGATTTCATGACTTAGGGTTAGGTATGAATCTACAATTGAGATTCATCCAACTTTCGTACTCAAATATTTCCATTTTTTTGATTGGTTGCATGTTGATTGCATAGGGAATCCAAATAGATTCATTCTTATCTTTTAATCCTTTGAGATTTATCCATATGTCAGCTCAAAAATGGTTTACATCTTAATTTGTGAAGGCACAAACTCTTATGCTGATTCTATGTTACTTGACACTTGTTGATCATTGATGCTCAACACATACTAAATTCTATCTTGCTTGGCACTTGAACTTTGCTCAACATCTATTAGTCACTTAGCACTTGAAACTTGCTCGGCATTGTATATTTGCTCGACATTTGAATGACTCAACACTTGTTGAATTTTTGGCTCGACACATATTATAACTCATCATCTATATTATACTTGACATCAACTTAGAAAATTTCTTAAGTGTGTTGACACTCAATTTTCAAAACCAATCTAAGATCAACAATCTCCCCCTTTGACATGAGTGTCAAAAACACTTAACTATACATGATGAAACTAATCTCCTTGAGGATAATATACATTCTATTCGGCATATATACAAGACTTCAAAATTGTTCAAAATTCTGTGAAGGACTATATACCTCAAAATTTTGTATCTCCCCCTGAGTTGATGTGCCATATCCTTGTAACCAAAATATCTCTGAATAGATTGATGTGCCTCAGCTGATACTTCTTGTCTTCAATTCTGATACTATTTATCTAATGTGTTCTTGTGATGCTCTATTTCTTGTTTTGGCTCTATTTTCTATTTTTCTCTTCTCCTTTCTTTTCTCAGTTTATTTTATCACTCCCCCTTTTACATGTCTCCTCTTGCAGTTTAAGTGTTCTTCTGGCTTTTTGATTTTTCTCCCCCCTTTTTAAATTTCTCCCCTTTTTTGACACTTATGTCAAAGTGTCTATACATTTACTGAATATTTGGCCAAGAATTTCTTGTCCACTTCCATTACAATTCTCAAAGCAACATCCCAGTTTTGTATTTCAACTTCTAGGGATTTAATTTGGAAGGCTGTCTTTGCTGCAAGGTTAACTAAACCATCTAATGTAGAAAGATTTGGATCTTTCTTTATCACATTCTCTGCATAGGCTAGTTCATTTTTTAAATTTTCCATGTGAGGGGTGAGGGAGGCTTGTATTTGCACCAATTTGGCTCTTGTGTTAGCCTCTTTTATTTTTAATATAGCTAGTTCCTTTTGTGTGTGAAGCGTTGTGTTAAAGTGCTTCTCACTTTGAGCTGGATCTTTAGGCAGTTACATGCTTGATATCTTTAAGTTCCTCTCCAAGCTCATGATTCTCTAGCTAGTTTCCTATGTGAAGATGGAAGGATCACACAATTTTGAGTACAACGAGCAGATATTCTCAAGTACTATCTTCACCTTTTCAATTTTCTTTGCTAGCTCTACTTGTGATAGTGCTATCTCACTAGATATTCTTTCATTCACCTTTGTTTGAAACTTCCTTTCTGACCATTCCATCAGTTTTGCATTAGTATCATGGTCTTCACTTTGCACTTGGTCCACTATGTTTGAAAGTTTCTCCATAATGGGCTTTGTTTCATTAGGTTCCTGCAAGCTAAATGCATCTAGAAAGATGTCCTTTATTTCAATTAGTGCTTGCCTCTGTTTATACTCATTTCTGAGTATCTCCTACTTCTTCTTCCTTTCTAGTGCCTCTTGCACTTCATTGATTTGATCAATGTTCATGGTTGCATAGTCATATTTAGGAATGACTACTTCTTCATCTAGTGTAGGGTCTCCATAGTGAAGTACCCTTGCAACTCTTGTAGAGCTCGAGCCTAGTGCTAAAATTTGAAGTGGTATTGCTTCAGCACTCAACTTTTGTGGCATTCTTGTTGGAGTCCCAGAGGTTGGTAGATTAACCAAAGTTTGAATTGCTTCTTGCTCCTTTTTCTTTGGGGTCACCTTCTACTCCTCTGATCTTCCTTGATCAATGACTATTATTTGTGGTGGTGCACCTTGTACTTGTACAGTAGGAATAGAAGTATCCATCTATCCTATTTGGTCCTTTGCTAGCTCCTCGATAGTTGTAGTGACTTTGATTGTGGAGTCAACCTTAGCTGATGTATCTTGTGTAGATTTCTCTTTAGGTTGTCCACTTGTAGATGTGGGGATGACAGAAGATGTTTCTTGTGTTGCCATCTTATCCCTAGTCAAGTTAGCTACTACTTTTTGCAACTCATCTACACTGACCAACATTGGATTACTACATTATTGGGCTTGTAGAGTTGTTTAGTCAAGGACCTTTTTGAGATCCTCTGCAGTCAATGGATTGACATTCTGACTAGAGTTGTTAGGAACATCCTTCACTTTTACTATATTTGTAGGTGTGGATGTGTCATGTGGACGACTTGGAGGTGACAATTGTGTGTCTTGCACACTCTGTTCTATTTGCTACTCTTCAGTAGTATCCATATCATCCATTTGAGTTTCCTTCTTCACTATGTCATCTGCCTTTTCTTTTTCACCTTCACCTTCCTTTTCATTGTCATCTTCTTCTCCATTGTTTCTCCCTTCAAAGGGATCTTCCTCTCCTTCTTTTACAGTTGTTAGGCCATAGATTAATTTCCACATTTGAGTGGACTTTTTAACAGCATCTTCAACCTCATTTTGAAGAATACTAAAGGCTCTATATTTGGGTGCAAATTTTCTCCCATGCTTCTTATTTTCCTTGGTTATTTTCCCTTTTGTGAGCTCTGGCATTAATTGAGCCAATGTTGACCCTCTTATTTCTTTCTTTGTATTAAGGCAATAATGTGATTTATTTTCAATGATAGAATATAACTCTTTGGGAATTAAATTGTCAAGTTCAAGTGGGGTGTTCTTGAACTTTGCCATCATGGTGTAGATTGATTCTTCAATCATGTTTTGTTCTCCTTTATTCAACTTATTAAAATTAATGCTCTTTAAGCTAGTTAAGTTTGCATTATCTCTAATATTATCACATATATTTCCTAAATCAGACTTGGTGGTGTGACTTACCACTCTAAATTGGCTTGTGTCTTCTAACTCTGTTCTCTCTTCATCTGAGTCAGGTTGAGCAACATATTTTCTTCTCAGCTTCTTCTTTGCTGGTCCTTGCTACTCATTAGCCTTCTTCTTCTCTTGCTCCTTAGCCTCCTTTGTTGTAGCTCTTGTACTTTCCCTTGTAGTAGGCTTAGCTGGGCTTGGCTTGTCTATCTTTTTGCCCTTGGGCTGAACTACATGCTATTTTTATAGCTTTTCTTTTCTTTGGCTCTGACTTGGTATGTGCTTCCTCGACTTGCTCTTCCTCCTCATCACTTTCTTCCTCTTCAACATCTTCACCCATGCCTTGTGTCAAGGCAAGTGGCCCTTGGCCCTATTCTTCTTCTTCTTCTTTTGCTTCTATTGTTCCTTCACTAAATTTGGCCTTAAGATTTTTGACCAAATTTTCGTTCTTCTTTAGGGTTGAAGTAGTCTTCAACTCCATCTCTAACTTGGAATTTACAACATCAAAAGTGCCAAAGAGTTTTGCACTTTTATCAATGTCTTCTATAAGAAATGTTGTGATTGTTGCTGACACCTCATCAATGCTAATTTCATATCCAAGTGGCCTTAGCCATATCACCCTTGCTATTGTTACTTGGATATAGGTGTAGTCAATGTCAACTAAGAAACAAATGTCATTGATATGTTGATTCACTAGAGAAATTGGTATTCTGAGCCTTTGCTTCATAGACTTCTTAAAGTCCTCAAAGTAGCTTGTCATTAAGGTTTCAAAATTGGCTCCCATCTACTCTATATACTCATTAACTTGTACTGCTATAGACCTATTTGTCTTCCAACTTATTTCACCAAAAGAAGGAAATTCATTCTGAGCATAGAAAAATATGCATATCAAAATTGGTCCAAACTTACACTGAGTACTCTTGGATCTCCTTATTGCTCCCAAATTCTTCATAATCTATTGCAATTGCAATTTTGCTAGATCATATGTATGATCCTTCTTGAAAAGTTTGTATCCCACATCAAATATAATGCATGGTACACTATTTAGTTGGCTTGACTGGTAGAATTTATGGGATATAACCCTAACAACAAATTCTACAAGTGGATCTTTGATTGTGTCAATTGTCATGCCCCTTTTGTTCCACTTTGCCCTAGTGTTCTTCTCTATGACTTCTTTTGAATCACTCCTTAGGGTCTTTCGCCATTCTAGGGTTGGGTACCCTATTACCTTATGTATGATTCTTTTTGACAACTTAATAGGCCCATCCTCCAACCATAGGCATCCATTGTGAATTCTACTTAGCACAATTCTTATCCACTCTATCTTGAAAATTGTAGGGAAATCTAGGGCACGGGTTAAGCCCTTTCCCTCAACAATCTAAAATTCCTCCTTTAATACCTCGTTATCATAGAGCCTATCATAAGCTTGCTGAATCTCCATGTCACCTATTGCTCCAACTTTACAATTATAACATTTTTTAACATCTTGCACCATAACAACCTTAGGTGGAATAATAGATAAAGCTCCAATAGGGTCATTTTTGTAAGCCACTTTAGCAATTGGTCTAAAATTTGGTTGTTTAACTTCATTAATAACCAATTGAACCTCAAAGAATTCTTTATCCTTGGGATTCCTAGAGCTAGATGCCATTTTTGAAAACTAGGGTTTCAAGATATAAAAATTGTGTAACTGTGTAGCTCGACACTTGAGTAAATAACTTAGATTGACGAAACAATGTTGAATCTTTGCTAGAATATTCACAAAAGCATCAATCTCTACTTGGAAATCATTTTTGTGCTCTTCTCACTCTCGCTCTATGTTTGCAATGACGAGAAATGATAAAAAACTCCACCTTATACCCTTCATTACATAGCATTTAATGCTTAGTGCATATACAACTGTCCACTCGACTCCTTATGTAATTCTACTTTACTTGGCTTCTATTGATTTTCCAACACTCAAAATCCATTGGAGTTTCCATTAATTTGCTTCAATAAGAATTTCCCTTTTGACTCGGCAACCACTACTAACTCGACTCCTACTGACTTTGGCAGACAACTCAACATACACTAGAATTTCACTCGAGATTTGAAGGAAACTTTCCTTACTTGACAACAATGTGAAAACTTTGAAGATTTAACCTTGCATCTTGATTCATGCTGATCTATCCCTTTTAATACTAACTTATTCTAGGAATTGATGTATGATAAAGCATTTAAATAGTAGTCCCACATATCTTCTTGCTTAGTTTGATGAAGTGCGACCACTTGATCCTTTAGGTGAAGTGATCCCTTCATTTGATGTGTTGCATCCAACTTTCTTCTTCCATGTTTTATTTATCTCTCCTCTAATGTGCTCAACATCTACCTTGCCTTTTCCCTTGTTTGAGTTTGAGTTAGGTGCCTTTGACCTTGTTGGACAATGCTTCCTGATATGACTAGTCTTCAAACAACTAAAGCATGTAGTTTGGCTTAACCATATGTTGTAGCTTCAACTGAAATGTGTTCTTATGCAATTTTTAGGGTTGTGTCCATACTCTTGACAGTAGTGACAACTATGTCTTGTATTGTAGTTCCAATTATAGGAATTTTCATGACTTCTTCCCTTGTTTGATGACCATGTGGTTTTGGATCTACACTCAAAGGCTTTGTGTCCAAACTTCTCATAATTGTAGCAATGTCCTACAAATCTTGGTGCATGCATGGTTCTAGTTTTGCATTCATGTACCTAATGAACTTGTTTGTTGCACTTGTAACAATGTGGCATATTCTTTGATTTGGCATTTTGACTATCATTCTTGTTCCTGCAAATATAGTTGTATGTCCTTTCTTACCACAAAAATGACAAGTGGGTTTGGAGTTCTCACCTTTGTCATTCCTTTGTTTAGCAGTCTTGGATGACTCTCCTATTAGGATTAAACCACATATAGAAATAAAAATTACATGAAAATAATGCAAATATAACCAATAACAAAAAATAATGGATCACACAGAAAAGAACATAAGGCACCAAGATTTAATGTGGTTCACCCAATCCCTGGGCTATGTCCACCAAACATCAAGTCTAATATTTTTATGATCAAGTGATTACAACCTGATTACAATTTGTAATCCCTTACAGTTGAATACCACCGCAAGAACCAATTTTGCATCACACCCTATGAAACAATCCCTAACCATAAGTCTTTTTATACAAGTATTTTAACTGCTTTAGGGTTATAATTAATAATTACATGTTGGTCCAAAATTTTGATAAAATAGGGCCCAAATTTTTTTCCAAAGAATTCATGAAGTATGTACAGTACTTTCTTGATCAATCACCACAATCTAACAATCTCCCACTTGGGGATTGATCATGCTCCACACTAAACAACAACCTCCCACTTAGAGAATGATCCTATAACAATACTACTACCACATGGGGCTCCCATTGGATCAAACGACCCTGGACTCTACTATTCTTTTATTCATATTCAGTCTAGAAGACCAACCAAAGCTGAAGAGGAGTTTAGCTTCTCCCTTGTTACTACCTTTGTCAACATATCTATGGGATTGTCATTGGTATGTATTTTTTCCAGCTTTAACTATCCATCCTCCAAAATTGATCGAATGAAATGGTACCGCAACTGTATGTGTTTGGTCTTTGAATGCAGAGCTGAATTTTTTGCAAGATGAATGACACTCTGAGTATCTGTGAACAAATAATTATCCTTCTGAGGATGTCCTAATTCTTACAAGAAGAACTGAAGCCATATCAACTCCTTGGCTACCTCTTTAGCAACTACATACTCTGCCTCTATAGTGGATAAAGCATTAACCTTTTGTAACCTAGAAACCCAACTCACGGCTACCCCACCAACAGTAAAGACATAACCTGTAGTACTTTGCCTAGTATCAATATCCCCTGCCAAATCTGAGTCAACATAGCCCTGTAAATAAGTAGTAGAGCCCCCAAAGTGTAGACACTTATTGGATGTTCCTCTCAAATATTTGAGAATCCATTTGACTACATTCCAATGCTCAATTCCTGGATGACTCATATACCTACTAACAACTCCCACTGCATGTGCAATATCTGGCCTAGTACATACCATAACATACATCAAGCTTCCTACAGCTGAAGCATAGGGTACCTTGGACATTGTCTCCTCCTTTTCTTGTGTCTTGGGACACATCTCCTTAGTCAATTTCAAATGACCAGGTAAAGGTGTGCTAACAACTTTAGCATTCTCCATAGAGAAACATTGCAACACCTTCTCAACATAATCAACCTGAGATAGCATCAACATTCTATTTTCCTATCTTCATAAAATAAACATAAAATAATGTAGCTATCTTTATAAAATAATGTAGCAATAAGTGACAGAAATAACAATATAATGCAAATATAACCAATAACAAAAAATAGTAGATCACACAGAAAAGAACACAAAGCACCAAGATTTAACGTGGTTCACCCAATCCTTGGGCTACATCCACCAAATAACAAGTCCAATATTTTTATGATCCAGTGATTACAACCTGATTACAATATGTAATCCCTTATAGCCCAATACCGCCATAATAACCAATTTTCTATCACACCCTATGAAACAATCCCTAACCCTAAGCCCTTTTATACAAGTATTTTAACCGCTTAAGGATAATAATTAATAATTACATGTCAACCCAAAATCTCAATAAAATAGGGCCCAATTTTTTTTTTCCAAAGAATTTATGAAGTATGTACAGTACTTTCTTGTTCAGTCACCACAATCTAACAATCTCCCACTTGGAGTCTGATCAGGCTTGTTAGTAAACAGTTTTGTCCTTCAGATAGAAATGCAACCAATGACTCAATAGGTTTCAAAAGAAGAACAAAATGAACTAACAAATGGATAGATTATCATTCTATTGATAATCTTTCTCTAAATTGAGAGGTACAGCTCCCTCATAAAAGATATACAATGAATGCAATAAATTGATTGTCTTTAACTTAAAGACACGAAGGGTTTTCTGACATTCATCCATCAATATGGAATAAATGCGATTATCAAATTAATAAGATGATTATGAGAGAAAAACCAGCAAACAGCCATAGGACTATTCATCAAGTCTTTCACAATACTAGAAGAGAATAGAGAGAATCAAACATATTATTTTTTTGCAAAAGATAGTGACATAAGACTATATTTGAAACAGGATAGAAAAGACCACATGATCTTTCTCCATCAAAAAATAAATATTTAGACCTTAAGATCTGACATACAAAAATTCCTTTCCATTTCTAACACATAACTAAATAACAATAGTATTATTTCATCCCTTCTGTTACCATCAAATACAGAGAACAAAAGAAATCAACTCTCTACATTTCCCGCCACAAAATAGAAAATATTCTTCTCCCTGTAGTAGTAGCTGTAGAACTCCAACCCCTGGAAAAGAAGAACCCATTACAATTGCTTTTCAATCTTTAAATAATTTTTCCAAGAAGTTTGGCAACTACCCTAACTTCTTTTTGTCGAACGTCTATTACCTTCTCCCGCACTTTACTATGATAATTAATTCTTATAAAAAGAATTAATCATTTTTGCATCCCTTTCTCCACTTTAATCAATCTCTTAAGAGCTTCTATAACTTCATTTCACAAAGATAATTAATTCTTTTTAAAGAATTAATTATTTCAGATTCTTTTTAATACTTGCTTTATCCTCCACTTCTTTTTCTATGATCAAGTGCAATATTTAATTTGCACTTAACAATACTATTAATTATTAAAGAATTAATTTATTTTATATCTATCAACTTGTCCACTTCCTTTTTATATTTTTCTTATGGGCACATATGTTTAAAGAATAATTAATTCTTTCTAGAATGAATTAGGTGAGAAATTAATTTTATATAATAATTTAATACCTAATTACTTTGCACTTTAATATTTTTTTCCTTTGAAGAATTAAATATTATAAGAATGCAAAATAATTTGAAATTTGAAATTTCTTTTTAATTTCTCACATAATTGAGTGGGAGGAAAAAACTTAGGGTTCCAAAACCCTAGGTAACAAGGCTCCACACTAAACAACAATCTCCCACTTGGAGACTGATCCTGTAGCAATACCGCTACCACATGGGGCTCCCACTGGATCAAACCACCCTGGAATCTACTATTCTTTTATTCATATTTAGTCTAGAAGACCAACCAAAGCTGAAGAGGAGTTCAACTTCTCCCTTGTTACTACCTTTGTTAACATATCTGCTGGATTGTCATTGGTATGTATCTTCTCCAGCTTTAACTGTCCATCCTCCAAAACTAATAGAATGAAATGGTACCGCAACTGTATGTGTTTGGTCTTTGAATGTAGAGCTAAATTCTTTGCAAGATGAATGGCACTCTAATTATCTGTGAACAAATAATTATCCTTCTAAGGATGTCCCAATTCTTGCAAGAAGAACTGAAGCCATATCATCTCCTTGGCTACCTCTGTAGCAGCTACATACTCTGCCTCTGTAGTGGATAAAACATTAACCTTTTGTAACCTAAAAACCTAGCTCACGGTTGGCCCACCAATAGTAAAGACATAACCTATAGTACTCTACCTCGTATCAATATCTCCTGCCAAATCTGAGTCAACATAGCCCTATAAATTAGTAGTAGAGCCCCCAAAGTGTACACACTTATTGAATGTTCCTCTCAAATATATGAGAATCCATTTGACTACATTCCAATGCTCAATTCCTAGATGACTCATATATCTACTAACAACTCCCACTACATGTGCAATATCTGGCCTAGTACATACCATAACATACATCAAGCTTAATATAGCTGAAGCATAGGGTACCTTGGACATCATCTCCTCCTCTTCTTGTGCCTTGGGACACATCTCCTTAGTCAATTTCAAATGACCAGGTAAAGGTATACTGACAAATTTAGCATTCTCCATAGAGAAATGTTGCAACACCTTCTCAATATAATCGGCTTGAGATAGCGTTAATGTTCTATTTTTCCTATCTCTACAAATCTTCATACCAAGGATTTGTTTTGCTGCCCCCAAATCCTTCATAGCAAATGCATGTGCTAATTGGCTTTTTAGCCCCTTAATGTGATCCATGTTAGACCTAGCTATAAGCATATCATCAACATATAAACATAAAATAATGTAGCTATCATCATCCAACCTCTTAAATTAGACACAATGATCTAAATGACACCTATTGTAACCATGCTCATGCATAAAACTGTCAAATTTCAGATACCATTGCCGAGGTGGTTGCTTCAAGCCATATAAACTTTTCTTCAATTTGCACACTAAGTTCTCCTTACCTTTGACTACAAATCCTTGTGGCTAAGCCATATATATCTCTTCATCTAAATCACCATGAAGGAAGGCTGTTTTTGTTAGAATATTCAAATATGGAAAGAGTACTTATGAGAGGGGGGGGGGGGGGGGTGTGAATCATAAGTATCACACTTTAGCCAATAAAACTTTTAGGTGGAAGTAAATTACATACATGTAAATACATCAAATAAACATGAAACTAAGACATGCATCAACAACACATAACACTAGAATTTGGTAACCCAGAAACCCTCCAGGAATAAGAAGGTAAAATTGGGGTGGGTATAATACCCACAAAAATTACTGCAGCAATATTGTTCAATCACTTCTGATGGTCTTCCCTGTTAAAGGCTTTACACTGTGTCAATAGTGACATGGTTAAAGGATTTCAAACACTTAACATGAAGTGTCACCTTGTTAAAGGATTTAATCACCTAATTAAAGGATCTACAAAATAGCTGTTAAGATAACCTATCACCATAGGATTTTCATTCTAATACAATTGCTAGAAAGTATTAGGTATAATGAACCTGATAGATTGCAATCCTTGATTGCTGAATGTAGGCACCTGTTCTGCTTTCTCTGATCTTGATCCTTTTGTGATCTGATAATCCTCACTTCTGAAAATAGATTTCCTTGAGCACCCTTGTATGTCCACTCATATCTTTACAATGAAATTTTGTCTTCCTTATAAAGACATTTGAGGATTTAGGGTTAGATATGGATCTACGATCCACATTGAATCTCAATTTCCTACTCAATACTTGTCTTTTGCTGATTGGTTGCATGCCTTTCCAAGTTTTCCAATTGGCTGCATGCAAATTGCATAGGAAATGTAAAAGATTCCTTCTTATCTCTATATCTTTTGAGATTTTATCTTATGTCGGTTGCAAAAATTGTTTGCAACATAGTTTGTGCAATTACAAACTCTTATGCTGATATTCTGAGTTACTCAGCTCCTGAAGCATTGCTGATGCTCGACACATGCTATTTCCTGGATAGCTCGGTACCTACTGTTACTCGGCACTTGTTAACACTCGGCACTTGTTAATCACTCGACACTTGTTAACACTCGGCACTTGTTAACACTTGGCACTTGTTAACACTCAACAACTACTATTACTCGACACTTCATATTACTCGGCACCTACTTTTTGTTTGGCATTGTTTAGTGGAAAAATGGTTAAGTGTATTGACACTCAGTTGTCAAAATTATTCTTTAAACACACAATCTCCCCTTTTGACATGAGTGACAAGAACACTTAACTAAGATCCTTATGACTCCTTGTTAGTTGATCCTGTATGTACACTCAGTGATTTCTGTCCTATTTTTGCATTCTGACTAATCAAAATTTACTATCTCAAAATTTGCTCCCAAAATTTGCTATCTCCCCCTTTTATCATACTTATCATTTCATTCCTGTACTTAACTCCCCCATACTTAATCTCTTCTTATCACTCCCCCATACTTATTCTCCCCCTTTTTGACAGTTATGTCAAGGGTCTTACAAGGAAATGCCATACTTGGCCAAAAATGTACTATTTACTTCAAGGAGTACCTTCAGAGCTGCATCCCAATTTTCTAGTGCGACATCCAATGACTTATGCTGGATGGCAATCTCTGCTGCTAGGTGTACAAGTCCATCAGATGAAGAAAGATTGGGGTCTTTCTTGAGGACTGTCTCTACATGTATCTGCTCCTTGTGAAGTAGTTCCAAATGAGGAGTTATTGAGGATTGAATTTGCATCAATTTAGCTTTTGTGGTTGCCTCCTCTGCCGCTAAGATAGCTAACTCTATTTGTGTGTGAAGCGATTGGGCAAAATGCTTCTCACTCTGAGCTAGATTTATGGAGAGTTGCATGCTAGAAATTTTCAAATTGTTCTCCAAGCTCAGTATTTTCTGGCTAGTGTCCTGTGTGAATGTGGAAAAATCACACAACTTGTTGTACAAGGAAAAGATGTTTCCTAGTACAGTTTTAACTATTTTAATTTTCTATGCAAGTTCTTCTTGTGACAGTGCTATATCACCGGATATTTTATTATTTACCTTGCCTTGGAACTTCCTTTCTGACCATTCGAGCAATCTGGCATTTGTTTCCTGGTCTTCACTAGTCACCTGGTCAACTATATCAGATAGTTTCTCTATAATTGGTCTTAACTCATCTGGAGACTATAAGAAGAAAGCTTCTATGAATATGTCTTTGATTTCATTCAAGGTAAGCTTATGCTTGTGTTCTTTTCTTAATGCTTCTTGTCTCCTTCTTCTATCCAATGCACTCTGAATTTCATTGATCTTCTCTTCAGTGAGAGTGCTAGATTCATAATATGGGATCTTTATTTCTTCATCAAGCTCAGGAACTCCATAGTGAAGTTTCCTGACTGCCTTTGATGAGCTTGAGCCTGGTGTGCTGATTTGTAGCTGTAACCCATCTATGCTCGGCTGCTGAAGAGTCTGTGTTGGAGTACCAAATTTTGGTAATGCAACCAGTGTTTGTATTGAAGACTCCTCCTTCTTCTTTGTCTCATCTTTTTCTTCAGCTTGAGTATCCCTTTTATGATCTCTAGGTGGGGTTGAACTTGTTGGTTGTTCAGATGTTTCTTTTATTTCCCCTGCTATTGTACTTGGCATTTGAAGTGTATAAGTGACTACACTTGGTGGAGGTGGTGGTGGAAGAAATAGAATACCAGTAGTTTGTATGGTCGAGGGTGGCACTTGTGCTTTTACCTTGACTATTTTTGTTTTAGCTTCTAGATTTTGTAATTCATCAACACTGACCAATACAGGATTTGAACTTAATTTTTCTACTAGTGATGATTGGTCAAGGATTTCTAAATCCTCTGCAGTTAATGGATTTATGTTTGGATTTGAAGTGTCTATAACATCTTTTATTTTTATAATATCTGCACGTGTGATGGTGGCATGAGGAGGACTAGGAGGAGATACCTTTGTGTCCTACATACTTTGATCTTGTGGCTCAGCTGTATCTTTCTCTTCCTCTTTCTCCTCTGTATGTGCCTTTTCTTCCTTTTCTTCTTCACTTTTCTTCTCCACTTGTTCCTTCTCTTTTTCCTTGGTTCCTGACATCTTCTTTTCTCTTATCTTGGCACTTGTCTCTACCTTAAATTCTTCATTATACACATCTTCTATTTTCTTGTAAACTATTTTCCACAATCTTATGGATTTTGTAACTACCTCTTCAATTTTATTCTGTAATATGCTGAATGCTCTATGCTTGGGAGTGAATCTATTATTATGCCTTTTTACTACATTTTTTACTTGATCTCTAGTCAAATTAGGAAAAAATCTAGCTAATGTTGACTCCCTTATCTCCTTTTCCATTTGTAAACAAAAATGCCATTTATCCTCTACAATTTTATACAATTCTTTCGGCATTGATTCATCTAATTCTAGAGGTGTGTGCTTATATTCAGCCATCATAGCATACATAGATTCCTCTAATTTATTTTTCTCTTCTTTGGTGAGCTTAGAAAAATTCAGGTTCTTTAAACCTTTCAAATCATCATTCCTAATTTTTGAACATAATTTATCAACAGCAGTCTGGGGTGTGTGTCTTACCACTTGAAATTGACTGTTGTCCTCTGACTCTGTCTTCTCCTCATCTGTTTCAGGCTGGGTAATAAATTTTCTTTTCTTAGACTCGGTAGCAGTCTTCTTTGAGTCTTTCTTCTTTCCTTTTGCCTCCTCTTGGGCTTTTTGTGCTGCAACCCTTGTGGTAGGTCTCTTTGGTGCAGGAGTAGCTACTTTCTTTCCCTTGGATTGAGTAGCAGGAGGAGTTGTGGCTTTTCTTTTAACTTGTGCTTCCTCATCTTCCTCTTCCTCAACACTTTCCTCTTTATCTTCTCCTAACCCTTGAGTTAGACCTTGAGGTTTATCTCCCTCTTCTTCAATGTCTTCTCCTTCCTCTTCTGCTGTTCCTTCTTCTTCAACACCAAATTTTCTCTTGATTTGTCTCACCATTTTTTCTTTCTTCTTTATTGCAGAAGCAGTCTTCAAATCTGTTATCACCCTTGATTTAACAACGTCATAGGTTCCAAAAGCTTTTGCATTTTTATCAGCTTCTTCTGCAAGGAGGGCTATTATCGTTGTAGAAGCTTGATCAATATCAAGTTCATAACCTAGTGGCTAAGCCATCTTACTCTAGGTATAACTGCTTGTATATAGGTATAATCTATATCTACAAGAAAACAAATGTCCTTTTCATATTTCTTAGTCAATGAGACTGGAATCCTCATTCTTTGTTTCATGGACTTTTTGAAGTCCTCAAAGTAACTAGTCATTTGGGCATCAAAATTTTCACCCATCTGTTCAATGTATCCATTAATTTGTTTAACAATTGTTTTGTCTGGACTCCATCTTACCTTACCCACATAAGGGAATTCTTTCACCAGATAGAAAAATATGCACACCAAAACTGATCCAAATTTGCACTGAGCTCCCTTGCTCTTCCTTATAGCTCCCAGATTTTCATTAATCTATTGAAACATGAGCTCGCTAAATCATGAGTGTGATCCTTTTTAATTATCTTGTATGCAACATCAACTGCTATACAAGGTACACTATTTAACCTGCTTGATTCATAGAATTTGTGTGAAATGATTCTCATAGCAAAATCTAGTAGGGGATCTATGACTGTGTCAATAGTCATTCCTCTATTATTCCATTTAGCACCTGTGTTTTTCTCTATTACTTCCCTTTTGTCACTTCGTAGGGTCTTTGGCCGATCTAGGGTTGGAATACCAGTAACCCTATGAATAGTTTTCTTGGTGAATTTTACTGGCCCTGATTCTAACCAAAAAGCTCCATCGTGTATTCTGCTCAAAACTATCTGTACCCATTCAGTTTTGAAAACAATAAGAAATTCTAGGGTTTTGGTTAATCCTTTTCTTTCTATTATTGAGAACTCATCTTTCAGTCTTTTGTTCTCACATAGCTTGTCATTTGCATTGTAGATCTTTAAATCTCCTATGGCTCCAATTTTATAGTTATAATATCTACGAACATCTTGGACCATAACAACTTTATCAAGAATAACTGATAATGCACCTGCGGGATCATTCTTGTATGCTACTTCTAGAATGGGCTTGAATTTAGGTTGTTTAACTTCATTGGTGACCAACTGTATCTCATGACTCTCTCTACCCTTAGTGGTTCCTGACCCAGATGCCATTGTTTGCCAAATTAGGGTTTACAATTTAAACAAGTTTATAAATTCTACGTAACTCGACACTTAAGTAAAATACCTCAAATCGATGAAACTTGTCCTGAATCGCTGTTGAAATCTTCACAAATGGCTTCTGAGCTGACCTTGATCTTCTCTGCTCTTTTTGACTTTGCTTCTCGTTTGAATGGTGGGAAAATGATCAAAAATCAAATTTATGTACCCTTCAAGATAGAGTAATTAATGCTTAGTGCACTGATAACTGTCTACTCAGAACTTGAAGGGTTTCAACATGACTCGACACCCATTGTGTTTCACTTTGCTCGGCTCCTATTGATATTTCACAGCTCAGCATCATCTATCAACTCGGTCGCTGTTAGCAACTTGGCACCTAAAGACAACTTTGACAGATTTTGCAAAATTCTCAATTTTGACTTGGCATCTTTTCTTATGCTAATTTCTTCTTTGCAGTTCTTCTATGTCTTGGGATTGATGTATGATGTAACTAGGTTTATCAATCCCACACACTTATTCTTGCTTAATTTGATGAAGTGTGATCACTTGACCTATTAGGTGAAGTGATCTCTACACTTGATGTGCTATACTCATCTTTCTTCTTCCATGTCTTATTCATTTCACTTCTGATATGTCCAACATCTATCTTTGCCTTTCCATTGTTGAACTCAGAACTTGATGCCTTTGACCTTGTTGGGAAATTCCTGCTGACATGACCAGTTTTTAAGCAACTAAACATGTAGTTTGACTCAACCATCTTTTATAGTTTCCCTTGAAATGCGTTCTTATGCAATTCTAGGGTATATGTCCATATTCTTGACAATAGTGACAACTGTACCTGGTGTTGTAATCCCAAAATTCATGGTTTGATGTCTTTGCTGGTTGATTTAATGTCCACATAGGCTTTGATTTACATTCAAAAGCTCTATGTCCATACTTTTTGCAATTATAACAATGTCCATCAAATCTTGATGTCTTAGTAGTTTTGGTTCTGCATTCATATGCTTGATGACCTTGCTTCTTGCATTTATGACAATGGTTTATACTTTTAGGTTTATCATGCTTATGGGCATTCTTGCTTCTACATACATTAGATGTATGTCCTTTCTTTCCACAGAAATGACATGTAGGTTTAACATCTTTATCTTTATCACTTCTTTGTTCTGCACTCTTTGATGATTCTCCAACTTCAGTGCTATTGTATCCAAGTCCTGATGTATCATGGGTTGATCTTGGGGATTTTAGTAATTTCTCAAAATATTTGATGGCTTCATTTGACTTGTTGAGATTCTCTGCCACCTCTTTTTCTTTGTTCAATTCATTCTACATTTGTTCATTTTGCATCTTCAAAGTAGAGATCTCAATATCTTTCACATTGAGTTTATGATGAAGGTTCATCATTTGGGCAAGTGTATCCATCAGCATGTTTGAGATCCTTGTCAATTCAATACATTTTTCTTAAAGTCTATTTGCAAGATTTCTTTTGTCATTTTCTATCATGACCTTGTCATCAACTGCTCTTTTCTTTTGTTCAGTAATTTCACATATCATTATGGCCTATGATTCATGTTCCATCTTGAGAGATCTTATCTCCTTTGTTTGAGCTTTTTTTTTCTCCATCAGTTCTGCTATTGCTGCATCAAACTCTTTAGTGTCTTCGTTGGAAAATATGTTGGTGGTATCAATCTCTTTGTAGTTTATCTCATTTTCGGCTATGGCTAGATCCTTTCTTTTTTTTAATGAATTTCTCAACTTGTTTCTAAATTCCTCCAAGCTATGCAGAGCAAGTTGCACATCTATCACCTGATTTTCAATGATCTTTCCAAGTTTGAAAGCTTCCATCTTTAGATCTTTTCCTCCAAACTGTTAGGATTTTCCTTGTGAGAACCTGGATTTGCTTTGATACCAATTGTTGGAATATTCAAATATGGAAAGAGTACTTATGAGAGGGCGGGGGGTGGTGAATCATAAGTATCACACTTTAGCCAATAAAACTTTAGGTGGAAGTAAATTGCATACATGTGAATACATCAAATAAACATGAAACTAAGACATGCATCAACAACAAATAACATTGGAATTTGGTAACCCAAAAACCCTCCAGGAATAAGAAGGTAAAACTAGGGTGGGGTTGATACCCACAAAAATTATTGTAGCAATATTGTTCAACCACTTCTGATGGTCTGCCCTGTTAAAGGCTTTACACTGTGTCAATAGTGACCTGGTTAAAGGATTTCAAACACTTAACATGAATTGTCACCCTGTTAAAGGATTTAATCACCTAATTAAAGGATCTATGAAATAACTGTTAAGCTAACCTATCACCATAAGATTTTCATTCTAATACAATTACTAGAAAGTATTAGGTATAATGAACCTGATAGATTACAATCCTTCATTGCTGAATGCAGGCATCTGTTCCGCTTTCTCTGATCTTGATCCTTTTGTGATCTGATAATCCTCGCTTCTGAAAATAGATTTCCTTGAGCACCCTTTTATGTCCACTCATATATCTTTACAATGAAATTTCGTCTTCCTTATAAAGACATTTGAGGATTTAGTGTTAGATATGGATCTACAATCCACATTGAATCTCAATTTCCTGCTCAATACTTGTCTTTTGCTGATTGGTTGCATGCCTTTCCAAATTTTCCAATTGGCTGCATGAAAATTGCATAGGAAATGTAAAAGATTCGTTCTTATCTCTATATCTTTCGAGATTTTATCTTATGTCAGCTACAAAAAGTGTTTGCAACATAGTTTGTGCAATTACAAACTCTTATGCTGATATTCTGAGTTACTCGACTCTTGAAGCACTGCTGATGCTTGGCACATGCTATTTCCTGGATAGCTCGGCACCTAAGAAAAACTATATCACTCGGCACCTACTGTTACTCAGCACTTGTTAACACTTGGCACTTGTTAACACTCGACACTTGTTAATCACTTGGCACTTGTTAACACTCGGCACTTGTTAATCACTCGGCACTTGTTAACACTCGGCACCTACTATTACTTAGCACTTGATATAGCTCAGCACTTCATATTACTTGGCACCTACTCCTTGTTTGACATTGTTTAGTGGAAAAATGGTTAAGTGTATTGACACTTAGTTGTCAAAATTATTCTTTAAACTAATAGTTTTAACATCCAACTGCTCTAAATGAAAAGATTCAGTACCCACTAGACTTAAAACAGTATGAATAGAAGTCATTTTAACAATAGGAGAAAATATCTCATCAAAATCGATTCCCTTTTTCTATGCAAATCCTTTTACAACTAACCTGGCTTTAAATCTTTTCTTACCTCCATCCTCTTCTTTTAACCTGTAAACCCACTTATTCTGTAAAGCCTTTTTACCTACAGGCAACTTGCACAAATCTCATGTCTTATTCTTCAGCAAAGAGTCCATTTCATCTTTCATTGTAGACTCTTACTAAATCTTAGTATCCACCTACATAGCTTCATCATAACTTTCAGGTTCACCAACATCAGTAAGTAAAATAGAATACAAAGAGGGAGAAAATCTTTGTGGAGGTCTAATTTTCCTTGTTGACCATCTAACATTCACTGGTGTGTGTGGTATTTTTTGTTGTAGTGTTGCACATCATGAGAAAAGGTTGGAAAATCAACTTTTGGAGTATCATCCAACACTACATAATCATCTTCTTTCTTCTCATGTTGTTGCAATAGATCTTTGTACAACACTTTCTCATTGAATATGACATCCCTGCTTCTTACAATTTTTTGATTTTCAAAATCCAAAAGCCTATAACCAAACTCATTAATGCCATATCCAAAAAATACACATTTCTTTGACTTAGCTTCTAGCTTGGTTCTATTTTCAGAATCTATGTGAGAAAATGCTTCACAACCGAAGGTTTTGAGAAAAGAATAACTCACCTTCTTACTAGTCCATGCCTCCTCTGGAACACCACAACCCAAAGGAGTAGAGGGACCTCTATTAATCAAATATATAGTAGTATTAATAGCCTCCACCCATGTGTAAGGGTAACCCTGCATGCAACCTCATGCTCCTTGCACATTCCATTATAGTCCTATTTATGCGTTTAGCCACTCCATTTTCCTATGGAGTCCTTGGAAATTTTTTTTGTCTAAGAATACCATTAGTGGAGCAATAATCTTCAAATTCATGACTGCAATACTCCTCACCATTATTAGATTTGAGACATTTTAATTTTTACGAATCTCATTTTCAACCAAGCATTTCCATTTCTTAAAAGTTTGAAATACATCAGATTTCTGTCTAAGGAAATAAACCCATACTTTTTAAGTTGCATCATCAATAAATGTAACATAGTAATGAGAGCGATCAAGGGAAGATACTTGAGCCGGTCCCCATACATCAATATGCACAAGCTCTAATTTCTCCCTTTTATTTTCTTTCCTAGTCTTTGCAAAGCTCACTCTATTTTGTTTTCCATCAACACAACTTTCAAAAAAATCCATATTAACACGTTTCAGACTTGGTAAAACTTTCTTTGAATGAAGTATTTTCATACCTTTCTCACTCATGTGCCCAAGTCTATTGTGCCACAACGCTGTATCAACATCTACAACAACTATTTGTTCTCCCTGCTCAATTGCAACAACTGTTCCTGAAAATTCATTTTTCTCTGAGACAATGAAAGTAGAAGGAACAATATGACCTGTACAAAGATATAAGGTGCCTACTTTCACACCTTTTTCTACTACAAGGGAACCTTTTGAAACCTTCCAATTTTTATCATTAAAAGTAACTACACAACCCTCATCACCGAGTTGCCCTGCTGAAATTAAATTCCTACTCAACCTTGGAACATATCTTACCTCATGTAGTAGCCAATGATTCCCATTCTGCAACTTAATCTTAATTTTTCCCTTTCCAACAATATGATAGGGTTCATTATCCCCTAAATAAACAAGCCCAAAATCCCCTTGGACATAATGAATGAAATAACCTCTATGAGGTGTAGCATGAAATGAAGCACCAAAATCTAAAACCCATGAATCATCAACACTTTCTAAAGATAGAAGGAAAGCATCCTCTTCAGATTTTTTACTTATCACATTTGCCTCCTTGTCTCCATCTGATTTATCTCCTTCATTTTTCTTTCAATTCCAACAATCTTTCTTTTTATGCCCTGGTTTCCCACAATACCAACAGTCATTCGGTCCTCTCGATTAAGACCTCCTCCCCTTTGACTTTCCTCTTGATTTTACACAATTTCTAGAATTACTTCCTCTCTCAGTCATTCTACCCCTACTTTGTGCATTCAAAGCATTTTTTTGATGTAGATCCACCTAAGGTTTTCCTACAAGTTTCCTCACTCAAAATAACACTGATCACATCATCATATTTTAGGGTACTAGATCCAAGAATAGAATTACTCATAGCCAATACCATGCCATTCCAACTTTCATGCAAAGAACACAAAATCAAGAGAGCCCTAATTTCTTCTTCAAAATTGATACCCACAGAAGATAACTAACTAGTAATAGTATTAAACTCATTTATATGATCTATAACAGATCCACCATCTACCATTTTCACATTAAATAAACGCTTCATGAGAAATACCTTGTTTGAAGCGGAGAGCCTTTCATATAGTGTCGCTAGGGTTTTCATCAATTCTTTTGTCATCTTTGCTTTTGTAATATTAAATGCCACTGATGGTGCCAGGCATAATCGAATGCTTCCAGGTGCCTTTCTATCCAAAATATCCCATTCATCATTTGACATAGATCCCTAATTCTTGGCTTTTGCTTCCAACGACTTCCATTAATCCTTCTGATATAGATAGTCTTACATTTGCATCTTCCATAACTGGAAGTTATGCCCATTAAACCTATCAACCCTCAACTTACCCTCATCTGCCATTGCTCCCACTCAACCGTGAGACTCCCACTCAACTATGAAACTTTCCTGCAGAGAATAACTAAAAAACAACAAGGCTCTGATACCAATTTTTAGGATTAAACCATGGATAGAAATAACAATTACATGCAAATAATGCAAATATAACCAATAACAGAAAATAATAGATCACACAAAAAAGAACACAAGGCACCAAGATTTAACGTGGTTCACCCAATCCCTGGGCTATGTCCACCAAATAGTAAGTCCAATTTTTTTATGATCCAGTGATTACAACCTAATTACAATCCGTAATCCCTTACAACTCAATACTGTCACAAGAACCAATTTCACATCACACCCTATGAAACAATCCCTAACCCTAAGCCCTTTTATACAAGTATTTTAACCACTTTAGGGTTATAATTAATAATTACATGTCGGTGCAAAATCTCGATAAAATAGGGCCCAATTTTTTTTGAACCCCAAAGAATTTATGAAGTATGTACAGTACTTTCTTGATTAGTCACCACAATCTAACATCTCCCTCTTCAGTGCTTGTGTAGCCCAAACTTGATGTGTCTTTACTAGATCTAGGGGATTTTAGTAGTTTCTCAAAGTACTTGATGACTTCATTTGGCTTGTTGAAACTTTCAACAAACTCCTTCTCTCTTTTTAGGTCATTTTGTAGTTTCTCATTTTGAAACTTCAATGTACTTATTTCAATGTCCTTGACATTCAACTCATGATGGGTATTCATCATTTGGCTTAGGGTGTCTAATTGCATGTTTGAAACTCTGGCAAGCTTAGTTGACTTCTCCTCTAGTTTTTTGGCTAAGTTTCTCTTGTTATCTTCTATCATGACCTTATCCTTAATGGATTTCTTCTTTTGTTCAGTTACTTTACATAGCAATATTGCTTGTGATTCTTGCTCCAATTTGAGATTTCTAATCTCTTCAGCTTGTGCTTTGTTCTTGTCCATGAGATCTACAATTATTGCATCAAACTCACATGAGTTACCATCTACAAATAACTTTGTGGTGTCAATCTCCTTGTATTGGGTATCATTCTCAGCTATGGAAATCTCTTTCCTTCTTTTTGGCAAACTCCTCAAAGCATTTTTGGCTTCATCCAATTGTTGCAGTAAGAGGTGTATCTCAATCTCCCAATTCTCAATGGTCTTTCCCAACTTGTAGACTTCCATCTCAAGATCTTTTCTCCAAGTTGTAAGGCTTCTCCTAATGAGAACTTAGCTTTGATACCAATTGTTGGGATTTACTGGTGGTAAGTATACTTTTGAGAAGGGGGGCGGGGGGGGTTGAATCAGAAGTACTAAACTTTAATCAATAAAAAGTTTAATTTTAAAACATTGCATGCATAAACATATGTAAATAACATGTAAAGCAAATGCATTCACATACACACTTGACACCAGATATGATTACCTAGAAACCATCCAATGAGAAGGTAAAATTGGGGTGGGGATGACACCCACAACTCTTCACTACTGCAACAATAAAGTTCACCTATTAAGGTTACATATTTTGACCATTCTCATCAAAAGTGTACTTGGCTAAAGGATTTACAAAACATTCACTTGGAATGTCACCCTATTAAAGGCTTTATACAATGGTTGTTAAACCAACCTATCTCCATAGGATTTTATTTTGCTAATACAATTGTTAGAAGGTATAGTAGAATGTTTGACCTAATCACTTGCAATTTACTATTGCTGATTCTAGATTGCTATTCAATCCAGTCTGATCCTTGCTGATCTGATATGAAGTTGCTTGTAGTACTGATATTTTTTTCTTCTAACTAATCTATCTAAGTCACCTTCAACTTGATCAATTCACTCCCTTCACTAAATATTTGCTAGCATTATCTCCTCACATGCATTCTCTCTCAGTCTTTGTTAATTATGGGGCTTCAAGCTCCTTAAAAAGGATTTCATGACTTAGGGTTAGGTATGAATCTACAATTGAGATTCATCCAACTTTTCCACTCAAATCTTTCCATTTTTCTGATTGGTTGCATGTTGATTGCATAGGGAATCCAAATAGATTCGTTCTTATCTTTTAATCCTTCGAGATTTATCCATATGTGAGCTCAAAAATGGTTTACATCTTAGTTTGTGAAGGCACAAACTCTTATGCTGATTTTGTATTACTTGGCACTTGGTGATCACTGATGCTCGACACATACTAAATTTTGTCTTGCTCAACACTTGAACTTTTCTTGACATCTATTAATCACTTGGCACTTGAAACTTGCTCGACATTGTGTGTTTTCTCAGCATCTGGATTAGTCAACACTTGTTGAATTTCTAGCTTGGCACATATTATAACTCAACATCTATATTATACTCAGCATCAACTTAGAAAATTTCTGAAGTGTGTTGACACTCAATTGTCAAAACCAATATGAGATCAACACTAGTTGCTCATCTACATTGTTACTTAGTGTAGTAGTCCAATCAATTGGCATCCTTTTTGTTTTGATGGTTTCTATAAAATGGACCATCCAAGTTTGAAGATGTCCTATTGTAGGAAGTTCCATCGCTCTACTCAAAAGCACAATCGCATATCTTATGTCATCTTTCATATAACTCTATGTCATATCCACTTTACTAACTATGTGGCCCATAGGTGTTCTGTCAATGAAGGAGGATTGTAATATTTCTCTGGCCTCTTTTTCATTTTCTCTGTACCATATTTTAGCTCCTTCATAAGAAATTTGTAAGTACTAATTGACCTTCGAGAGATGAAACACTTTCTCAATTTTCTAGGGTCGGAGGTTGAGGACTATCTCTCCCATGACACTCTTGACAACATTTTCTTTAGATACATAGTATTCTGCTAGGGTCATCATTATTAGTTTTGAGGATTGGACTAATGTTAGGTGGGACACTATGTTCACAAGGTCTAAGTGCATAAGTGCAGATACCATTGTAGATAATTTATTAGGTTTGAAACAAATTGTAAGGAATGAGTTCTAGTTTATATGCCCAAGTTCTATATCTTTAATCTCAGCGTGCCCATCTTGAAATTGGGATTTCCTTGGTGCCCCTTGGTACTTGAATGACACTAGTTTAGGAGCTATCTTTTCTACCATTGAAGAGGATAAGGAAGCCATCTTATCTGCACAAGAAGGTGACATTAGTTGAAAAGCTCAAATTAGACCTAAAACAAGCCCTAATTTACTCTAACACTGATAAAAATTAATCAAAATGCAACCAAAATAGTGAAATCCCCCCAAATCTCCCACTGTGTAGTTCAATGCACCTAGCACACCCTTTTAGGTGTGTAGGTGCATTGTTTTGGCCCTTATTTGGCCATTTGTGTGCAGTTGCACACATGCGCACCTCGGTAACATGTGTGCATGTGCAATTGAGGGGGCAGGGACTTAGTGTTTTATTTGTTAAGATGAGCACAAAAGTGCACACATGCACACCCAATTGAGGTGCACATATGTGCACTTCCATAGTGCCTTGTGGAGTTTTGCATTTGTTTTAGTTTTAACTATTTGAAGTGTAGGAGAAGGTGCACACATGTAGACCTTCCTATAGTGTTAGTGTCTTAGTTTAGCTTTAGGTTATCTTTTAGTTTTGCAAAGGTTGGAAAGTGCACACATACACATCTAGTAGAGGTGCACATGTGTGCACCTTCATGGTGTTCTACCCTTGTGTTTGTGCTTCCTTGTAGATTAGAGAGTGGTGGACTAGCACATGTTGGAAGGTGTGATGGTGCGTGCAATTCAGAGGAGAAAAACCAAGTGAATAAGAAGTGGGTAGTTGAAGGTCTTATATAGACCTCGGGCCCCAATGTGCTCCTCCATAGGTGCACACCCTCTAGAGGTACTCACATGCATATGTGTGCATCTCCAAAAGGAGATGCAATGTGCAGTGCACACTGTGCACACATGCACACATGCACATGTGTGCTAGTGCACAATTAAGCACATGGTTTCATAAACTTGATCTTTTTATCTAACTTTTGATCCTTTGAACTTCTTAGTTAGTTACTGGGAAAAACCTAGACTCTTGGGGGAGTCCAAAAATGACTTAGGCTCTAGACTAGGAGTTTGGTAGACAAATTTTTTTACTAGGGGGTCCCCATTTCTAGGAGAAATGGGGTGTGCATTATGAGACCACAATGGATTTTGGCACCAACTTCACATCTAATAATCCCTTGGATCACTTGCATTTACCAAATACTTCACATATCACTTCACAAATTCACACTTCAACAGAAGAAAAATAACCTTCCCTTATACCTTATCCTCAAAATAATTCCTTGAGTTGGCCTTGAGGCTTCCCCAATTAATTATAATAGGACCTCATTAAGATATTACAAAATTTTAAATCTTTTCATAATTACAATCCACTATTGGCTCACAGTCTTTATAACTTTCCACATGTGTGACCTCAGACCTTGCGCACTTTATGACATCATCGTTAGGTTATCTTTGGTCACTTTCTAACTATATTCATCATGATTCTATCTTAGTAAAAAGATACAAATCAATCATTAGGAACCACTTATTAGGCACTTTGTCTACTTACTATCTTTTTTAAATCAAGCATATCTTCTACATGTCTTTGATTCTTTGTATGCACACTTGTCCATATCATTAGGATATAGTATAGAACAAGTCCTTAACTGTGCTTGACCTAATCATTAATACATAGTCTGTATGACCTCGTTCTTTGTCTGTTACTCTGCTAGTCTTAATAGAAACAATGCTATGTTGACATCAATTAAAAACACAATCATGAATATAACATGTCATCATGCTAACAATATTGCAAGTGTTCTAGAAATTCTTAGGATACTTCCCCCAAAGGAATACTATTAACATTCATGGTAACAAGGTAACCGTGTACACTTATGAAAAGAATAAAATGAAATGCAATCTCTCATAAAGAGGAGAAAGAGTGAAAACCTCATGGGAAAAACCCTTCCCCATAAAGATAGATGGAAGTACACATTGCATGGTTGGATGGAGTACTCAAGACCCCCCAAGAACTACATAAATAATGAATATACAAAGAATTATCCCCCAATATGAAGGTTGATAATAGACATGATATAACCTCATAATGAAGAACCTCCTTGCAATAATGGTGAGTGTTTAAAGACAAAAACTAATCCAATGCGTACAAATAATGTTTCTCTCCTTGGGAAGAAGATAAACCAAGTAGAAATGTAGAAATGATTCCTATTCTCAATAGGAACTAGGAAATGGAATATAAATACATTCTTTTGATGATGTCATAAGCCAATTCATATCAAAATAAAAAGAGGAAGGTCTCCAAATATGCATCTCTGAAGACTAAATAGGTGCCTCCAAGCTCAAAGATTCCATCATATCATCAAGCTAACTTATGAGACATGACAAACCAAGTGATCTTGAAGGGTTGAGAAATATAATTTCCAAAGAAGGTGAAGAATTATCCCCAACTATGATGCCATCATCAAAGAGTAGAGAAACCCCTCAGATATGGCTACCAAATCTGAAATGTGAGACTCCACAAATGGTCAACCAATATCTAGCAAGTAGGAATCCCAATTAGGATGAAAAATATATATCTATTGTAATGACTCTTTAGAATCTCCAATAAGAGATGATTGTATGATATCAATTAGAGAAAGAGAAGATACAAGATGAACCATTAGATCATTCTCATTCTCAATAAATGCAAATTACTCAATCTCATCCAATCTATAATCATCATAGGGAACATTATCTACATCATCAAGATGAGTAGGGAAATCTATAATAGGATCATATGGAAAGGAGGAATATGTGGATATCCAAAAATTTCCTCCAAACTATGTGTGAACATTGAATGCCTCTCAACTTGGGGTAGATTTCATTGAAGAGACACCAATTGAAACTACCACAAATCAAATTTGTCATGTGATCGTTATTTTATTCCCAAACATATTGCTTCCCCAGTGACTTTAGCTCAAGAATGAGTCCATAAAGATGAGACAAGAGGTTAAGCCATCTACAATATGTGATTATTCATTTTTCTCATGAATCATAATTATCCTTAGTCAAAAGTATTAGTACAGGATGTGTTTCATTACCTATGATTACATCAATGATACACTTCTCACATCACAAAATGAGATCAACAAATGATTATACCCCACAATCAGGGTATAATAGATGTAGATCTCTATGCAAAGGAATAAACTAAGGCCTATGAATAAAAATTGTAAAACTAAGCCAAATTCTAAAGGTACTATTTTTTATAATAGTCCCTTAAAAGTAGTACTAGATCTGGGAAATATTGAAAAATATATGCACTTTCCAAAAAAATTGCACCTAAAAAGGAGTTCATATGAATCCAAGAGAGGCCTTGGAAGTTGCAAAAAAAATGATTTTTAATTTTTAGAAAAACTTAGATAAAAATTCTAGAAATCACCTACACCACTATGTAGATTATGAAATTCTACCCCAAAATGAAAAAAATTCCTCAAAAAAAGGAACTCAAATGAATGGTATACCGTTGTTTGAAAATTTCCTCTAAAATTATTATTTTTGAATCACTTCTACCACACTTCCAAAATTCAAATGACTATAGATTTAGTCTTAGATGTATGTTTGGATGAAAAACAAAACCAATTTAGGGTTTTTAGACCTCCTCTATATGATGCCAAACTTTAATTTGCGCCAACAAGCTCCAATTTTCACTTGCAATAGAAAGTCACAAAGTAAAAAACCCCAAGTTTCCTCCAAATATATGATGAAATGATGATGTCCAAATTACCAAATTCCACACCAATAAATGAATCAAGCCAAGCTTTCCATTTTGAGAAGAGGTCTTCACACCTTGAGAGCTTTGATATCATGTTACAGTTTTAGGTGACTCTACAACACCAAATCAAATGAAAGACCAAGATAACTTCCACAAGATATTGTTAATAAAATTGCATTAATATACAAGAATGATATTATTGATAATGAATATCAATAGATTATATGGAAGATAAAAAACAACCATACATATCTGAAGCCAAATATATGATTTGTAACTAGCCATGGATAAATATTGAGGGCATTATTTATTTTGAAAAACCGTAAGAACATATATTATTGCTAAAAAATTATCGGACAACCTATGAAGGAGGCTATATTACAAAATGGTTCACTAATAAATGAAAAGTGAAACCCCTAACTAGAATGTTGACAAATTATAATAAAAAATTCAAAAAAATTAAAACCTAGGAGGTGTGAATAAACTGTTCTTACTTGACATCCCTAAAGACCTTTTTCTTATCCTATTATTGTGTAAAATCACCATCTTCCACTAGTAATTGTCCTTCTCATGTATGTGCACTAACCAATTGAGAATGACACACATATGAATTAAAATATATAGGACCAAACACTCCTCTATGTCTACATAGAGCCAAAAAGTATTTTTGTGGTGGAGGTTTGAAATAATCGTTTATGTTTTACTTTGGTGTAATGTAAGTGTAATTTTGGGTAATAAGTATATAGGTGTTGGTATTTGGGTTATATTTTGTGTTGTTCTTTTTATGAAAGAAGCCAGAGTAAGGGGGTTAGCCATTAAGAACAAAATAATGGAAAACCCATTAATAAGAGATAACCAACTACATAATAATAATAAAATAACACCCCCAACATGTAGTGTAAAAGATCCATCCCAAAAAAAATTCATAATAGTGTCCATCATTTAGACTATAATATAAAGATTAATCCTAAGGCTACTAGGAAAGTTTCCAAAACCAAATAAGGCCACACATGCTAGCCCAAAAATGCCCTAGTTGGGTCATCCCAGAAAATCCACAATACAAGAAATAAAACACAAAAATAAAAGGTCTATTTTTTAATCTAATCAATTTCCATCCTTCAAAGGAGAATCATTCTCCAATAGTATGCTAAAAAATCATAAATTTTCTTGGATTCACCTCCTCCCAACGACACATCCTCATGTTCTTGATAAACAAGCTATAGTATAGTTGATTCCTTGTACATAACCTTCATAGTAAAACTATTTAAGTGTTGTAGCTCTCATTCGAGGAAGTAAAATGGACCTTAAAGGAGTCAATATCTTCTCTAGAATTCTCCATGATACCCTCTAGATCCTAGAATCAAACACACTTCCCCTTGGCATCTGAGTGTATTGGACCTATCAGAGATTGGGGTTAGAGAAATTTTTTTCTTTAACTTTTTTTTGGGTACCCTCCAGGGAAGCAGTTTCATAGGGGAGGTATCATTTATGACAAGAGTATTTGGGGGGAGGGGAAGTGAAGTCAATAGTTTTGATGATAAAATTGGGTGAAAAATGAGGAGAGTCAAGGTTGGGATCCTTCTTATTCTTCACTTCATCCTCCAAATTTGAGGCTTCCACTTCCACCTTATCATCCTCAATATGCTTATCCCTAACTTCTTTCTCCTTCCTTATTTTTTTTTCTTTTTACTCATCCTTAACCTTTAATCCTCTTCTTCCATTTATATTCTTCTATTATCCATGTGTTTCCATCTCACCTTACTCTTAGTTAATATATCAGATCTCCTATAACCTTCCTCAAGATCATCTTTAAACCCCACCAAATCAACCTCCACAAGGTGTTCAATTTTGGGTTTTTAAACATTTACCTAGGCCCTATTTGTATCCTTTTTCTAATTTTTGAGAGGTCTTAGAGGGAATAGAAGATGGGGACAATTGACGAGTGGGGTCCATGGAGAAACTAACACCCACAAATCTTAAGGGATTAGGAAGGCCATAGGAATCTTGCATGGAAACACATCGAGAAGGGTACAAAGCTAAGTGGAAGTTATAAAGGTGAAGAATGATCTCCAAGGGTAATATCACATTTTTTTTCCTTTTTTTTCTCTTGTCCATAACATCCATCACCATAGCCTCTAAATCATGCAATGGGAAGAAGGGGATAGATATTTCATCATGATGCCTAAAATGATTGAGTAAATGGAAGTGGTAGTAGTAGAAAACACAAAACCTACCCCCAAGAGTAAATTACTTCATCATTAAAAGACATACTACATCTCATGAATTTGGTATCTCCTCCCTATTAAACCTACCTTAGTGATTGATTGTGGGTACATCCTTCTTAATAGTTTTGTTGAGGCTAGTTTCATCTAGAACCTTGGTCACCTTCTACCATTTTCTTCCCTCTATGGATAAATCAATGACCATAGAAATAGTTGCCTCATTAACTTGGAAAGTAATATCAATGATACTCACTCTTCAATCATTCCAAGAATTGGTGAACTGGGGGGAGCAATTTACATCATGTCCCTCCATCTCTATGAAAGGGAGCATATCACTTTCCTTAATTTCCATCTAGGCATATGGATTTTTTTACATATAGTCCTCAATTTTAGGAGGCTCTACCTTCACCATTTCACCAACCATATTTTCCTCTTGCTTGGACCCCTTTAAATATTCCAAATCCATATAATTTAGAAAACCCTTTCTCCATGAATCCTTATTATAGAGATAGCTATTTAGAGATAACTCAAAAATACAAAGTTTAGTGATAAATAAATAATTTGAATTGCCATAATTATTACTAGGAATGACAATATACTTCTCATCCAAATGATAGCAAGGTGGCACATGTGGTCAAGTGTCCTTGCAATCAATTATCATTACAACTATTCTTTATCCTTCTAATGAAATCCACTTGAAATAATTTTTGTAAGCCTTGTGGACATAATTATTATGGCAGCATACATAAACCAAAGTCCACTTTAACATTTATCATTTGATACATTCTTTTAATGATGGTACTTAAAATTCAAATTTGAAATCATAAAGGCTCCCTAGTTAGAATTTATCACCAAGGTAACCATCATTTTCCATGTATGAAATTTTGTTCCCATTCCAAAATGGATTGGGTATGTGTTGGTAAAGCATCTATTTACCTCTAGCATCTAACTCCCTAAACTTGCAAGACTAGGTTAGCCAATGAGTCCACCACAACATTATCCTCTTTGCAAATGTTTTCTATAATGTGACTCTCCAAGACAATGAGGAGCATCAATATGTCATCAAGAATACTAGAAATTGACCAACATGGATCATATTTTCTTTAATAGTTTCCATTATAAGTTTAGAGTCTCCTTCTATACATAGGTGCTTCCATCCGAGATTGACAACTAACTTTAGGACCTAGTAGAATGATAAGGCTTCAACCAAATTGTTAGACATGGGTCCAAAGCTCCCCATGAAAGATATTAAAGGATGATTGATAGTATTTTTGACCACAATCCCACCCACAACATAAACACTTCTCACAACACTGTCAAAATTCAATTTTAGCATGAGAGGGGGGGGGTTAACATATTTAGTATTAATCCAAATTAAATATTTAGAGTTGTCAAACACCTTAAAGGATTTTAGGAGATTATGAGCTACAAAAATATTTTGGTCACCGATAGAATGTGGGTTAGGGAGATTTTTCCATATACAATTGTTGGATACAATTGTCTAATTGTGTGTTGTTTTTGATGTTACATAAATGTCATATCAATTGGAAGACAGTGGTTACTGAGCTCAGTTGGTCGGCAAGGCAATTTTTTTGTTTCTACCAAGCATTCTTGGTAATTACTTTGCATAGACAGTATCTACCAAGCTCACTCGGGCATCGAAGGAAAATGTGGCAGAAAGCAGTGTCTACCAAGCTCACTCGAGCATAAAAGGAAATTGTGGTACAAAGTAGTGTTAATTGAGCTCTCATGGTTAACGAAGGAAAGTTAGTTAGAAGTTAGTGTTTACCAAGTTCACTTAGTCTCCAAAGGATTTTGCAAGTTCGCAATGTTAACCAAGTGTCTGTCAGTTAACACATGAAATCTTTTCAAGATCAATGTTTACTGAGCTAGGTCGACCAAAGAAGGATTTTGTTAATTTTGAGAAATGAAGTTTAATTATTTCAAGTATTGATTCTAGCCAACTGTGATAATTTTTATTGGTCATTTTAAGTTGTAATTGAGCTGATTTGATAATCTAAATGGTATAAATGTAAAGTCAAGTTGAAGCATGAGCGAGTATGCAAGTGTATTGATTGTTTGAAGAAAAAGTGTGAGCAAATTTGAAGGATGGTCAGATATCCTTGAGGAGTAGCAAAGTTATATTCAATCAGGAAGGATCTAGTGTCAAGCAGAACAAAGATCTGTAATTAGCAATTCAATTGCATCTCATTCAGGTCATTTCATTGTTATTTTCTTACCATTGTAGTAGTGATTCCAAAATCTGTTAGCAGAGTGGGTTTAATAGCCAGTTGTAAATCCTCTAACAAGGTGAAAATTCCATTGAATTGTTCTAAAGACCTCTTGTAAGGCCACTCCTAATAGGGTGATTAAATCCTCTAACAAGGTCACACCTAATAGTGTGTTTTGTAACCTTTAACTAGGTTGGCTCCTAAGAGGGCTCACTTTAGAAGAGTGAAAATCAGTAGCTAGTTACTTGGTGGTTTTCCCCATATTGGGTTTTCACGTTAAATTTGGTGTCTCATGTGTTCGTATTATGTCTTTTATGCTTGCATGATAATCACTGTGAATGTTTAAGATCTGTTAAAGTTAACATACACTGCATATACCGAGTTACAACACTTTAAGTATGTTTATTGAGTGACAACAAAAGATAGTTTTATTAGACATCTAAGGGATTTCTAAAATGTTTTTGGGATAATTGATTCACCCCCCCTCTCATTACTCCATCTATATTTCCAACAATTGGTATAAGAGCATTTGGTGCTTGCAGGAAAGGTTTCAAGGACCTAAGCTAAAGATCATGATGTCTTACAAGAGAGAAATTTCAAGGCTCAACAGAGATAACTTTTCAGCATGGCAGGGACTCATGAGACTTCATCTAGCTTCCATTAGTGATTCTGGATTGAAATACCTTGATGAAGAATACACAAATCCTTTGGTACATTATTTGTTGGTGACATTGCTGAGAAAAAGAACCATAACACCATGATGATAGATATTGCATCTTCTCTTAGTTATAAGGAATTTGATTATATCAAGGACTGCAAAACTACCTTTGAAATGTGGAACAAGCTAAAAGATATCTATGAAGGTGATGAAAATGTGAGGAGAGCCAAAGTAGAAAGCCGTAGGGGACAATTTGATTAGATGAGAATGACAAAGGATGAAAAAATTGCAAAATATGTGGAAAGAATCAAAGCAAGTGTCAGTGCAATCAAAGCTTCTAGAGGAGAGATCAAGGAAGAAACAATTGTAAGTAAAGCTCTTAGAATATTGCTTCCCATTTATGTAGTTAGAGTATCTGCTATTCAAGAAAGAAGATGTGAGACAAATCATAAGATAACTTTGGATACCTTAGTAGGAAGATTGACAACCTTTGAGCTAGATAACTATGACAATTATGTTCTAGCTTCCAAGAATATTGAATCTTCATTTGAGACCAAGTTTTCACTTAAGGATAAAGGCAAGAAGATAAAAGACACTCAGTCAGAAAGTGAAGAAGAATCAGAGGAAATTTCTAACAGTGATCTTGAAGTTGTTGAAGCTCTATTTGCAAGAAAATATTCTAGAGGCAAAGGAAAATACAAAGGTAAAGTTCTCCTAATCTATTTTTCATGTGAAGAAATTGGTCATATTGTAGCTAGGTGCCCAAACAAGTAAAGCAAGGATGAGAAGAAAGGACACAAGTGCAATGAAAAGAAGGATTTAAAATCATTCAAGGACAAATGTAAGAAAACATGTTTTATGGCTAAGGATTCTGATACTAGTGAAGATGAAATAGTTTACATTGCTGTGAAAGATGAATCTGATAATGATGAAGAAGATAAGATGGCACTTATCTCTCATGTGAGAAAAAATGATACATGAATAATAGATAGTGGATGTTTACATCATATGATTGGTGACAAAATAAAGTTTGAACACTTTGAAGACTATGATGGTGGTAGTGTAAGGTTTGGAAACAATGAACCTTGTTGGATAAAAGGAAGAAGTCAAATCTCATTGACCAAAGAACTTGTATGTGATAATTCCTATTGGGTTGAAGGACTAAAACATAATTTTTTGAGTGTGGCACAACTAATCAATATTGGATTCAAGGTGGAATTCATGCATGGAAAGGCAAGACTACTAGATGACAAAGGAAAACTGATTGGATCATGCAAACAAAAAAAATGAAACATTGATGAAAAAAAGAGTACAAGTGGTGGAGCATTCTTTCTTGGCAAAAGGTTGGTATCTTGAACAAGCAAAAAGCAAAATTGCACATCCCAATCTACAACAGAAATAGAATATGTTGCAACAGTAGTGAACTGTTCTAATATTGTTTGGTTGAAATAGTTTTTGGAAGGCATGAAGGTGGAGATCAAAGAACCAGTTGTCATGTTTTGTGATAACACAAGTTTAATTAACATATCTAAGAATCCAATGATGCATTCCAAAACTAAGCATATTGCTATAAAATATCATTTTGTCAAAGAATTGGTGCTGGACAAAGAGATTAGATTGGAATATGTCGATACAAAAGAATAGATTGTAGAAATATTCACCAAGCCATTGCCTAAGGATGCATTCTTGTATCTAAGAGGTAAATTAGGGGTCATTCCCCTATCTGAAGCTCACTAAAATAAAGTTTTAGTGATGCATCAACAAGAACCAAGTTGAAGATCTATCAGTTGATGTAGTATAATCAAGGGAACATTGCATATGAATCAATACTCAAGGTACATTGATACTTATTTGGTATGTGTTGTCTTTGGCATGTGTTTACTATCATATCTTTCTAAAATTTGTTTGAGGGAAAGTTTACTATTTTGAAGAAGAAGCTATATAATTCCTTCACCGAGGGAGATTACTACATTAGAGAAATTTTTGGCATAAAATCTAAGAGGGAGAAACTTTCTGCAGAAAAAGACTTGTTTTCAAATTTCATTGTGCTATGACATGTTGCATTGCCATCAATGCCAAAGAGGGAGATTGTTGGATATAATTGTCTAATTGTTTGTTGTCTTTGATGTTACACAAATGTCATATCAGTTGGTAGACAATGCTTACTGAGCTCAATCGGTCAACAAGGTAATTTTCTGTGTCTACCGAGCATTCATGGTAATTACTTTGCATAGATAGTATCTACCAAGCTCACTCAGGCATCGAAGGAAAATGTGGCAGAAAGCAATGTCTATCAAGCTCACTCAAGCATCGAAGGAAAATTTGGTTGAAAGTAGTGTTAATCGAGCTCTCATAGTTAGTGAAGGAAAGTTAGTTAGAAGTTAGTGTTTATTGAGCTCGGTTAGCCAATGAAGGATTCTGTTGATTTTGAGAAATGAAGTTTAATTATTTCAAGTATTGATTCTAGCCAATTGTGGTAATGTTTATTGGTCATTGTAAGTTGTAATTGAGTTGACTTGATAATCTGAATGGTATAAATGTAAAGTCAAGTTGAAGCATGAGTAAGTATGCAAGTATATTGATTTTTTGAAGAAAAAGTGTGAGCAAATTTGAAGGATGGTCAAATATCCTTGAGGAGCAGCAAATTTATATTCGATTAGGAAGGATTTAGTGTGAACTAGAACAAAGATCTATAATCAAAAATTCAATTGCATCTCATTTAGGTCATTTCATTGTTACTTTCTTACCATTGTAGCAGTGATTCCAAAATCTCTTAGCAGAGTTGGTTTAATAGCCAGGTGTGAATCCTCTAACAAGGTGACAATTCCATTAAACTATTCTAAAGACCTCTTGCAAGGCCACTCCTAATAGGGTGATTAAATCCTCTAACAAGGTCACACCTAACAATGTGTTTTGTAACCTTTAACTAGATTGGTTGCTAACAGGGCTCACTTTAAAAGAGTGACAATCAGTAGCTAGTTACTTGGTGGTTTTTCCCATATTGGGTTTCCATGTTAAATTTGGTGTCTCATGTGTTCATGTTATTTCTTTTATGCTTGCATGATAATCACTATGAATGTTTAAGATCTGTTAAAGTTAACATACACTGCATTTTTTGAGTTACAACATTTTAAGTATGTTTACCGAGTGACAACATCAAATAGTTTTATTAGACATCTAAGGGATCTGTGAATTTTTTTTGGGATAACTGATTCACCCCCCCTCTTAGTTACTCCATCTATATTTCCAACAACAATAACTTGAGTTCTCATTTAAGAGATCAATTATGATAGAGGCCACCATATTTACCAGACACTCCTCCCCTCTAAAAATCCAATTGTTCCTCTCCTTCAAGACTCTCTACTATATATGGGGTGGGCCCATTTTCCAGAGTAATATGATCGAGGGGTAGAGGAAAGGACAACATTAATTTAGGATAAATTTTAATATGTCATTCAAAAAAAGATACAAGAGAGAGAATTTATGGAGGACCATCATCCAAACATGTCTAGAAAATATAAAAAGAAAAAAAATGTGGTTATGTATTCTTCTTCCACCTTGTAGAAATAAAATCTATTTGGGATCTGGGAGCCCCTTTTTCTTAAGTTTTCAATAGTATGAATCTTTCCATGTAGTCCACTAGAAGAAGTTAATTTTAGAGATAAACTACCCATTCAAAACATTCTTCTAGTATCATGGAGTTAAATCATTCTCATAAAAAAGGAGGTAAGTAGATTTAACTGTGAATTTCCTAGAAGAAATTATGTCCCAAATAAAGTTTTCCTTCTCTAGGAATTGTAATCTTCTATTACCTATTAAGATATTTTGTAGCTCCACAACTTGTTTTGATTATGTAAAAATAGGTTTTAAAGGACCTGAAACCTTGTACAAAGTATCATAGAAACAAGAGCAGAGTAGCTCAGAGGAAATAAAGCCTTAGTATCTAAAAAAGTGCATGCTTAACAAACTAAAAGCAAGAGGCTAGGAAACAACTATGCATAAAAAGACAACAAAAGGAAAGCAACAAAAACAACACTGAGATAGCTACAGAGTCTTTAGAAGATCCACTACTTGGTCTGCCAGGAGTTTTCATGTTTTCTATAGAGGTTTTCATATCATCCATCTTTTTTACTTCCACAACCTTGCTCTTCTTAGAGTTAGCCCTTGTACACTTGCTAGGACCCTGGTCCTCTTTCATATCCTTAGAGCCTTGGCCTTTACCTTGTTCAAGCTTGTTCAACATGGTGTTAAAGTTGTCAACCACTGTCTTCAAGATAGTATAGCTCTGATCTACCAATTTATTAACCTTTTTTTTCCAAATTACCCACTCTATTGTCCAGACCATCCAATTTTTTTGAAGGTCTTTGCTTAGCTGATCTAGATTTTTGTTCTTGGCTCCACAATAACTTGTTTTAGATTACAGTAAAAACAGGTTTTGAAGGGACCCTGAAACCCTTTCACATCCTCAAAAAAGGAAAAAACAAGCCATCCAATAGGAAAGAGCCCATAAACCTACTGCAAAGTATAAATAAAATCAAGTTTTACAGGGACCTGAAACCACTAAAAAAGTCTAGATAAAGTACCCAGGTTTTACAAGGACCTGGAACCTACAGTACAAGATAAAAAATAAAAGCCAAAAAATAGGACCAAACATAGGAACTAGAAGTGCCAGCCAACAAACAAGACCAGAATAAGAACCCGACCCAAAAAGAAGACCCAGAAACTATTGCAATTTTGTTATCATCTTCACAGCCTCCTTACCAATCTTAGCTGTGTCCTGGATGTAGTTAGCAACCAAAGAAGCAGCAAGAATCAAAGCTTTCTTCCTTGAACTTTGTCTTGTCCTCTTGCTAGGGCCCTCCTTAGATATGGTTCCTTCACTAACTCTTTTGTCCAGTGTCGCTGAAACTACACAGATGCTTGAGGTTACTTGCTCCATTTTTGTTCCACTTTCCCTGATGAGCACTCTAAGATTCTTCTCATAATCCTTTAGCTTTTTTGGGATATCTCCCATTTGCACCTCTATGTGTTGAATAATAGCCCAATTAGGCTCCTGGTTTTGTTGCAAGGTATCCACTTTCTTCTTCAGCCCCATTATTTTATTATATAACCAATAATCGACTTGAAGGAAAGAGTCAACTTTTTGTTTAGTAGAGTGAAGGAAGGAGAGTTTGGTTTCCCTCACCGGGGAGTCACCCTCATCATCAGCAGTGGTATGTGCTAAGGGGCCAACTTTATCAATATGAATCCCTCCATCCAACGGCTCCTCCTCACCAGACACTACTTGAATATGGTGGCTTTAGCCCTCCTTTTCATGTCCCTCAGTCTCCTTTATAGGAGTGGAAGCTTTCCCCATGTTTTCCTCCTCACTCAAGATGGCTAGATAATCAATTAAATTTTCTTTCTCTTTATCACCTCCCCCAGACATGATATGAGTGTCCTCATTTTCTAACTTGCTCTGTTCTAAATTCACCTCAGTAGTATCCTCCTCTCTCCCATCCTCATTTTTGTCTTTCGAATCCGGGTAACCATCCAAGTTAGAGCTAAAATCCCCAAAATCTGTCCCCTCCTCTTCCTTAGAGGCATCCTTATCCTGAGCCTTTAGTGCTCTCCACCTCTATATCCTCTTCCTCAATTTGTCTTCGAGAGCTAGAGGGTTTTAGTTTAGTTTTCTCTTTACCACTCTCATCCGTTTTACCTTTTACAGGATTAGGACTCTTATGCTTACCAGTGGATGGAGACAAAGCAATGGAATTATTTTCACAAAAGCCCTCAATGAGTAAAATTAGACCTTCATGTAATATAGGTTGAGACTATTTTTTTTTATGGGCATTCAAACTTTGGAGCAAAGAAAACTGCAAATAGAAAGGGAAGGAAATTCTATCCTTGTACCTGAAATGGTTAAGGAAGACAAAGTGGAATTTTTGCACCCTTTTATTTCTTCCATCAAGGATTAAGTACTCATGAATACAACCAAGCACATCATGACATATACCTTTTATCTATTGTACATCAAAGAATTTGCCATTCTTTTCCAATAGCAATTCCTCTTCTTCCATCTTCGAGAATTTTTTGTAGGCTGCAACAACTTGTTAGTCCCAATTGATAATCCTAATAATATTTGTAGGATATTTATATTAGTTGTTCTATTGTCATTGATATCAAGCCCGATTGGTAAGATATCATGTTAATTCAATAGAGTGCCATATCATTTAATTGATGAAGAGAATTTCAAGAAAGTATAATAATGAAGAAAGTATTGATAAGTAGATAGATTTTAATGGACACTTGATGAGTTAGAATTTTATAGTATAATATTAATTTGATTATTTTACATGATTTGATGAAGTGTTGAGATCATGTGTAAGCAAGTTATGAAGTCATGAAGTGAGAAGACAAAGAGCTAGCAAGTTACACCAACCTAGTCAGTTTGGTTAGTGAATGAAGAACTTAGTGGTCACCAAGCAATTACTATTGTCACCAAGTGCATGTAAAGTGAATGAAGGAAGAGAAATATTAACCAATCAAGAACAATGTTAAGCGAGCATAATATTGATTGAGAAAAGTGTAGTGTTAACCAAGAAAGGAAAAGAAGAATAATTTGGAGAAGAATTAATTTGAGGACAAAATTTGATGAAAATAAAGATTGTTTGAGAAGTTTTGAACATAAGGATGAAGTTAGTTATGAGATATATCATTGGAGAAATTCAAAGAAGATCCGATGAAGGATATTTAGTGATTTTAAATGAAGCACAAAGTTCAAGGTAAAGGCATGATACATGAGTGTCTAGATTCAATAAATTTGAGTTGGATGAAGATTAGATAATTGTGATTGAGAAGAAAAAAGAAGAAGAATTTGGTGAAGTGGCTATAAGTTGTCTATTTAAGGGATGAACAATATGGTCATTATTGCTAATCAATTTATGTGTGAAAAAGAAGATGGAAGGTGAAATCAAGAAAAACAACATTGTGAGATCTAGCAAGTGAAGTGTAAAATTGATGTGTATGCAAGAAGATCAGTTAGAAGGAAGAAAGAGGATGAATATAGGAAAAAGAATGAGAAAAATTGAGATCTAAAACAACAAAGATAGTTGCACTATTCTCAGATCATCTTATTTCTACTCTCTAACCATTGTAGGAAAAAATATCTTAACCAATATGACTTAATATTCTTATTTGTAAATCCATTTGTATGGTGACATTCCTTTAAATGTTTGTAAGTCCTCTAGAGTAGGCCATTCATATTGAGGAGTGGTAAGGTCTAGATGATCTTTTTTGTAAATCCTTTAGCAAGGTCACATTAAAAATGTGCATGTAACCTTTAGAAAGATTGGACCCTAATAGATTTCACTTTAGAAGAGTGAAAATTTTGGGTTGTCGCTCCTAGGTTTTGTTTCCCGCTTTATAGGGTTTTCACATTAAAATCTTGGGTTAAAATGTGTGGATTTTGATTGTGTTGCATGTTTATTGTTAATTTTTGCAACTCAATATATATGGTATATACATGAAGTTTACTTTGATACTTAGTATATGAAGTTAACCATTAAATACAAAGTTTGAATAAGTTGATATTATGAAGTTTGATTTGCTTATCAAACTAGTGATTTAAAAGTTTAAAGTTTTAACTTTTTGGAAAAGTTCTTAAGGACCTATAAGATATTTGGTTATAATTGACTCATCCCCACTCTTATTTATCCACCAATTGGTCTAAGAGATGATTTCTTGAAGGAGAAAGTTTGAAGGGACTTAGGCTAAATATTCAAAGCTGTATAAGAGAGAGGTTCCTAAGATGAACAAAGATAACTTTTCATCATAGAAAAATCAAATGGTATTGTACTTTTTAGGAATGGGAGACTATACATTATACTATCTTGACAACTAATACATATCTCCAACCCCTCCTATGATAGTTGAGAAGATGAGGGAAAATAAAGAACACAATAACCTAATGATAGACATTGCTTCTTATCTAGATGATGTTGAATTTGATGATATAAATTAATGTACTACTGATAAAGACATATGGGATAAGATAGCAGTTGTTCATGGAGGAGATAAAAATGTGTTGAGATCAAAAGCTGAGTGATATGAGAATGAAAGATGGAGAGAACATTGTACAATATTGTGAATGAATCAAGGAAGTGGTTAGTGTCATCAAAGTTATTGGAGGAATAATAAGTGATGAATATGTTATAAGTAAAGTATTAAGAACCTTGTTTCCTATTTATGCTATTAGAGTATCATCTATCCAATAATTCAAAGATATTCCTAGTAATGCACTTAATCTTGATGCTTTGGTCAGAAGATTGATTGCATTTGAGTTGAGTAACCTTGATAATAGTTTACCTAAATTTGAAAATTCTTTCAAGAAATCACTAACTATTGGAAGTTCAAGGAAAGATAAATATAGTAGAGATGAGAGTGATTTAGATTCTAATGACAATGAGAAAGATGAGCTTGAAGCACTACTGGCTAAGAGTCTATCAAGAGGAAAAGGAAAGTTCAAAGATAAGTTACCCCTGATATGTTTCAAATGTAATAAAGTTGGTCATATTTCATCTAGATTTACTAATAAGAGAAAGAGTGACAAGAATGATAAAAGAGAAAAAATAAACACAAAAGGAATAAAGATTACAAAGATAGAGGAAAGAAGTAATGTCATATTAGTGAGGAGGAACACACCAAGTTAGTGTCAGACAATGAAAATGAAGGTGAGGAAGTTGTGTATGTTATTATGTAAGAATATGAAAGGAGGGAAGGTATAAAGAATAAAAATATCTTATATCTCATGTTAGCAAAAATGATACTAGGATTATTGATAGTGGCTTCTCACATTACATGACTAATGATATTGATAAGTTTAATAAGTTAGAGGAGTATGATGGTGGATTTAATAAGCTTGGAAATGATGTTACATGTCTTGTGAAAGGTAGAGGTTCACTGATGTTGAATGAAAAGACTAAATATGATTATTTTTATTGGGTTCAAGGTCTAAAATACAATTTCTTGAGTGTTACACAACTGAATAAAACAAGCCATTGATTGGAGTTTCTAAACAGAAAGGTGAAAAACTTTGATGCTCATGGAGAATTGATTAGAACTAGAGAACAAACAAGAGGTACTCTATTTTAATTGGATTTTACTACAAGTACATGCCTATTTTCTAAAATTGAAGATGTATGGTTATGGAATAAGAGACTCTATCATGTAAAATTTGATAATATGCTTAAAGTGAGTAGGAAGTAGAAAGTAAGAGGTTTACTCATAAGCTAGCATATTGGAATTAGTTCATACTGATCTTTGTGGTCTAATAAAGTTGAAAGTTACTATGGTGATAGACGTTAGCATGAATGCTAATGGTATTCCTTTGGGGGATTATCCTAAGCATTGAGGAAATTTTTAGCATGATTGACATGTTTCATTCATGACTGTGTTTGTCATTAATGTCATCATAGTATTATTTTTCTAAAGACTGGCAGAGTAGCAGACAAAGAACAAGGTCGTACTGAAAGAGTATTATTAACCAAGTAAAGTGCAATTAAGGATGTGTTCTACACCGTGTCCTGATGAAGTGGTTAAGTGTGCATATAGAGAGTTGAAGATATGTTAGATTTACAAAGAACAATATACAAACAAAGTACCTGAGAAACAATTTCTTTTGTTTGGATTGTATCTCCTAAAAGAGAGAGAATCATGATACATGTAATTAGATAGTGATAGTAGATAGCTTGATGATGATCTCAGCAAGTGCACATAGTTTGAGGTCATACATATGAGAAGTTGTAAAGACTACGAGATGACAACAATTTGTAATTACAAATAAATGTAATATTTTGTAATATCTTAATGTGGTCCTTTTATAATTAATTGGGAAAGCCTCAAGGCCAACTTAAGGAATTATTTTAAAGATATGGTATAAACGAAGGTTATTTTCCTTGTGATGAAGTATGTAGTGAAATGTGATATGCTAAGTATTTGGTAAATGTAAGTAAGCAATCCAAGGGATTATTGGATATGAAGTTGGTGATTTGGTATTGAGATTAGAAGAGAATAAGTCTAGTCAAAGGATAGAGAAAGAGCTATACATTTCTATTATTTTGAAAAGAATAATACATAGATTAGTTGGATAGTGAGTTTAGTGATCTCACCCATGAAGCTATTTGGAGAGTGGGTCCATTTGCCTTCTACAACTCTTACCAAGATTGGAACAACTCCTAATAGGGTTGGAATCTCCTAACAGGGATTGATATGTACTAAATATATTCAATCATATCCTAATGAGGTCCATCTTCTAACAAGGAACATTTATATTAGTACATCACTATGTGGGTTCCATCCCCACCAAGGTTTTCCCTCCAATCAAGAGTTTCCCTAGTTGACATATCTAGTGTTATTATGTATGCGTATCTTATTATGGTTGTTGATTATATTGTTCACATGCTTAAAGGTTAATAAGGCTGATAAGTGTTTTAATAGTTGGATAACTAATTCAACCCCCCTCCCCCCCTTCTTAGTCATATTGGTGGACTTTACTTTCTAACAATTGGTATCAGAGTATCAGGTCCTTGAAGAGAAAGCTTAACAACTTTGGGAGATCAATGAAAAGTCACTTCAAAAATGATAGTCCTAAGTGTGATGGAGATAATTTTGATATTTATAAGATGGAATTCCTTGGTGTGATATTCTGAACATTGAGTTTCTAGATCTAGAGTCTTTTTGTTGCACACAGAAGGATAAACCTATTAATGCATGCACAAGTGAAGGTAGATCTAGATCTGAAGAAGACAAGAATATCAAAGAAGGAATTTCTCTACTTATGAAAAGAGAGTTAGAAGCTATGAAATTTTTTGTTTGTGGGACATGTAAAGAATTTGGTTATTTTTCATCCAGATGTCCTAAGAGAGTAAGGAAAACTAGAAAGAATTCACTATTTGATGATGATGAATAATTTAAAGAAAGTATTCAAAGATTCTTGAATGATAGTAATGATGATAAGCTTCAATTGATTAAGAAAGAAGAAGAAATGGAAGAAATTTTTTTAGTAGATATTATTGATGATGAAGAAGAAGATAATCCTAATTTTGTTAGATGAATTATTGAAGTTTTCTTTGAGATTAACATTGAGTTGCAGAATGATCTACACATTGTTGAGAAAACAGAAGAACAAAGATCAAAACCAAGAGAAGAGATAAGATTTGAGATAGAAACTCCTACACCAAATATGAATTGGAAAAGAACCACCTTTTGAACAAATTATTAGAAGTAAAAATAAAGGAGTGATGACAAGAAACAAAGTACATAAGGAATTATACTTGATTTCTCAAGTTGAACCAAAGAGCGTAGATGAGGCATGCAAGGATGATCATTGGATTCAAGCAATGAAGGAAGAACTAGATTAGATTATAAAGAATGAGACATAGGAATTGGTTTCTAGACCTAAAGACAAGACTGTTATAGGAATGAATTGGGTATCTAGAAATAAGATGAATGAACAAGGTGAAGTTGTGAGGAATAAAGAAAAGTTAATATGCAAAGGATATTCATGCAAAGAAGGTGTAGATTATGAAGAGACACATGCCCCTATTTTGATTAAGTAAAAATAGGTTTTGAAAGGACCCAAAACCTTTTACAAAGAACCAAGAAGAGAAGCAGTAAAAGCCCACGAGAAACTGTGTATCAACACCAAAAAACTAAACAAGCAAGAACAAATGGCCCTAAAACATCAAGTAGAAATAATGAAAAAAAAAGATATTAGAAAGAAAACGACATGATAGCTATAAAGTATTGAGTAGGTCAACTAATTGATCAACTAAAATATTCATGTTCATAGTAGAGGCCCTCAACTCATCGATCTCTTTATCATCCATAACCTTTGTCTTCTTCGAGTTTTCCCTTGTGCATTTGTTGGGGCCTTGATCATTCTTCATCTCCTTTGCAACTTGATTTCTCCCCTACTCTAGATTATCCAACAAGTTCTTGATATTCTTCACCGTAGCTTTCAATATGGAACAACTTTGATAAGCAAGGTTTTTCAAAACATTCTCAGTGAGTTCAATTCTATTCTCCAAAATTTTCATCTTCTTTTGCATGTCCTTCACCACTTGATCAATAGCTCTATTTTTAGCTTCAAGAGCTGGGACTCTCTTCATCAAATTCTTAACTTATTCAAGATTCCCAATCACATCTGAGAGCCTATTCAGATATTGGCCTAAAGTCTTCTCACCTCTATTTATTTTGTTGTGATGCTAAAACTCCCTTTTGATATCCTACATTTTTTCCTTCATAATGTTAATGTCCTTTCTCATCTCACCAGGGTTGCCAAAGATACCCTTCATATACCCTTGATCATCCTAGGCACTACTCTGATTTAGATTTTCCTCATCCAGGTCTAGATTATCTTTCCCTGCATTAGCATCCTTAATATCTTTATCCTCAACCTTCCCTTGAAGCATAATATTCTTACCTTTCAGATCCTTCTCATTTTTAGGGATAAGGAGATCATCATCAAGGGGATGTTCATGCATCTCTCAGTTTTGTTCGTATTATTTCTAGTTTTAATTCTACTACTAGTTTTACCCTTACTCTTCTTTCCTTTTTCCTCTCTAGTCTCCTCATCTGTCAATCTCTGTCTCATAATCCACCTTGTTTCTTTTTCTTCTCTTAGATGAAAAGCCCCCAAGGGTAAGATTCTTTCTCTTTTTTTCCCACCAGCTCTTCTTCTTTTATTGTCTTTTTACTTACACAGGGTTTGTCCACTTTTTTAAACTTAAGATAATTCAAAATCAACACCATCAAACCCTCATGACAAGAATGATCCCCATTTGGGTCATTCTAAAGGGTTAATATGGTACTATCTAAAGACTGTCATAGTTAGAAGGGGAATTTTCTCTGTAGAAGTTAATCCCTTCCATGTCTAGGCTAGTGGCTTCGACTATGATATCCTTCATGACTTCTATTCTCTAATATCTAACCAAAATACTGCCATTCTTCCAAGTTTTGATAAACTACCTGGTAATAGATGGATTAATTTCCTTTAGTTTCTCCATAAAACTTGTAAACTTTCCCTAATCCAATATGTCCCATATCTCTAGTTTTTGCTTTCATTTCTTGCAAGTCCCTAGCTCACACCTCTTTCTCCTACCTCCCATGTTACTATTTCTATAAAAATTGCTATTCTTACCAACGAGCTTGAACAAATTTAAACTTCTCTATTTCAAAGTCATAGTGGACTTTTCTCTTTTGCATAAACACCCACAATCTATGTGGTAATAAATGGGTAGTCGAATCATACACAATGATGCGACTACCCATCATAATCCACAAACCCCCTCTCCAACACATCTTATAATTACTCCTAATTATCATTACCATCATTATTAAAACATTTTTGTTTTCTTCCAATTCTATTGTACACTATCATAGATAGCCCATTAATTGGGATGTCATTGACATTATTCCAAGTCATTTTCATGTGACTTTTACAAGCCACATTTGCTGTCCAGTCAACCACTTTGTTAGTCTCTCTATAATTATGAGTAACAACACATTCTACAAAGGAATTGATCAAATTTAGGGCTTTGCAAATAATGTTATGTATAGTCCATGAGGGGGTAGTAACCTTGTTAAGATAGTTAATGATATTTAAGGAATTCCCTTATAGCCAAATTTTATCCATATTCATTCTCTTAGCATATAATAATCCATAAAGAGCCACACTACCTTCCACTATGTGATTGATCTACTTTCCAATAGGGACTACCATTGCTCCAATACTATACCCACTTTCATTTCTGATAATAATACCACACCCAACAATCCTAATTGGGTTGCCCCTTGATGCCCCATCAAAATTAACCTTATACCAACCCTTGGGTGGGCAATCCTATCTATCCAAGCTTCTAAGACTTCTCTCACTTTGAGGGTAACTAGCCCCTTCCACTTTCCAATGCTTAATGACTTTGGTTTCCCACTCATCATGAGGCTCTTGGACTTTCCCACTTAGCCTGACATTCTCCATCACCATACTCTTAATCTTATGAAAGATCTGATTGGAATTTGACTCCTTAGCCCTAAATACCCTATCATTCCTTTCATTCCAAAGACCCCAACATAAATAAGGTAGAATATAATTCCATAAGTTATTGATCAAGGCATTATGGGATGGTGAATTCCAAGCTAAGAAAAAATCTTGGATACTATAAGGGAAAACCTACTCCATATCTAGTAGTCTAAAAATCCTTTTCCAAAAGTTTCTAGTGTATGAGCAATGAATGGTCAAGTGATTAATCGACTCTTCCTCTTCCTTACAAAGATAACATCTGCCAACAAGAAAAAGACCTTTTTTCTTTAAATTGTAAGTAGTGAGCATTTTATCCTGCAATAAGATCCAAAAAAAGATGTTAACTTTAGGTGTCATGCCTTTGAACCAGGATTTAGCCAAGCAAGGTTCATGAAAATCTTCAAAAGTATTACCATACAGTGAAGAGACATAAAACAATCCATTGGGATTAAACTTCCAAATTAGAGAGTCCTCCTCATTAACTAAAAAGAAAACAACATTTTATTAAGGTCATTCAGAGAATCATCCACTTTAGTAAGATCCACTCATTTATCTCCTTCCTAGTAGTCAACAATAGATATCCCAAAAGTGGTCTTGCATTGCATAATATAACCATTCCTAAGAACTGAAGGCATGACCGAGAATCCAAATATCATCCCAAAATTGAATAGTTCCACCATTGCCAACCTTCCATCTCACCCCTTTATTAATAATTTTCTTATTTTTCTAAGCCTACTTCCAAATAGCTAAGCCCCATTGAATTTCATCATTGCTAAGGAAAAAACTAAAGCTGTTATTTTCCATAATATATCTGTTATTCCATATGTCTAAAATTTCCATTCTCCAAAATCATTATAGAGTCCCTAAATGAGCTTAGCAAGTAAGAAATAATTCATACTATTTATCTTTATTAACCCCAAACCTTCTATTTTGATGGTCTTACAAACCTTGTCCTAGGCAATTAGTGCCATTCTTTTCTTCTTTTCCATACTAGTACATAAGAAGTTTCTCTGAATTCTTTCAATAGCCATTGCATATTTTCTGGGTATCTTAAAAACACTTAGAGCATACAGGGGGATGCTTTGAATAATAGATTTTAGCACAATTATCTTACCATCTTGGCTAAGGAGGGATCCTTTCCATCTAGCTAACTTTGTATGGATTTTATCAATCAATGAACTCCAAGAAGACTCAAGAGGGTCGAGGCAGAGAGGTAAACAAAGATATGACCCCGAAAGGCTGCCCACCTTACATCCTATAATTCTTTGGATTTTAGCTTGTCTTTTCACCTTAACATTTATGAAATAAATAGAGCTATAATTCCAATTAATAATCTATCCCATGTCCTGCACATAATCATCAAGTGTCTTTTTGATATTCCTAGCATTTTTGAATGAAGCTTCTCCCATCACAATCAAGTCATCCACAAATTCTTGGTGTGAAAACATATGTTCCTTTGATGAAGGTCTTAACCCCAAAAAATCCCCCTTTTGAACCATTTTCTCCACAAATATTCCCAAAAATTCAACCATTAAAATAAATAAGATAGGGGATAAAGGGTCCCCTTCTCCTAAACCTTGGGATGCATGGAAAAAAGGAGTTAGAAACCCATTAATCAAAACAAAAAAGTGGCAAAGGAGACCAACATATGCACCATATCCAAGAATCTATTATTGAATCCAAAGGCTTCTAATCCACACCTTAAAAAATCCCAATCCACCCTATCATAAGCCATAAACAAGTCTAACTTCAATAAGAACCCTTCTTTGTTTGATTTGGTAAGGGAGTGAATATTTTCATGAACTGAGATAATATAGTCTAGAATTTTCCTTCTTGGAATGAACCCATTCTACTATCTTGAGATCAAAGATGGTAATAAAGTCAAAATACTAAGAGTGAGGACTTTGGAAAAAATAACTCTTAAACCCCTTTGATAACATCCTCTTGTATGATGTGTCAATAAGTTTGGAAAAAGAGAAAGGGGAAACAATCCTGGCCAAGTGCCTTATCTCCATCAAAGGAAAAAAATGACCTTTTTTTATTTCTTCTTTAGAAGGAATAGTAGTAAGGTCTTTGTTTTGACCTTCAAATATGCTCTTGGGAATACAATTCAGGAACTCCTTCTGTTTTTCCTTACCAAGATGAGGTTCTCTCCCCAGAAGGCCACTGAAAAATCTCATAGCTTCTCTTTTGATAGCCTCATCATCCTTAGTGATAACATCATTCTCTTTTAATCTAGAAATTTTGTTATCCATTATGTGTTTCAAGGTGGTCATATAGAAATACTTTGTGTTCTTGTCACCTTCTTTAATAAAGTCTTTCCTAGATTGTTGCCTCTAGTAAATCTCCTCCTTGATGATAATGTTATGTAACTCAATCAACTTCAAGTCCTCCTCCTCTCTAGTAACTTTATCATAACCCTCAATCTAAATGCTATCCTATATCTCTTTTAGTTCCTCAAGAATCTTACTTTTGATTTCAAAGATATTCCCAAAAGTTTCTCTATTCCATCTTTTAATGTTATCCTTTACATTTCTCAGGTTTGTAGCAAATTTAAACATAGTAGTTCCATCAATTGTAACCCTCCACCATTCTTTTATAAGGGTTTCCATCCCAGGGTGTAAGATCTACATTATTTCAAATCAGAAAGGAAAGTTCTTTTTAATAAAGACAAAGTTAGCCAAGAGAAAAATGAGATAATGATTAGATCCTGCTCTGACATGAGCTATTAATGATAATTTATAACTTTGAAACCAATCATTACTAATAAGAGCTCTATCAAGTCTAACTTGTATAAGATCCTTAGGCATTCTTTTGTTCATCCAAGTATAGTCTATACCTTGTAGGGCCATGTCATGCAACATATGATTGTCAATAAACTCCATCAAATCCATTCTACTTTCCAAATTGGTCTGACTTCCCCCCACCCTCTCATCTTATTTCTAAGGAGTTTTAAAATCCCCCATAATTACCCAGTCCTCATCCAAAAATTCCCTCCTATGGTTAGCAATTTCCATCTAACAAGCTTTCCTTTCCCATTTCGTATTAGGGCATAAACATGTTTGAACCCATGAAGTGTTGTCCTTAATATTCAAAAATATGACATTGATCATATTCCTTTTTAGAGATAAAAGTTCCCCATGAATATTTTTATCACTCCATAAAACTTCCATGCCAGCTGAGGCCCCATTTGCATCACCACCTAAGATCTTACCACTACTAAAGAAAAATAATCTTTCTACTTTATCCTTTGGCATCTTAGTGTCCTGAAGAAGCACAATATTTGATTTATTATCTATAATCATATTTCTCACCATGTCTTTCTTATGAGGATTATTTAATCCTTTGATATTCCATGAGATGATCTTCATTTCTTATGGAATGCTTTTGAGTCAAAGAGAGTCCTTTGACTACCATTTGCTATACTTCTGGTGGCCTCCATATTTCCTTTTTACTGGTTTGAAGACCTTCCTATTGGTGTATGAGTATAACGAACATCTCCTATTTTGCTACTCCTTGTGCTTCTAATAAGAATTTGATTTTCTTTATTATTTTTTAGGTTATTCTCCTTTTCTTAATCCCAATTTTTTTCTTATCCTCCACATCTACCCATTCTTCTCCATTTCCTGCTTCCTCACCTTGCAAGGCTCTATCAATATCTTCTGCATCCCCCCAATTGGGTGTTCTATCTTTTATTATTGTTAAGATTCCATCCCTAGGAGGTAAGTTCCTATTATCCTTGATGTTCAGCTAAGAGCATTCAGATAAATCCGGTCCTAGAATAATACAATCTTATGCATCTCAAAAATCCATTTCCTTTCAATTACTAGCACTCTTGTTACTAACTCCTAAAATTTCTCTTTCAACAATATTCACATCATTTATCTCCTATTCCTCTACAATTCCCACCCTTCTACTCCAACCTTCCTCATCATAGGTATCCTTTATCACTAAATTCTTAAAGGAATTAGCTTGGTCCTTCTCTAGAACCTAGATTTGATCCATCAAATTCCCATTCTCATTCTTCTTACTAATCAACTCAATAGGCTCAGGCTGAGTGCAAATATCATTCTCTTTTACCCCCTTCTCTATTTGAGTTTTCTCCATAGACTCAAATTCCTTGATTCCTTTTCAAACCCATTCTTTTTTATATTTCTTCAGGATACTGTCTTTATTAGGGTATTTCTTTTCCCAGTGTCTTGAATTTTTACAATGAAAATAGGAAAATGGGATGGATTCATATTTGATCTTCTACTACCAGGCTCCTAATTTATATTAAAGTGTGATGGAGTTTGACATATCAACCCCTTGAATGAATCCTACATAGATTCTAGCATAAGTCAATCTCCTTCTTAACACTATCACCGGATCCATTGATAAGAGCTCTCTAAAGGTATTAGCTATTCCTTGGAACACATCTTCTACCAAAACTCAAGTGACATTCTTGGTAGTTTAACCCAAACTAGGGCTTACACAACCAATTCATTCTAAGTACTTAGGTTAGGGCACCACTTTTTTAGTAACATGGTATGATTTCCCACTACCCACACTCTACTATACAATATATTTCTATGATCTTTATCACAAGAGAAGCAAAAAGAGAGGCAACCTTTTGACATAGTAGCAATATCAACCTATCCCTTCAAAACCCATTTCCTTTTAACAAAGGCTCTGACTATCTCAATATTTGGTTTAGCTCCCAAGAATCTCCCCACAAGGGTTTGATCCATTTTAGATATGTTCATATCTATGATTTGATATGGGATTTCCAAAATAAATGAGCCTTGCTCAAAAATAGATACATTCTTAACAGGAGGAAATAAAGACTTACTAATTGGCTTGATGCCAAACAAACTATACCATTTTTTGGCAGGAATCAGGACAAAACAACAGACCTGGGTCACCCTCGAGTCCCCAAGTACCCCACCTCTATTGGGTTCCTTCCCTTGCTGACGTACATCTATAGTCACCTCATGTTGACCTCCCTCCCTGATGGGTCTGCACTAGTCCCATTTGAAATTTGAATTCCACTATTCTCGCTCACACCTCTAACTTTGCCAACTCTAGCTCCCATTGTCACTATTGCTAGAATGGAAGAAGTGAGAATGTTCTTGGCTTATGCAACAAATAAGAAGTTTAAAGTGTATCAGATGGATGTAAAGTCAAGATTTCTAAATGGAGAACTTGACGAAGAAGTCTGCATTTAGAAGCTTGAAGGATTTCCTTTGATAGAAGAAAACTATATGGTATACAAATTGAAGAAAGCATTGTATGGTCTAAAGCAAGAACCTAGAACTTGGTATACTAGAGAAGTACTTAGAAAAACTTGGATTTTCTAAAGGTACAATAGATAGTAATTTGTACTTGAAAGAAATTGAGAATGGATTATTAATCATTCTAATATTTGTTGATGACATTATCTTTGGAGGTAATGATGAAGCAAGTAATAAGTTTTCTGATGAAATGAAGAATGAATTTGAGATGAGTATGATTGGTGAGATGAAGTTTTTCTTGGGTTTATATATTATGCCAAAAAATGATGGTATTTTCATATCACAAGATAAGTACTTGAAAGCCTTGTTGAAAATATTTGGTTTGGAAAGTTGTAAGCATGTTGGTACACCTATGATAACTGATTACAAGTAATCTAGCAAAGATGAGACACCTATAGTTGAGCAAAAGAAGTATAGATCTATGATTAGAGGTTTGGAATGTCTGACTCATTGTAGACTAGATATAGCAAATGCAGTTGGGATAGTAGCAATATTTTAGGCTGATCCTAAGGAATCTCATTATGCAATAGTAAAGAGGATATTTAGATATATAAAGGGTACAACTAATTTTGGATTATGATATGATATATAAAGTGATTTCACTTTATGTGCATATGCTGATGCAGATTAGGCATGCAATATGTATAATAGAAAGAACACTATGGTGGAGCATTTTTCTTTAGAGGAAGATTGGTTTCTTGGCTAAGAAAGAAACAAGATTATATTTCATAGAGTACATCAGAAGTAGAGTATATAGCACAACAAATAATTTCAATTAGATCATGTGGATGAAGCATATTTTGAAGGACATTGTAATCGTACATTGTGATAACACAAGTACAGTGAGTATGTCTAAGAATTTTTGTGTTGCATTCCAAGACTAAGCATATATCTATTAAGTATCATGTTTTGAGAGAGAAAGTTATAGAGAAAGAAATTAGATTGGAGTATGTAAGTACTAAATAAAAAATTGTAGATATCTTTACGAAGCCATTTCCTAAAGATACATTTGAGTACATGTGAGGTATGCTCGAGGTTATACGTTGACCTACTTTTGAGTAGATGATGTAGAGATTGCATCAGTCCAATAGTATAGAGCACTATTGTTTGACTAGATTGAATGCTAATGCTTCCTAGATGGGAGCGTATCTTAAATGAGTAGAGTCATTAAGGAGTATTGGTATTTGGTTTAGAATAGTGTCTTTGGACACTCGAGATGATTGAAGACTTGGAGTAGATGATTGACATAATGAAGCCTTTGGCATTGATGTCAATGGGGGAGAGATTACATGAAAAACATATCCTATGAATGGGGAGAGAGAAGTACCATGAATGGGGGAGAAGATGTAGTGCCTACCCTCGCTCACATTTTTCTAGACATATTGTTGCTATTATTATCGGACTATGTTAGACTAGTTTTATGTTGATGGATTAGTAGCATTGTTTTGAGACTATCAGATATTATGTTATGGATTCAGTTGATGTATGATGAGATTATTTAGACTCTACATTTCATTTATGCATGATGATTATTACATTATTTCTAGTTATTGATGATGATTAGTTAGATGGTTTATTATCACATATGTTTTCTTATGGATACTTACCCCATACTTGCATGTGTATGGTGTGTGTGTTTGTTCTTATGTATGGTGTTTCTGATGTGGTTAAGGAAGGGATTTGTAGTCACCTGCTAGTCGAGATCTACACAATGCACCCTTCCTGCCATTGCCTGTTTACCTTAGCATATATATATATATATATTGTATGTACATGCATGGTTTTTATGTAGGTTACAGGTACCAGGTATTGACTTCCTTGAATTGCCAGGATGAGCGTACCCTATTGCACTATCTCAATGGTAAGAGAGGGGAGATAAATTCTCAATTCCAAATCCTAAACCCTTAAACCATTTGTCCTAGTGAGGTAGGACAAGCATCTGGATATTTTACCTTTCAAATGTGTCAGATGACATAATTCGTGATTTATAACCCTTTAGACTGATTTTGTATGGATTGTTCTATGATAGGTTTTCATATTTTATCTTGGAGGTCCATGGTGAATTTTCTATTAATTAAGTCTAAAATTAAAAAATTTAATTAATAATTAAATTATTTGGGAAAAATAATATAATATCATGACCTTTAGATATTTTGATTATAATTAGTTAAATGGAGAATTAATTGAGAAAAGAATTAAATAAAAGAAATTAGAAATTAAAGTTAATAATAAAAAATAATAATAAAATAATAAATAAATAATAATTATAAAATAATATAAGAATTTAAAATAAAATTTATAAGCTTGCCTAGGAGTAAACGAACCTCTTGATTGCACATATGTCAACAACATAGGAGTTAGTGCACCAATTAAGCACATGGTGTCTACAACCTTATGACTCATCTAGAAGGTTGGAAAAGACTCATGCTTAGTTGTCAACACCTTCTGGTTGTTTCTAGAGACATTCTAGGTGCTTCTTGAGAATTCTTTATATTCAGACACTCCTAGAAGCTTAGGCAGAGCATTTGGAGAGCGTTTTTGGAGGACCCGGGAATGTGGGAGAAGGACGGAGCTTGCTCTGCAGTTTCTGAGGAGAAGCAAATTAGCATCAGTATCCGGATAGACGCTTGTGATTTTGCCTATGATATTTCCGCTTCTTGCACTTCTTGTCTTCTTCTTGTCTTCTAAATGCTTTCTGAGGATTTCGTGTGTTGAAAATCTTGGTTATATGAATTCTTGTTATGGGTAGTTGAATTCTATATGAGAAACTTTCGTATGCGTAGATCCGATGAAATTATGGGGCTCGGGTTAAAATTTATAATCAAACCTATTAGAAAAATTATTGAGTAAATTTAGAGAACAATTATTTCAAAGGAAAATTCTTATGGTTTAGAAAGCCCTTTTTATTTTAAAAATTATGCAATTCTGCACACACACACACACACACACACACACACACATATGCTGTAATGTTTGGTAATATTCTGCACGTAATTTTATATATATATATATATATATATATATGAAAGAAAATCATTGTTAAATCGTAGTTGAAAAAAAATTAAATTTGATTTCACAAATCAAAATTTGTTTGAAAGAACGATTTAAAAAAAAAAAAAAAAAAAAAATATATATATATATATATATATATATATATATATATAAAAGTGGGGGGGGGGGGGGGGGGGACAAAACCCGCGCCCCCATACCCACTGCCATAGCAGTGTACACTACGACGGCAAGGGTACTTGGTACCCGTTGACTTGACCGCAAGGTCCTTGCGTACCATGGTAGTTATATATGTATAATGTTTCTTGGATATGTGGGTTGTGAAATATGATTTTTACATTTCAATTTTATAATGTTTTAAAATGTTATTATTATTATTAAACGTTTGTAATTATATATATATATATATATATATATATATATATATATTTATGTATGTATGTATATATATATATATATATAAGTATATATATGTATATATGTTATTAATAATAAATGATTATTATATTGATAAATGATTTGTATTAATAGATCATTTCTTTTAATAACAAATTATTTTATAATATTATAGTTGAACAATATAGGTTCAATTTAATTATTTTAATTGACTTGTATTATAAAGAAAAGAGGATAATGAAAAGAACTGGTAAATTTCCATTTACTATTTAAATTTGATGGGGGTCATTTTCAAATAACGTTTATATAAACAAAATGTCATTTGAATATTTGGAAAATCGATTCTAGAGTTATGGGAAATTTTAATCAACATATGGGTTAGGAAAAATGTACAAAATATTTCTCCATTCAATATCTAAATTTGAAAATGAAAACTGAGACCTCCACATTTTATTCAACTATGGAATTTTAGCAAACCAAAACATGTGCTTGCATTGTGTTTACTCTATGCTTCTTGTTTTGGGTTTTTGGGTTGACTAGTGTTGACCAGTTATAGGATGTCTACTAGAGGCTCAGGGGTTATGATTGTGATGTCATGATGATGTCTTTTGATTTCGATCTTTATAAACCCAACCATGGTTATGTGATGGTATGCTCTATGAGATGTTTTTATTTATTGATTGTTAATGCTTTCTAGTCTTCTTCTGTGAAGCTGAGATTCATATGTATGAGACAAATGACTTAACCATTTTGAGTCATCGATCAATTATACTTGAGTTACTTTTTAGTCATTTGATGGAATTGAAATTGTTATCTGATCTTGATGATGTCATGTTGTGACATGTTTTGACTCAACCATTTTGGAGTCTTCGATTAGTATTATTTTGAGATACTTTTGGTTGCTTATTAAGAACCAATGATTATTGTGATTATCAGGGATACCTTCAGTTGCCAATAGAGAACTGTTATGGTCATGATTATCTATGATGTTTTTCAGTTGCTCATGGAGATTTGATGTTTATATTGTGGATTATCTTTTGTGATTTTGAGATTTATGATTCCATGAGCTTAGGGTAGGTTATCTACTTATAGTGTCGGGAAGTGGCTTGCAATAGGGGTCAGGGCCCTAAGAGGCTGCCAGGGTAACTCATTGTAAGTTGTCTTAATAAGTGAAAATATTCACACCTAATACTCACTTAATGAACCTAAAAAGATAATTGTTTTGTTCTCACCCATGCCTCAAGTGCTTGTACAGACTGGGATGGGAGTAGAGAGAACACTTGGTTGCGACCTTGCATTCTGTAGTATGCCTCATCTGTATGAGAGGATACTAGTGGCCGCATAGGGATTACTAGGGGGCCGGGGTCTATTGGGAGACTACTAGGGTAACTCTAGCGTGATCCATGCGATGACACTTTCCCGCTTGCATAGTAGGTTTCCTACATGTCTTTGTGTGCCTCTGGGATTAGATGTCAATTTTGTGATTGGAACCTTTGAGTTAGTATACTTTTAGGATTCCTAGACTTAGAGAGTATTTATGCTATGTGATTTTGATAGCCTATTTGGGACTTCAAATTATCTCCTCAGCGTGGTGGGAGTGGACCATTTAGGTTCCACGTAGTCGAGTGGTAGTGCTTTAGTACTCTTATCATTTGAGATCCGTTTGAGACACCGTAGCTAATGAATTCATGATTATGATGGTGGACATGTATCCTTATATTGATGATTTGCATATGTTAGATGATGATATCTTATGCATTACCTTGCAAGTTAGATTCCTTTTCTGCATATGATGTAGTATGATTAGGAGTGACATTCCTACTATGTTAATACCGATGATCTCTTCGGTGATTTGGAATGTTACGCATGGAGTGATGGCTAGGACCCATGATGGTCTAATGATGCTATTTACGATTGGGAGGAACCGTGCACTTAATTAGTTATGTTGTGATTTATGGTTAACTCTTATGATGATGTTTCATGTATAATTAGTGGTTTCATTTATGTTATTGCATCATGGATTAGAATAGGATAATATACTTTATTTCACATATGTATATTCTTTTAAGCCTTTCATACCCTGTGACATGTACAATGGATGATTGAGCATTCAGAATTGTAATTGATGAACATTGGACTTTCCATTATTATTTTATGTGGATGTAGTATTAGATGGAAACATAATTAGTTATGTTAGATGTGATTCAACATTAAGGGATCCATAAAGAATGTAACCTATTATGTAAGTATGTTTACTTTCATTTGGATTGTTGCTATTACTTCCATTATTATGTAAAAGTTATAAATGGTTTTACTTTCATGTTTAAAAAAATAAAAATGCTACCAAACTTAGTAAAACTTTAGGTTAATTCTTTAGATCCCTTGGTGGGGCATTATAGAAGATCCTTTAAGCACAATAGAAGAGAAGTATACATGAAATACATATCATGTGTTTGAATGGGGGATAGATTGCATAGAAGATATCTCCTCTGGGGGAGAAGTGTTGTTGATGGAGAGAAACCTTGAATCGGAGACGTTGTGAGCAAATTATTTCCATCCATGTATATATAAGAGTTGTTCTTGAGAATTATAGTGTGAACAACTAATACTGATCCATGTAAGAAAGAGATGTATACATAGTAGTGTTCCAGTGGATTTTAGATTTGATTGATAAGGAGGATCTAAAAATAAGAGAGAAACATTAGCAATAGAGTTTGATTTGGTATTCTTAGAACTTAGATGTTTTTCATCTATGTTTCCAACAATACCAAAGGGGGAGATTGTTAGCATGAATGCTAATGGTATTACTTTGGGGGAGTATCTTAAACATTGAGGAAATTGTTAGCATGATTAACATGATGCATTCAATAATGTGTTTGTCATTAATGTCAACATAGTATTGTTTCTGTAAAGACTAGCATAGTAGTAGATAGAGAATGAGGTTTTACTGATAAAGTATTGATGATCAGTTTAAGCATAGTTAAGAAGATTTTCAACACTATGTCTTGATGAAGTGGTTAAGTGCACATATAGAGAGTCAAAGACATGCATAAGATATGTTAGATTTATAGAGAATAATATACAGACAGAGTACCTAAGAAGAAGTTTCTATTGTTTGGATTGTATCTCCTAACAGAGATAGAATTGTGATACATGTAGTTAGATAGTGACAATAGATAGCCTAATGATGATGTGAGTGAGTGTGCAAGGTTTGAGGTCACATGTGTGAGAAGTTGTAAAGACTATGAGGTGACATTGATTTGTAATTACAAATAAATATAATATTTTGTAATACCTTAATTTGGCCCTATTATATTTAATTGGGAAATCGTCAAGGCCAACTCAAGGAGTTCTTTTAAGGATATGGTATAATGGAAGGTTATTTTCCATGTGATGAAGTATATAGTAAAATGTGATATGCGAAGTATTTGGTAAATGTGAGTAAGCGATCCAACAAATTATTGGATGCAAAGTTGGGGATCTGGTATCGAGATAAAAAGAGGATATGTCTGGTTAGAGGACATAGAAAAGGATATACATTTATATTATTCTAAAAGGAATAATATGGAGATCAGTTGGATAGTGAGTTTAGTGATCTTACCCCTAAAGCTGTTTGGACAGTGGGTCCATCTGCCTTCTACAACTCCTAACAAGGTTGGAATCTCCTAAAAGGGATTCAAAATTTCCTAATAGAGATTGATATGTACTGAATTTATTTCATTGGCTCCTAATAGGGTCCATACTCTAACAAGGAACATTTATCTTAGTACATCATTTTGTGGGTACCATCCCCACTAGGGTTTTCCCTTTGATCAAGGGTTTCCCTAGTTAACATATATGGTGTTATTGTGTATGAGTATGTTGTTATGGTTATTGATTATACTTAAAGGTTAATAAGGTTGATAAGTGTTTTAATAGTTATATAATTGATTCACCCCCCTTCATTTATATTGGTGGACTTTACTTTCTAACAAATACTTATAGGTATGAAAAATGTCAACTCGATAAGATGAATAATCAAATTTCGTAAGAAAATCACACTCATAAGCTGACATATTGGAATTGGTTCATATTGATCTTTGTGGTCCAATAAAAGTTGAATGTTACTATGGTAATAGATACTTTATTCTATTTTTTGATGATTATTTAAGGATGGTGACTCTAATGTTTCTAAAATTTATATTGATTACATTTCAAATGTGTAAGTGGTACAAGGAAAGAGTGGAGAAGGAGACTAGTAAGAAATTAAAATTTTTAAGAACTTATAGAAGTGGTGAGTTTATGTCTAATGAATTTACCAACTTTCATATTGAGCATGGAATTAAAAGACAAGTATCGGCACCTAGAACTCCAGAATAGAATGGTATTGAAGAGAGAAGGAATATATCCATTGTTGACTATGCTAGAATATTGTTGATTGAGAAAGGAGTTATAAAAATATTCTAGGGATAATCTATAAGCATTGTTGTTTACACCCTCAACCAAGTTTAGTTTAATAAAGACACAAACAAGGCACCATATGAACTTTGGTATGGATACAAACCTAATGTAAGTTATTTAAAAATATTTAGAAGTAAGTTTTATATTCATAAGGATGCTAGAAATGGAAAGTTTGATTCAAAATGAGATGAATGGATATTCCTAGGTTACTCTACTAGGAGAAAAGCATATGTGTTTGAATAAAGTGATTGATACTATGAGTGAAAGTATAAATGTAGGAATTGATGAGTTTGTAGATAAGATGGATAACCTAACACTTTATTTAAACATAAAAATAAAAAATGTTATAAACTAAAGTCCACAAGGATAACTAAGGGGGGGGAGGGGTGAATCACTCATGCATTTAAAACAAATCTCAATATCTTTAATAATTTTAAAATATGTGAATAATAGATACAAAAATGATAGAAAGATAACCATGCACAATAACACAAGATATGCTACCTAGGGAAACCCTTGATCAGAGGAAAAGCCCTGATGGGAATGATGCCCAGTGGATAATGTCCTAATATAAAGGTTTCATGTGAAGGATGTACTTTTCTAGGAGTTAATGAAATACATTCAGTAAATATGTGTCCCTATTAGGATAATTTTAATCCTTTTTAGAAAACTCCAACCCTATTGGGAGTTGTGCCGACCTTGTTAGGAGTTGAAAGGAAGACAATTGAACCTACTGTTCAAATAACCTTAGACTATCTTCACCAAAAAATCTTCAGGATAATCTTATCCAAGTTCTGAAATGATTAAACAATAAATTCTTTGCAAATATAGCTCCTTTGAGCTTACAATACATCTTCAACATCATTATCTTCTCTTCTCATACTCAAATTCACATCCAAGTTTGCATAACCAAACATCACAATGCATATGACTGCATATGATAATTTACCACAAAGAAATAATCTTTCCTTTCTACCAAGTCCTAAAACAAGTATTGAGTCATCCTTGAGGCTTTCTTAATTTAAATTGAATAATGTAGGATATCATTAAGATTTTACAATACACATTACATTACAATTTTTTCTTCTCATAATGATTTTAATAATAGTCAGCTCATAAGAAATAACATGTTGAACAAACTTCATAAGTTAGATCAAACTACATATCTAATTTTTCTATCTAGAACATAGCATCCTAAACATGTTTATGATATTCTTCTAAGATCACTTAACCGAATTCCATCTTAGATAAAAGATAGAGCTGATTTACCAGTACCCACTTTCCAAAAGCTCTCTCTGAAAGCTACCACCAGAAAACATCACATAACTTTAACATATCTTAATATTTCCTTTTATAAAATCATCTATAGCATATATACACATATTGGAATATATTCCCAAGTGTGTATAACCCAACCCATTGACCATTGGTCATGCCAAATAATTCTTGCTCTGCAACTCTGGTAATCTTCATAGAATAATGTATATGTTGACATCAATAAAAAAATCTATCATGAATGCAACACATAACCACTCAATCATATCTCTTAAAGAGATAAAAAATTCCTCCATAGGAATACCATCATAACTAATGCTAACAATCTCCCACTTTGGAATTGATGGCAACATACATGAAAAAATGTAAGTACCATGACTACATATATATCTTCCTCATCCACCTTTACTCCCCCATTCATGCTGGCCATAAATATAAACATATATCTCAATCTTAGATAGTAAATCCAATAACCAACATGTATGAAGAAGGTGTTAATATCCTCCATACATAAACATCAATACTTTCTCCCCCATTGATGATATCAACCAATGGGTATTTCTCCTCCATAAATAATGTATTTCATGTATACTTCTCTCCCCCATTAACATCAATGGCAAAGGTATCATTATGTCAATCTTCTAACTTCAATAATTTACAAAACAATTTATAACAAAAAAGTCTCCAAAAAAATTGTTAAATACTAGTAACAAGAGTCTTTAATGACTTGACTCAAGTTCAAATACTTCCTCATAGGAGAAGCATCAAGCATCCAATCCAAACAAAAGAATAGTGCTCTGCTACATTCTAGACTAATACAATCTCTACATTAACTACTTTGAAATAGGTTGAGGATGAACCCAATCATACCTCTTGAATTCTCAAATGTGTCCTTAGCTAAAGGGTTTGTAAATATGTCTTCTATCTTCTCCCTTGAGCTACTACATTACAATTCGATCTCTTTTTCTACTACCTTCTCTCTCAAAAAGTGATACTTTATTGATATGTGCTTTGTCTTTGAATGTAAAAATTGATTCTTTGACCTACTCACTATACTTGTGTTATCACAATGTATGATAATAGGATTCGTAAACTCAATTCGAATGTCCTTCAACATATTCTTCATCCAAATAATCTAATTACAATCATTTGCCACCACTACATATTTTGCTTTTTTTGTACTCTAAAAAATGCAATCCTGCTTCTTGCTCAACCAAGAAACCTATTTTCTCCTAAGAAATTCTCTACCTTTTGTAGGTTTTTTAGCATCCATAGTTCCTCCCAAATCAACATTAGTGTACATGAGCAATATGAAATCATGCAATCCATTATACCATAACCCATAATCATGAGTTCCTTTCAAGTATCTAAAAATTCTTTTTACTACTATAAGGTGTGTTTGTTTAGGATCTACTTGAAATCTTGCCACAATTCCAATTGCATTAGTTGTACTAGGTCTAATATGTGTCAAATACTACAATCCACTAATTATAGATCTATACTTTGTTTGTTCTACACTAGGAATTAATCTTTGCTACATAACTTGCATCTAGTTACCATAGGTTTTCCAATAGGTTTACAATTCTCCAAACCAAATATTTTCAACAAATATTTAAGATACTTGGCTTATAATATTAAAATTCCATCTTTGTTTTGTATAATCTACAATCCCAAAAAGTATTTTAGCTCCCCAAATCTCAAATTCTTTCTTTATTTCTTTTGAAAATGTCTTACTAGCTTTATCATTACCACAAAAAATAATGTCATCCATAAATACTACACCAATAAATAAACCATCATCATTCCTTATCAGGTATACATTACTATCTAGATTACCTTTCACAAATCACAACTTTGTCAAGTGGTTATCAAATCTTGCATACCAGGATCTAGGTGCTTGTTTCTATCCATACAATGCCTTCTTCAATATGAAAACCATTTCGTTTCATCTATCAAAGGAAAATAATGTATACCTCTTCATCAAGTTCTCCATTCAAAAATGCTTACTTAAGATCTATTTGATAAAAATTAAAGTTCTTGTTAGCTACATATGCCAAAAACATTCTCACTGTCTCTAATCTAGCAACATGTTCAAAGGTTTCTTCAAAATCATTTCCTTCTTGATGCAAATATCCTTTGCAGACTATTCTCCCTTTGTCACTTATAACATCACCTTGTTTACTCATCTTGTTTATAAATACCAATTTAGTTCTAATAATATTCTTATCTTTAGGTCTAGGAAATGATTCCCAAGTCTTGTTCTTTTTAATCTTCTATAATTCCTCTTTCATATATTTTATCAAAAGTAATATTTACAAGGTTCATCAACATTCTTTGGTTTAACTTAAGAAACTAAACACAATTCTTTACTAACCTTATCTCTTTTCATAACTCCTTTGTTCATACTTTCAAATATTTGTTCAACAAGGTAATTATTTGCCACATTTCTATTAGGAGTCACTTTCTCAATTCCAATTATTGCTCTAGGTTTTATCTTGGTTCTTCTCTTTGTAAATAAAATTTCAAATTAGTGTTAGTTTCATAAAATAATTCACGCTCAAAATTCTAATTATCATTTCTTTGATTAGTCTCTCCATTAGAATCATAATCAAGTATCCTTTCTTGAATTCTAATCTTTTCATCAACTCTCACATTAGAACTTTGATCAATTGTCTTCAATCTTTGATTAAAACATCTATATTGTTTTCTTTTCAATGAATATAAAAGAAACATTCCTTCATCACTTCTAGAATTTAACTTTCAACCATCATCATCTCTCTTAATATAGCATTTACTTCCAAATATTATTAATTATATCACAATAGGTGTATGTCCAAATCAAAGTTCATAAGGTGTCTTATCAATGTCTTGTCTAATCTACACTCTATTCATAGTGTGTACTACAATGTTCATTGCTTCTCTCCAAAATATATATGATACATTATTCTCAAACATCATTTCTCTAGCTGTATCAATTACTGATTTACTCCTTCTTTCTTCTATCCCATTTTCCTATCAAGTCTTAGGGTCTGAAAGTTGTCTCTTTATACCATTATCCTCACAAAAGTTGTTAAACTCATTTGAAATAAATTCTCCTCCTCTATCTAGTATCAAGCATTTAATCTTTAAATTAGATTCATTCTCGACTCTATTCTTAAACATGTTGATTTTTTCAAAAGCTTTAGATTTCTCTCTAAGAAATGAAACCCACATCATTCTAGTGAAATTGCCAATAAGAAGCATAAGTACCTTTCTCCATAAAAGGTTCCTGTTCTTGTAAGGCCACTTAAATATGTATGTACAATCTCCAACTTCAATGTAGTAGTAAACATATTTCTCAAAAATAAATTCTTCTTCTATTTTGCCAACACACATTCTTTGCAAATCACTAGTAGTAACTACTACTCAGTCCATATATGATATTTACAAAAATCAAACACATTTCTCGACCTTAGTAGAATGGCTCGGTCATAGTGATGGACAACCAAATTTGACTTAAAAATAACTAAATGTTTGACACTAATTGGCAACATGACTTGGAGATCAATGACTTGAAGGTCGTGTACATGCTACGAAGGTTAGATTGCATGATTTGGATATGTATGTTTCAAGGTGCTAAAATGCAAGAAGATGAGATGATAAGAGATTACTTCAGTAGAATATCTTATATTGTTTCAATAATTAAGAGTTGTGGTGGATATAAGACAATGGATGATATTATATTGAAACTTTGAAGACCTTGACACTTATAGTTATAATGCACATATGATTGAAGAAGTTTTCCCTTGTATACTTGACTTTACAAAAGAGACTCTTCTTGCGAGGCTGTAGGAAAACAAGTTATGGATGAAATAGAATGATGGAATTCCTAGAGTAAAAAATAATTTCAACATACAAAAGGACATACCTACATTTGCAAGAAGAAGTTAAGATTATGCTAGTAGTATTTGAGAAACAAAATAAGAAGAAGATAAGAAGATTGATGAAGGACTTTCCCTAATTATGAAGAGAGAACCCAAAGATAACAAAATTCTTGTTTTTTGGACATGTAATGAACTTGGTCATTATTTATCTAAAAGTCCTAAGAGAGAAAATAAGTTTAAGCCTAGAAATCCATACAAGTCAAGAATACCTAAAGATTGCTTGTTTGTTAATGAGAATGATGAGACTATTTTTAAGATGGTAAATTTCCTAGATGATATGACGATGGGGACGATGAGATAGAATTTGTTTCTATTAAAGAAGAAATCCTTGAAAAAGAAATAAAATAATAAGTAAGAGAAGAAAAATAATTAGTATCATAGATTGAGAAGAAAAAGTCAAATTGGATTATAGATAGTGGTTGTTCCCATCATATGACTAGAAAAATAATTTTTGTTATTGAATTTAATAGTTACGATGGTGGTGTAGTAAGAGTTGGAAATAATGCATCTTGTCACATAAAAGGAAAATGATCTACTACTCTTGATGGGAAGGCTAAGACTGAAGATGTTTACTTTGTGGATGGATTGAAACATAATCTTTTGAGGTTTGGACAACTTGTTGAAAAAGAACATCAGTTGCAATTTATAGAGAGGACTTGCATTATCAAGGATAAGAATGACACTTTGATTGGTACTAGTATGAGAATAAGAGGTAATCTATTTCATTTGAACCGTACTAAAATGACATGTTTGGTTGTAAGAGTGGATGATAGTTGGCTATGGAATAATTTTTTTTATCATATCAAATTTGATAGCATTGTGAAGATCAGTACTAGTACATTTGCAGTTAGAGACTTGCCAAAGATTGTGGAGCCTACTACAAGAAAATCAATGGTTGTTGAATACTCTAGTATGTGCCAAGCTAAGAAAGCACATCGAGTGAAATTTATTCAAAGAAGTGTGAATGTTGATTCACAACATATGGATAACAGTTATGGCAGAGCACTAGGAATATTATGCCAAGTAAGCTAGTTTTTGCATATGTGTTTGGAATGACACAAGCACTTATGTAAACCATTTTGGCCAACTTCTATGCATGTTTTAATGATCAAGCAGTAATTCAAGAAGATAATTACATATTTTTTTATAATCATTGATCCATATGAAAGAAATATAACCAATCAAAGAAAGGAAATGCATAAATAGAAAATATGTTGAATACAGATCATTTATCTTGATCTAGAAGCTTCACCAATTTCCTATTTAAGGAGGATTTAAACCCTAGATTAGTGTATGAGAAAATGAGAGAAGTGTGTATGTGAAAAAGGCTATGTCTAGATATTAGAAGAAAGAACCAAGAAGAGCAACCAAGTACTAAAGTACATAGAAAAGTTTATCAGATCAAAGAGATGATCAAGGATTGGAAAGAGGAGATCCATAATTTAGCATCAGAGTGCTACTTGAAGGATCAGGCATTAATACATTGTAGCAAGTGAATCAAGGTAAATCTCTTAATAGAGTGGTCTCAGCAGGCCTATGTAAATCTCTTAACTAAGTGCTTACTTTTTTGTAAGTTTAAATCCTTTAATAAAGGTAGACTAAATAGGTCTTGTAAGTTCTTAGTAGGGCAGACCCCTCATAGGGTAGATCACTAGAAGTGATCAAACATTGTAGCCTTAACATAAATGCTTTATTGCTGTAGTAGTGAAGATTTGTGCGCATCATCACCAACCCAATTTTACCTTCACCTTGGAGGGTTTCTGGGTTAATGGTAATAGTTTGAGATTTGTTTCTAAGGACAATTTTTTCATAGATCCTGATTCACCCTCCCTCTTAGTATCTTACTTTCCCAATAGAATTCCAATAATTCATATTAGAGAATAGTTCTCCTAGAGGAAGTCTAACCAATTGAGAGTTACGATCTTGGATATTGATGTAAAGTTTCTACTAAATCCTTATCTCCTAATTAGACTTTTAATCTAGTCTTATATGCTAAGAATGATCTTCTAAGTAGTATGAATATTGATGAAATTAGTGCTTATTATAATATAGATACAATACTGAATATTTAACCTTTTATTGTGACAGAGAATCTCAGATATAAATTGTAGGATATAAAATGTATTGTAACTATGTGTCCTATAATCTACATTTACAACCTACTTATATATCCTTTCTAAAGGGTATGACCCTCAAGGGACATAACTCTTCCTAACTTGGCACCTATAGGATATATATATATATATATATATATATATATATATATATATATATCATTAAACGCCAACATTAGAGATATATTACAATTAAGAGGAAGTATGGTCTGTACTGTCAGACTTGTAGGTTTATCTTGGTTAATATTATTAACACTCCCTCTTAACCTGATAATCCTACAAAGAGATATTATATCTAGAAACACCAATACAGATGAATAAGCAAGAATTAATACTCTATATTTCTTTGTCTCTTCTTAGTATGTGGTATCATAGAACACATGATACAAAGTCATATTACTAAACCTATGATATGAAAAATCACTGCCACTAGTCGTATTATATAGGATAAATCTGAAGAGTGATCTCTTCATTTATCCAAGTTATGATTTCATAGAAACTGGTATTTTCATATCACAACATGATCCTAAGTTTTAAGATCTACTAGAATATAGGATAAACCCAGAGAATACTAAGATTCTTCCTTTATCCAATTTGTGACCCATGAACATATCAATGTCAACATCACAATATGATCTTGAACTCATCTAGATCATATAGTAGGACTCTACTATTTAGCACATTATCTAAGAGGTCGTCACCTCTCATAATGTTTTATACAAGTGTTCATTATTTTTAGAGATCATCACTTCTTAAAATAATGAATACAAATGAATACAAATGGTGGAGCCCATAATAGTAAATAGCCTGGCAAAATAAAATTATTTTAATTAATAATCAAGAGAGTACAAATGGATTACAACTCAACCATACCAAGTCTCCTCCTGAAGTGTTCTATCTTCACTGTAGATAGAGGTTTGGTGAGTATGTTTGCTGTCTAATCTGTAGTGCAAATGTATTTCAATTTTATAGAATTTCTATCTACCATATCTCTTACAAAATGGTAAGGAATTTCAATATGCTTGGACTTGTCATGGAAAACTAGATCCACTAAGAGCTTGATAGAACTCTAGTTATCATAATGAATAAATGGGATTCATAGCTTGCCCAAATAATCCCACAAGTAATTCCTCATCCATATTGCTTCTCAGGAGGCCATTGCTACTGCAATGTATTCAGCTTTTGTGGAACTTTGTGCTACTGAAGACTGCTTTCTACATATCCAAGATATCATTGCTGATTCCAAATTGGAATAACATCCTGAAGTACTTTTTCTATCTTTAACACTTCCACCCCAATCTAAATTAGTGAATCCATGTAAGTCTAAAGAAATTTTCTCATATTTGAGTCCAAGATTAAGAGTGCCTTGTAAGTATCTCATAATGCGTTTAACTGTGACTAGGTGAATTTCCTTCAGTTCACACATAAACTGACTTAAGGAATTAATTGCATAGCAAATATCTAGTCTTGTATTTACTAAGTACATAAGAGACCCAATCATCTATCTGTAGAGAGTAGAATCTATGGATGGTGATTCTGTAGCTGCTTCCTTAAGTTTATGTAGATTAGTCTCCATTGGAGAAGACATAGATTTACAATTCCACATTTAATTTTTAAAAAAAATTCTGATGTATACTTCCCTTGATTTAGTATGATACTATCAGAATTCTTTTGTACTTCCAATCCTAGGAAGTAATGGAGTCCCAAATCTTTCATCTCAAATTCTCTAGTTAGATCTTTCCTGCACTGATCTATGAGATGATCATCACTTGTTATTAGTAGATCATCAACATACAATATTAGAATTACCATATCATCTTTATCTCTCTTAAAATATAAATTTGGATCAAGTTCATTCTTGGACAATCTTAAGCTGGGTGAGATACTTATCAACTCTTTCGTACCAGGCCCTATGAGCCTGTTTAAGCCCATAGAGAGAGCTTTCTTGAGCCTGCAAACAAAAGCATTAGGATCATGAGTTTCAAATCCTTTAGGTTGCTCTAGATATACTTCTTTTGATATCTTTCCATTTAGAAATGCTATTTTCACATCCATCTAATGTACCTTCCATCCCTTTGATGTGACAATTGCTAAGACTGCTCTTATGGAGGTATATCTAGCAATAGGAGCAAAGGTTTCTTCATAATCAATTCCTTCTTTCTAAGAAAATTTCCTGGCTACAAATCTGGCTTTATACTTCTTAATACTATCATCAGTAACATGCTTTGATTTAAATAACCACTTGGAAAAAACAACAATTTTTTTTTTTAGGTCTTGGAACAATTTCCCAAACATCATTTTTCATGATAGATTGATATTCTTCTATCATAGCTTCTTTCCAAGCTGTATGTTTAATAGCATTAGAGGGATTGGTTGGCTCTATTTTGGATAAATCACTTATGTTAGCTATATAACCAGAGAATCTTTTAGGTCTTTTTCTTTCTCTAACTATTCCGGAAGGTGCAACAAAGTCTTGAGCTACTTCAACTATTTTAATGGCCCAAAGTGGCCTTTTCTTTGAATTTTCTTCAAAGTTCATATTTTGAATTTCATCTTTGATCTCTTCTAAGTTCTCCCTCTGGGACCCAAATTCACTATTTCTTTTAGAACTAGATAAAGGAGAAGGTTCATCAGAACTTATGTCTCTTTTGAATGCAAGATCTTCTTCAAAGATTACATCTCTACTAAGTTCAATAGTTTTCTGTCCAAGTATGAAAATCCTTTATGCTTTAGAAGTTTCACTATACCCTAAAAAAATACCTTTCCTCCCAGAGTGTTCTAACTTAGTTCTCTTTTCTTTTGGAATATGGATAAATATAGGACATCCAAAAATTCTAAGATGACTTATATTGGGTTTTACTTTAGTAAATACTTCTTCAAGTGTTTTATCTTTAAGATAGAGGTGAGGACTTCTATTTTGAATATATACCACATTACAAGAGGCTTCTACCCAAAGATAATAGCAACTTCTATACTTATCCTATTCGTTCTGTCTGCTACCCCATTTTGCTCTAGGTTGTAAGGAACAATGTGCTCCCCATTAAACCCTAATTCTTTACAAAACCTTTTAAAAAAGTTTGAGGTATATTCTCCTTCGTTATCAGTTCTAAGGGCTTCAATTTTATGTCCTAATTTTTTTTTTAGTTAATGCTTTGAATTCTTTAAATCTTTTTAGGATTTTTTTTGATTCCTTGCATTTTAAAAAGTAAACCATGTTTTCCTAGAGAATCCATCTATTAACAAGATATAATACCAGAATCCTCTAGGAGAAGGGACAAACATAGGTCCACATAAATCTAAACGAATTAATTCTAGTACATTATTTGTTTTCCTAGTACTATCATGAAAGGGACTTCTGGTGCTTTTACCCAGAGCACACCCTTTGCAAATACTAGGGTAGTCTTTATTTAATTACGGTAATCCAGTAACCATCTTTTCCATAGTTGATAAAGTTTTAAAATTTAGATGCCGTAAACTTCTATGCCATATTTCATTTTAATCTTCAACTTTTTGGACTAGGGCTTGAATGGATCAACTATATTTTGTATTCAATTCATACAAATATCCCTTTCTTTGACCAATTAACTTTTCTTTCTTGATGGAAGAGTTCTTATCCCAAGTTAATAGTTTTCCATCCATGAATGCAACATTGTGTCCATCATCTTCAAGTGCTATAATTGAGATTAGGTTTCTTTTAATCCATGGTACATAGGGTACACCTTTAAGAAGAAGAGTATTTCCTAATTTTAGTTTCAAAGTATAATTTCCAATTCCTTCAACGGAGTGTTTTGAGTTATCACCAATGGTAACTTCACCGTTAACCTTCTTTGATAAAGAATCTAGACTTTCTTTGTATCTTGTTATATGTCTAGAAGATCCACTATCAATTACCCATGCTTTATTTGAAATGTCATTTGATAAAGAGGAATGCAAAACACAATTCTCAGGATCATAAGTATCTTCTTCTCTAGTGACATTTGTACAATTTTCCTATTGTTTGGAATTTTTAGGACAATTAGATCTATAGTGTCCAAATTTTTCACATTTGAAACACTTTATTTTAGATAGATCTTTCTTGGACTTTTCATTCATTTGATTTCCCTTTTTCTTCTTGAAATGCTTCTTCTTGCCTTCATAGGAGTTTGTATTAAGAACGTGAAGTTCTTCATCTTCTACTTTTGGTTTCCCTCATTTCTTTAGTTTTTTGGATTTCTCTTGAAGAAAATCATTCTTGAGTCTATTAAAGTTTAGGAGCTGATCTCTAGCACTTATTCCTTGTGCGAATGTCTCCCATGAATTTGGCAATCCATTTATAGCCATAAGTGTTAATTCTATGTCACTAATGATGGTTCCTAGGTGTGATAGTTCATCTCTAATGCCGACAACTCTTAAGAAGTAAGAACTTATGGATTCTCCTTTCTTCTTCTAAATGTGATTCAATTGCCTATTTAGTGCAAGAACCCTAGTTGCAGTGTTTACTTCATAGGCATTTCGTAATGCATTCATCATATCAAAGGCAATTTGATGTTTTGTAAGCATAGGTAAAATATCATTTTTAACTCCATCCAAGATGATTTGAATAGCTTTTCTATTTCCCCTGCTCCAAACAGATTTGTGAGGTTCAATTGGGGGTTGTTTGGATGCTCCATCAATGAATTGTTTTACATTGTTCTGTTCAAGAATCATCATGATTCTGAACTTCTAGGCTTCAAAGTGATATTTCCCATCAAACTTGTTCTTGGGTCTTGTTGTGGTCTCCACAACACACACCCCATTCCTTACTAGGAATGGGGATGCCCTACTTTTTTTCGACTCCTAGACTCATAGTTCAGGAGTCGGGAGAAGAAAACTCGGTTAAATAAGTTAGAATTTTAAAGTCAAAGATCCAAAAAAAAAAACAACAACAAATTAAACAAGTTCTAGGAGATCATTTTTTAATTTTATATATATCCAATAACTAATCATTCTTTTTCTCTTTGTGATGTGCAAGTAATATAATCAGATGGCGTCCACATCCGGATCAACAACAAAACTAGTTGTGTACAAGTTCCAAGGCGTAACCATGAAGTCATGATTGCATGATGAATACTCTAAGATCAAAGACACAAAACTTGGACACACAGACTTGGGAGAGTTTTTGAGGGTTTGTAACAACCCAACTGAAAGATCTTCTTTGAGATTCGCCTTAATCCATTCTGGATTGGTAAATGCAGCATCACATCCTGGGACTGTTCAGTTAGCTGAATTGATTATGAACCTATCTTGACATTTTGTTCCTAAGGAAAGGGTGGTAAAGAGAATCACTGGGAAAGTGGTCTTAGATCTACGACTTGATAATATCGAGAGGGTTTTTCACTTACCTAGAGCTGATCAGTTTATTAGGCTTTCATATGAAGTAGCTGAGAGGTGGCATAAGGATCATTACCAGGAGGCCATCGACATCATATATGCCTCATACTTCATTGAGAAGCCATCTTAGGGGAAGACAATCAGTAAAGTAGATATGACTCAAGGATACATGAAGGATGACATTGGATATTCAATCATTCTCCTGAGCAGAGTTATGGGATTGCTTGCAGCAGGTCATCTTGCTCCATTCATGGTTAACTTCATTGAGACCATCAAAAATGAAAAGATGCCACTAGATTGGGCCACCACACTTAGTGAGAACTTGTGTGACCAGTTGCGAATAGTAAAGGACAAAAAGAAGTTCTATATGACTTCTTATGTGGTATATCTACTTGCAACCAGAGTCACCGACTATCCCGGGTTGTACAAGAAGGGTAGTATGTAGCATTCTAATGCATGGTTGAATATAGTTTATCCTTAGCTAGTTAAGAAGCTCTTGCCACAAAGCAAGGAGTATAGGATTGTGAATGATGCCTTCATCTTTGCCATCATTCAATTCATCGAAGGGGATTATGGGAAGAGATTGTCTGATGAGGCCAAGGCACAGATCATGGCTCTTGGTGCATATGTCATCTAGTTTTGGACATTCACATACATTCAGGTTGGTGGTGCATCCATCCATCCAAAGAAGCTCCCAAGATACCCAAGTGACAAGTTGGTTCTATTAGAAATTTCTCGACAGATTAAGTCAGCTTATGAGAGGATCAATAAATAATGAAGGCCTTGTTGGGATTAGCCTTTTGTAATAGGAGCATACCAGGTAAAGAGAAAGTAGGATATCTTGAATTTTGAGTGGGAATGGAAGAATTATCCTCTTGAAGAATATAACTCTCCCCGACCATTCTTTGACAATGTTGGTAAAGTGGAAAATCTGGCAGGAAAAGAGTTCTACCACGAGGACACCATTGAAGATCATTGGATGAATGCCACAAATGACTATGATGTTCATATCAGGGACTATTGTAGAATGACTTTGTATTTAGCAGAGAAGGCTCTCCATTTGACCATCCCAGATGAGATAAGGCTACAAGATTCACAAGAGCTACTGGATCCCTTATTCAATATAGATAAAGTTGGTGAAAGGCCCATCCTAAATGCAAAAATTGATAGAGAGGAAGGAGATGATATTAATCATTGAGTGAGGTATGTCATCAGAATGACAAAGAGTTGGATCAAGAAACCCTTTCCACTTGATCAAATTCTGGATGTAGTGATATTCCATGCACATGCTCACCCAAAAAGGGTAAAGGGGAGGAAAGTAACAGCTCCTATCTTTGCGCTCCAGTCTCTTATCAGGCCAAAAACAGTCTACTAGCTTGATCATCCAATGGGATACTACCATCCTTCAGAGAAGAAGAAAGAAAAGAGGAAGAGAGCCTCTCCTCAAAGGATCCAGACAGAGCACGTTGAAGAATAGGCCCCTTTGAAACAACATGAATCTACTCCCCAGGACCCCCGAGACCCTAGAATTTCTCATATCCAGGTTGATTTTCCATTGCCTCCTATTTTGTCAAGCCAACAAGAAGAGGGAGAGATTCTAGAGACATCCATTCATCCGATGCATGAAGAACCCACTTCTCCTATGGTTCCACATACGCAAAGGAGGGTCAAGGTTAGAATGAACAAGAGGCAAAGAGTTCATAAAAGATTAGTGCCTAATCATTATGTTCCTAAAACCATCCCCGAGGAAGAATTAGATGAGGATGAAACAAAGTTAGATGAGGAGGAAGAACAACTGCCTCTATAAAGGAAAACTCGACTTGCCAAAGCCATAGAATTGGAAAGAAAGAAGAATGTCACAAATACCCCACCACCCACCCAAGTTGAAATAGTGGAACTCTCTTCTTTGAAAGATGAAGTACAACAATGGGTGAATGAGAAAGGGAGCTAGGTGATGATATTCTCTCCATTCTAGATTTTGATTTCATGCCAGTAGTTACAAAATTGGTTGGAGATAAGATTAGAGATACTCCTACAGGTGAATTTCAACAACAAGATTGGATGTAGATGCCACTTGAGACACAAGGTCCTCATCCAACTCCCCTATCTTCACCTTCGATAATGATGGTAGATAAGGTTTCAGTGACACCTCCACCTTCAAGTTCAGAAGAACATGTTTAGAAGGAATTGTCATTACAAGGAGAACCAGAACCAAGGGTTATTGATGAGCCATCAAAAGAGGCACAGGTAGTAGAATGTATACAATAACCTCCCCAGGAAGTTGAGGATCAAACTACGGGATCTATAGAAACTGAGACTATAGAAGAAGAACCCTCACAATAGGAGACTTCAAGCAAGAGCGACAAAGGGAAGGAGGTAGTTGAACACATCCCTTCATCATCTAGAGCCAAGGTTACAGAAAAAACATATCCTAAGATGGTTCCTTAAAGAAATAATGAGAAGTGCTAAACATCAATTCCTTGCTTTAGAGGATGATATTTGTGACATTGCAGAGATTTTGAACAAGCCTGACTCTCCATTACATGATGCAACACCACTTGCATTCATTACTACTACTCGAAACCAAGACATATTTACACAGGTGGCTCACCCTCTAAAAGGTACAGATGAAGAAGTTGTCAACCTTCAGGACTATGAAGTGAAGGATATCATGTTAGGAAAGCCTACATGGGATACTTTTTGATAGATGATGACTATGGGAGTCAAGGAGGTTCTTAACCATATGGAACATGATGAGATTGAAATCAGAGCACTTCAATGGCAAGTTGAGATCTTGAAAGAACATTTAGCTAAAGTTATTGGTCCTCTTGATTCTGAATGCCCTAAGGAGACTTTGAAAACCATTCTTAAAGAAGGGGAAGGTGTATGACTCAGTCCATTTTTTAGAGCTTGTCAGGATTGGCGAGACAACATTGAGGATAGGGGTGTCACTATAATTATAGGAAGTCTGAAGTTATTACATGCTACACAAGAGAATGTTGATAAGATTGTGGCAATTTTGAGGTAGGACTTCAGTATTATGGATGAAGTACGGGTTTGGAGCAAGGATTTACAAACTCTACAGGCCATAAAAGGACAAAGGTACTACATTTTGATTGATGTATATACCAGAGAAGCGTTAGATATGATAGATGATTGGATAGAAAAGATTGCAGAGGGGAATAAAGTGATGGAAACATTGCATGATGAGATACATAGGCTCAAGGACCAAGCCTGAGAGCGAATTTTGGAAGCAAAACAGTTGTATAGTGATGCATGCTTGGATATTTTTGAAGATGAAGAATGAGAGAAGCTTTTACCAGTTGAGGTAGTTGTGGAGAATTTTAGAAAGACTTTAGAGGAAGCATCTAGTGATGAAGACATCAGACAAGCCTTCAGGACAGAAGAAGCATTGTTAGAGTTGGACACCAAACTCGTAGATTTTGCAGAAACTTGAATTGAGGTGGACAACTATAGACAGAAGTTCAAGAATAAGTATGAGGCTTTGGATCTTCCCGATGCTGCTAAGATTACTGAGATTATAGAGAAATTCAAGGGCAAACATCCAAACATACCTTTAGGATAGAGATGAGCAAAACCCAAATGCCAGAATTTCAATTTTGACACTTAGTAAAATTTTGAGATTTTGACTCAGTTGAGGTCCGTAGCTCCGCAGCTTCGCAGATCCATAAGTTCGTAGCTCCACAATTCAGAGGTGCACCGATAGTTGACTAGGAGTTCCAAAAATAGCACTTTCCATGCATTAGGAGCACATTTTGATGGCAAGTTAACTCCGACACACATCAACTGAAGGGCTAGATTCTATTTTTGGTGTCTCCATGCACTTCTACTTCGACTAATGGCTTCCTCCTACTTTCTCTCTCATGCTTTCATTGTTTTTGACATATAAAGGGCTCATGCATCCAATTAATGAATAAAATATGGACGTAGTCCCTCTAAGCACCAGTTAGATTGTCAGTTTGTATATATTTAGTTTGTTTAAATGTTTTAAAAGCATTTTATTGCATCAAGATATCTCTCACTCTCAACACAAATTGAGGAGATGATTTCTTAGAAATACCCCATTGTAAAATGTAACAGGGGCTGCCATTATTATGCAATAAAGTTATGCTTTCGGTACTAGCATTTGGAGTGTAGTTATTCTTTCCTGAATCTGTCATTGTTTTTTGGATTTTATTCATGAGATTGTGATTCAGCCAAAGGTTTATTGCATTGTTTTTGGTTGTGTGATCTTTTAGTTTTGGTGTTTCGTACAGATATATGAATTTTGTTGACGTAACGAGCTTGAGAAGAGATCACTCGATTGTGTCTACATAGCTTTTTGTCTTGCATGAGCACACTTTCCATGGCCTTGTGATTTGATGAAGAGTGAAACATCATTTTATTTGATAAATATTCTCACCGACGATTGCATCAGTGGATTCTAGGAAGCCTTGCTCCTGTTTTCATTGGTTTCCTACTAATTTCTTCAAAGGTTTAACTCGCAAGGTGTTGTGTTCTGTAGCTTATGTCCATTTAGGAATTTCAATTTCAAGTTATTTGATTTTATGTTATTTTCTTTTAGTTTCATTATTTTCTTTGCTAACCCCCTGTTAGAATAGGACCTCATACTAGCTGCATTATTAGAGTTTCATTCATTGAAAAACAAAAAATACAAAAACATTGTTCTTTTGGTGTGATATTTTTGAGACAACAAACAAATTTTACTTGATTCCAAGGTAAAAGAGTTTTTGGAACCAGCAAAGGCCTCCTCATGAACATTCACATTTATCTTCTACTGAGTGGATTTTGGTACGTCGCAAGACAAACACTGAACCTTGGAGTGGATCCTTAAAAAGATTTGCTTTTCAAAAGAGGAATTACACTATGGATTCCTGCCATTGACCTCGTGCAAAACAAATGCCCAACAGGTTTGATTGTGTAAGCCATGGAAGATAGAAGATTGTTGCTTGATGTGTACAAAGTCTAATTACTAAAATCTAGTAGACCCTAGGTTCGATTACAAAAGCTCTAATACCATGTAAATTTTTTGCTAAATCCTTATCTCTTAATTAGACTTTTAATCTAGTCTTATATGCCGAGAATGATCTTCTAAGTAGTATGAAGATTGATGAAATTAGTGCTTATTATAATGTAGATACAATATTGAATATTTAACCTTTTATTGTGATAGAGAATATCAGATATAAATTGCAGGATATAAAATGCTTATAGGAGCAAACTGTTGTAACTATGTGTCCTATAATCTGCATTTACAAACTACTTATATATCCTTTCTAAAGGGTATGACCCTCAAGGGACATAACTCTTCCTAACTTGGCACCTATAGGATATATATATATATATATATATATATATATATATATATATATATATATATATATATATATATATATATATATATATATATATATGCCAACATTAGAGATATATTACTATTAAGAGGAAGTATGGTCTGTACTATCAGACTTGTAGGTTTATCTTGGTTAATATTCTTAAAAATTGAGGCCTAGAAGTTGGGAAAGATCATTGAGAATTAGAAGCTTGACATATAGATTGTATTGTTGTAGCTTGAATCAGAAAGAGAGGAATTGAAGAAATCCTTAAAGAGAAGGAAAGAGTTGGCTATTCAATAAAGTGATGTTGAATATAAAGAAAAGACACTGAAGGACTACTTGCAATATGAATTCTAATAAAAGTGATGCAACAATAGCATACCTATTGGAGAGGAACAACAAATTGCATGAAGAGATTAGAGGACTAAAATGAGAGCATGAAATCCAATCAGTAAGACTATGTGAAGTGACTATTCAAATTGAAGATGAAAGATGAGGAAGACAAGATAATGGTAGAAGAAGTCAAGGGAAAAATAGCCACTAGACTTGATGAAAGGATATCCAATGTGTAAAAGTAAACAAACAATTAGCTGGACATGGTAAATCAAATGTTACTTGTGTATTGAAAGTTGGATAGGAAAGGAATGGAAATTACAAATCTAAGATCATAGAATGATCAAGTGAGGAATAAGTTAAGTTCTATGAAGGAACTCATTGAGAGGATGGAAAAACCTAATGAAGTTGTTAGATATTTTGACGAATTTATTAGAACACCAAGAAGATGTAGTGACACCCTTGGATTAGGCTATACCAGGCATCAATAATCTACTAAAGAAGGAGAATCATCAAAGGGTGGAGAAAATAGGAATGCAAAGACAAATACCAATCATACTTGGAAACCTAGAGATAGCCCTCAGCTAAGAAGGAGATTTCTTCCCATAGTTCTAAATCTGAAACCACTAGGCTCTTAAATAATGTTTTCACAACACCTTATCATGAAGAGGAGTTTTATCAAGACAAGATGGAATCATTTGTAGGACATACTATTTTTATAATCAGTATTGTAGAAGATGAACTAGCACCTTAGACTGAGAAGTATTCAATCCAATAGGCCAAATCTTGAACAAATCCCTTACATTAAGAGAAACTTGATAGGTTTGGATGACTTTGTAGAGTCTGAATCTATAACCACAAACATGATGATTTGATGTCTGAAGTTGAAATCCTTAGAAGAAGGGTTTCTAAAGAAGAAACCAAACACATTCATTTGGAAAAGTAGAAAGTGAAAATAACCATGAATACTCTTATTAAAAGAGATAATTTTCTCAAAAGAATGGCTACTTTGAAGGACAAAAATAAGAAATTGGAAGAGAGATCCTCCAAAGTAAATTTTGATGTTTTTAGAGATGTTGAAGTTTTAAGATCTAAAGTCCAAGAGTAGGAAAATATCCTAAAGAAAAAAGGACTTGTCTTAGTCCAAGTCCAATCTTATAAACCTATTGAGCCAAAACTAATAGATCTGACTACAAAAGTCTCTAATAAAGGAAAAAAGAAGTTGTAGGGATCCAAATAAATGAACCTCAAATCATTCCTAACAAGTCTGCAAATTAAGTTATGTCTAAATTGGATTTAGATTTAGAAAAGGCTAAGAAGGAAAGATAAGACTCAGCTAAAGAGCTTGAGAAGGTTGAGAATGAAGCACAAGCAGTAGCAACCAGAAGAAAGATACAATTTATTAAAACTAATTCTACTTTAGCTTCATGACCAAATATGTTCTTACAAGCCACACCTTCTATTCCCACTTGTGGACCAATAATACCAAGCCAAAATGTCTCCCAATCAGCCCTGACCTCATCCTCTACCACAAGTAGTCAAATCCCTACTATTCAAAAAATACAACAACCTTAGATCCCTATCCAAAACCAAGAAAATGCAGCAAGTACATCAAATGTTGCTCATTTTTAGAGAAGACCTTTATACATGGAAAAGTATAAACATATGTCATTTCTGGGCATCCCTAGGTTCCCACATCCTATCTTAAATGATCTTAGAGATAAGGTTATAAAGATTTCAAGCAACCATGCTATTATTGGTGAAGAGAACCTAAGAACATTTCTAGACATGCTTAATGATTATGAAGTGGAGCATGAAGATGTGGTCATGAAGTTGTTTGTGCATTCACTGATTGAGGATGCTAGGGATTGGTTTAGATGGTTGTTAGATGACAACATTAGTTCATGGAGTGATTTGGAGAAACTCTTTAAGGAATAGTATGGACATAATACTAATGTTGGTTTCATGTTAAATGATTTCAACAATATAAAGAACCCTAATGAGTCCACATTTTATTTCAATGTGAGATTTCAGAAAGGGATGTACAAACTTTTCCAAGTGATGAGGTTAGGAGAGGATGTCTATCTTGCTACATATTTTAATGCATTTGATAGTAAGATGTCCTATACACTCAGAGACAAGGATCCTAGGACTCTAAGAGATTCTTACATGATGACAATGAATATTGAGAATAACAAAAAAGCCTCTAGTAAGCTAGGAAGAAGAGATGACCCTGAATTGTTCAATCCAAGGAACAAGAAGAAGGAAAGTGATGAGCTACTATAGGTAAGAAGCCTGGGGATGATACAATGGGGCAAGTGTCAAATTTGTTAAAAAATATGAATCCAACACCAAACAATGCAAATAAGAAAAATAATAGTGATAAACCTCAGTTTAACAACCATTACAATAGGCAACCTAGACTGCAAAATTATCCATATACTACTTAGTGGAAAGATGGCAATCCTATTCCCAACCCTACTCAAAGCATTAAGAAAAAAGGTACACCAAACCCTCTACAAATAAATTTTGTTAATATGAAAAATGACATACCATGGTGTATCATATGTCACTTTCCTCATTCCCTAACTATTGTGCATTAACTCAATTGTTTTATGCAAATCAACAGCTACAAAATGAAGAGGGAGAGGAGGAGAAAGGTAATGAGGATGTCATATATAATATGGTAAATTTATGTGATGATGGTGAGGAGGTTGGTTTAGAAGAATTTAAAAATGATATTGTAGATTAGAGAAATGTTTATCAGTTACATCATCTTCAAGTGTTTTCAGATGATGAAGATCATGATGAAGGCAAGGTTTGCAACATTGTGAAGTGTTGGTCACATAAATTTGAGAAAAAATCTAAGGAAGATATTGATAGGATCACAAAAAAGATGATATCCCAACTGTATAGTAATTACAATATGAGAAATAGAGCTGTCAACAATGGTACTAGTAAACCATCTGGCATCTTCATCGAAGACATTTCTCATAAGATGATTGATGAAAATAAGAAAGCTAATATAGTTTCAATTAAAGTCAAGGATAGTAGGAACAAGAAGTGGGAGCGTAAAAGGAAAGTTCAGTTTCAAAGTGTTGAAAAAGTCAAAGCTAGTGTGCAAGACAAGAAATCAAAACCTGATGTGAGCAAGCAAATGGCAGGGCCTACCACTCAAGTACCATTAGCTCTAGGTATTTCTATCAAGCCTACTATTTATGATCTTGTTGACATGATATCCATGTTATCGTAGGTTACTGTTAAAGTTCCCTTTTCTAAAATGTTTAGAATAGAAAAACATAAAAAATAAAGCTCTTGCTTGGTTGGGTAGGCTAGGAAATAGTAATATTGTTGAGAAAAAGCCCATAGCCATGCAATAAACACCAGTTTTAGTAGAAGACAATGGGATCATGTCCAAAATACCCTAGATGTATCTAGATAATTCATCTATAGCCTACTTAGAAGATATTGATCCTTTCTTCCTTAGTTTAGTCATAAATGGTCAAACCTTAAAAAATTGCATGATAGATTTAGGAGCATCAAACAACACAATGCATTTCAAAGTTATGGAACCCTAGGCTTAGAAGTAGACACCAAAAAAGGTAGGTGTAGTGAAATGGATGAAAGGGAAGTGTCTATCATAGGTACCATTAATGCATTTCCTTTTAGACTAGCTGCTTATCCTGAGGTTGAGATGACCATGATAGTCCTTGTAGTTGATATTCCTCCCCATTATAAAATGCCACTCTCTAGAAAATTGAGTGTTGCAATGGGAGTAGCCTTCAATGTGATCTGTCATATGCCACTTTCCATATAGGAGACAAAGCTATCAAGATTGATAGAGAACCAAGACTTACTTATGTATTTGAAGATAGTGTTGAAAAAGATGCCACATATTTCCTGGACACATATGTTAATGCATTTAGAGCTGAATTGGTCATGCAAGAAATTGAGAAGCCTCCACCACTAATTGCACAATAAGTAACTTTTTGTACGGATTCATAGAACTTGTGGAATATGTATTTTGATGGAGCAAGTTCTAAGGAAGGATCAAGAGCTAGGGTAGTTTCATATCTCCAAAGAGAAATACATTTAGGTATTCATTTACTCTAAATTTTGTATGTACTAATAACATTGCTGAGTATGAAGCACTTTTAATGTGATTAAAATTTTTAGTAAGCCATGGAATTAAGAAAAATGCATGTTATTGGTGATTTTGAACTAATTGCCTCTCAAGTTAGAGGAGTATATGTTTCAAACAATAAAATATTGAAATAATATAGAAATGTTGTTTGGCATATGATTGAGTATTTTGATGTATTTGGAATAATCTGGAATGATAGAAGTAGCTAATGTAGCTATTAAGTTAGATGTCATCTCATTTGATGGTGTGTCAAATATTGAAGTGCAGAGTAGGCCCTCAATTCCTGACAATATTCATAACTGGCAAGTCTTTGAGGAAGATAAATATATAATCATATTTCTGAATTGTGAAGACTAGTTTTGGGGACAAGAATTTGATGGTGCAACTTATGTTGAGAATACTAATGGTAAAGAGATTGTATTTGGATAAGAAGTTGTGCAATTGAAAACTAATAAAATTCCAAAAGGATTGGTTGTTTTAGAGACTATTTTTGACAGTCATGACAGATCTAAAGTAGAAAACAAAGAGTCAAATGCTAAAGATCTGGAAGAAGTGAATCTAGGGACTAATGAAGCACCTAAGAAGGTATCCATTGGTAAAAAGTTAGCCCCTAAGATTAGACAAGATTTGATTGGTTTGTTAAGAAAATATAGACATGTATTTTCATGGTCATATGATGACTTGAAAGCTTACAGAGAGGATCTCTTTCAACATGAAGTTCCATTGAAATAAGGAGCCAAACCTTTCATGTAGAAGCAAAGACTAATCAATCCTACTCTTGCACCCAAGATGCAGGAAGAGTTGATAAAACTCAGAGATGCTAGAATTATCAAGGCTATTAGGTATTCAACTTGGGTGTCTAATTTGGTTCCTCTAAGAAAGAAAAATGGAGACATCAGATTATGTATCAATTTGAGGAAACTGAATATCTATTCATTAAAGGATAACTATGGATTGCTAGATATGGATGCTATGCTATAGAGAGTAATTGGATCAGAGCTCATGTCCATGATGGATGATTTTTTAGGCTATAACCAAGTGGTTGTAAAAGAATAATAATAGTATAAGACTGCATTTACAACACCTTGGGGTACTTATGTCTATAGTAGAATGCCATTTGGTTTAACAAATGCTGGTTCTACCTTTCAAAGAGCTATGGATGTATCCTTCAAAGATATTATTGGAAAATTTCTAGTAGTATGCTAGGATGATTTAACTACTTACTCAAAATATGAAAAAGATCACTGCATGCACCTAGAGAATAGGAAGAGTTGATAAAACTCATAGATGCTAGAATTATCAAGCCTGTCAGGTATTCATCTTGGGTGTCTAATTTGGTTCCTCTAAGAAAGAAAAATGGAGACATCAGATTATGTGTCAATTTGAGGAAATTGAATATCTATTCATTAAAGGATAACTATGGATTGCTAGACATGGAGGCTATGCTATAGAGAGTAATTGGATCAGAGCTCATGTCCATGATGGGTGATTTTTTAGGCTATAACCAAGTGGTTGTAAAAGAATCATAATAGTATAAGACTACATTTACAACACCTTAGGGTACTTATGTCTATAGTAGAATGCCATTTGGTTTAACAAATGCTGGTGCTACCTTTCAAAGAGCTATGGATGTATCCTTCAAAGATATTATTGGCAAAATTCTAGTAGTATGCTAGGATGATTTAACTACTTACTCAAAATATGAAAAAGATCACTGCATGCACCTAGAGAAGGTATTTATTAGAGTATTAAAATTTGGAATATCTTTGAATCTTAGAAAATATGCATTTTTTGTTATTGAGGTCAAGCTATTGGGCCACTTAGTTGGAAAAGAAGGAGTTAGAATAGATCCTAAGAGAGTTGAAGCAATAGATAAAATTAAAAAACTAAAGAATGCAAAAGGTATTTAGTCATTCTTTGGGTAGATAAATTTTCTCAGAAGATTTGTCACCAACTTTGTTGAGGTAAGTAGGACTATTTCCAAATTGTTGAAGAAAGGCTTTGAGATCAAATGGAATGTAGAGCCAAGCATGACATTTAATAATATAAAGCAAGCCATTAAGGATGCCCCTATTTTAAGAGCTCCAAATTATGCAAAGCCAATGCACATCTTTTCTTTTTCCTTATATCATATAGTTGTTGCTATCTTATTGCAAAAGAACGAGGAAGGCTTTGAACAACGAATTGCATTTTTCAGCAAGTCTTTACAAGTTGCTAAACTTAAGTATGATATAAATGAAAAACAAGCATATGCATTGGTTAAAGTTGTAAAGGCATTTAGATGCTATTTAATGGGAGCCACTATAATTGCATTTGTTCCAAGTGCTACAGTGAAAGATATTTTCTCATAGCAAGAAGTATCAGGGAGAAGGTGTAGATGGATCAATAGGATCCAATAATTTAATATTGATATCCAAATTACCAAGTTGGTTAGAGGTCAAGGCCTTGCTAAATTGATGGTAGAGCCTAACCTTGAAGCAAACTAGATTAATCAACTTGATGATGATTATAGAAGTGATCTATGTGATATGGATACTTCTAATTGGTACAAAGGTGTAATATTTTACTTACATCATATGAAGGCTCCATCAGGATTGACTGAAAATTAGAGGAGGGCTCTAAAGTTACAAGCTATTAGATATTGTTGAGAATAGATTGAGGAATATTGTTGAAGAAGGAGACTATGGAGAATAGATTGAAACAAGTATGATCAATATGTTTCAATCATTATTTTCTTACCGATGTCAAACCTACTAATTGTTGGTAAGACAACTAATTATATGATTTAAGTACTATCACTTACTTGATTGATGAAGAGGATTTGATCAAAAGATGTAACAATAGCACCTAGAGGAAAGGTTGAGTTATGATATGTAAAGGAGTATACAAATTAGCTAAGATAGTGATAACATGATGCATTGATAATCTACTTAAGGTTACAAAGGCTAGTTACACTAAGAAAGTATAGAAGAACAAGTTAAACAAAGTTTTTCTACCAAGCTTGACCAAGAGGATAATAGGTGCCAAGAAAAGTCAGTGCAAGCCGAGCAGAAAATCAATTGGAGCTGAGTAAATGTTTATTCTAGTGTATGCTGAGAAAAACAATGGATGCTGAGTAAAGTTTACTTGATTTTGAGCACCAATAAACTTTAGTTTATGCTAAGTGATTTTATAGAGGATTCTAAGCAATGCAGTATGTGTCAAGCATCAGAAGCTAGTTAATGTTGAGTGATTGCATTATTTGAAATATTATGAATTCAATGAATTTGAGATGACATGTTTATTTTCTTGGATTATGTGAACTAGGTGGAAGATAAGATTGATGAACAAGTGGCACAGAACTCAAGGTAAATCATTTTGAGGTGAATTCAAAGAGGATTGGAGGAGAAGTTTCTAGAAGAGATATGGAATGAGGGGTAGATTCATTGTATCCTACCTAATCTATCCTAACCCTAAATTGGACGATGGAGAATGATTGGAGAAAGATCTTAATTTTCTATTTATAGGAATGGCTAGTCAAAAGCAAGGTTGTCATATGTGAGAACCTAAGAAGACAAGGAGTCAATGGTTTTTCTTCATCAAGTAACCCAAGAGAAGAGTCTACATTGGCATGTTAAGCAAGAAGGCTTCAGGGTATGAATTCTTGAAGGGTGAAAAAACTGTCAGAGCTGAAATGTGTGAAGACCAAGCATAATGGAGGACAAAATAGAGATCTGTAATCTACACATGGAGTTGTAAGTTGTTATCAGATAAAGCCTTACTGTTACTCTCTAATAATTGTATCAATCTAGGGTAAATGCTTTGGACTAAGATTGACCTAATAGTCATTTGTAAATCCTTTAACTGGGTGACATTCCAAGTGAATGGTCTAAAGTCCTCTAACAAGGCTCACTCCTAATAGGGTGATTTAAATCCTTCAACATGGTCACATTTAATAGTGTGTATTATAACATTTAATAGGGTTGGCCTTTCATAGGGCATCACTTCAGAAGAGTGATAAAAGGTAGCATGTTATTGGTGGTTTTTCCAAATTGGGTTTCCATGTAAATCATTGTGTCAAATGTGTTGCTACATCTGTTATGTTTCATGATTACATTTCTACAAATTGATTTGATAGTAACCTACAAGTTTTAAGTGATTGCATATCTTATGGATGCATGCATGATGATAAATGTTTTATGGGTTCACTAAGCTATGAAAAAGTTTTATTTATACATTTAGACCTTGGATAACTAATTCATCCCCCTCTTAGTTATACTCAAAGTATTCCAATAGATATGTTATTATTAGAGTTCAATTATGGTAGAGAGACATGGAAGGTGTTCTTCTAAAATGTGTAAATAAAGAAGAATCAAAGAAGATCTTGAGTGACAGGCATGAAGGAGTGTGTGGGGGTCATTACATGGAAAAAATAATGGCCCACAAGATCCTTAGGATTGGTTTCTAGTGTCCTACACTATTCAAAGTTGCATAAGAGTTAGTAAAGAAGTGTGATGCATGTCAAAGATTTAGTGGAAAGTTGAGAGTTTTTGGAAATCTACCATTGAAGCTAGTGTAGGTGCAAGCACCTTTCTAATAGTGGAGCATTGATTTCATTGGTGAAATTTCAAATAAATCCACTAGAGGGCATTCTTGGATTCTTGTTGCCATTGATTATTTCACAAAGTGGGTAGAAGTCATTCCTACGAAGAATGAAACAAGTAAGTGGTAATCAATTTCATATTGAATAATATTATTATAAGATTTAAATGTCTAGAGAAAATTGTCACTGACAATGCCATGCACTTTAGATAATATAAGTACAATTTTTTTTGCAAAAAAATATGGAATCACTAGATCTACATCATCACCTTACCATCCCCAAGGCAATGGATAGGATGAATCCAACAAAATTTTTTTTCTCAAGATTATCAAGAGGATTTTAGGAGAGAATAAGAGAGCCTGGGATTCCAAGTTACCTCTGGCACTATGGGCAAATAGGGTTACAGTGAAAGAAGCCATTGGTTGTGCTCCCTTTGATTTAGTGTATGGAATCTAGGAAAGATTGCTCAAAACAATTTGAATGAGATGTATAAATTCATCTAGGTTTATGATGAAGACATTGCTGATGACATACAACTGAGAATGGATGATATTTTATAGTTAGATGAGTCAAGGAGAGATGCTTCTACACAAAATGAAAAGTTACAAGCACAAATGAAGTATTTATATGATAGAAAAGAATCAGATAGGAAGTTCCAGCCTAAAGAGTTAGTGTTATTATGGAATACTAGACTAGAAGACAAAGGAAAGCATGGTAAATTTTATCCCATCTAGCTTGGCCCTTATCAGATCCATGGTAATAAAGGTGAAGATTCCTATTTCATAAGAGAATTATCTAGTGATATTCTTGAGCTACCAATTCATGGACAATTCTTGAAGAGGTATTTTGCTTATAATACATATTTTATGAACAACAGATAGTGTTTTCTATATATTTTGTAAATATATTGTACATCCATGTATAGTCTATTGTTCCTATTGTGTGTGCTCTTTGAATAATTTTTTAGTCTAAGATCCATGTATGTGGTCTTCCTCTACTAGAAATTTTGCATTCTTGTGTGGATACAAGGTATCTATCATCCCCAGACAGAGCCACTGTTGACCCTCATTTTCACTTTGCCTAAAATCCCAAAATTTTAATGTGAAAATGTGTTGAAATATAATGTGTAATTAGGGTTTTTTGTAATATATATTCAATCCTCTAGTTAAAACCTTAAAATATGATAAAATTACCTATCCCTGGTGCTTAGGATTTCCTCAAAGTTTCATAAAATTATTGCCCTAGCAAGAAACCCTTGTTTTAAGTTCGTGCCCTTTTTGAGCTTTAAATTTTTTTCAAATGTTTCAAAGGGTTGTATCTTGATTTAAAATTTTGGGCATCTTAATATAAGCTCATGAAAATGTTAAGTGCACGACCTGAAGACCAAGGTTGATCACACAGTCAAAGCAATCTAATTTCTAGTTGCTTTTTATACTACGACTAAGTGAAATAGTCAATCAAGCCTCAATCATGTGGTTAGGGCATCAGAAGATAAAGCTTGAAGGATAACCTAAGGTTTACAAAATTGTTAGAAGCTCATAAAGAACCTTTAATTGCATGGTTGGGATAGTCAAGTCATGTTATGCAAAATGGAATGCGATCGGGCGAAAGGAAGTTGTGAAGCCAAAAGTTATTTGTTTGCTGAGTCACATGGTTAAAATAGATGTTTAGTTCTTAGAATGTGACTTAGGAAAAATGTTAAGAAAGTGTTAAATCATGCAGTTGTGATATTAACTAAGTAGTCAGAGGGATAATTTGTGACCTAGTGATCACTACTGCAAAGTGCATGAAATTTTTGATCACTTAGTCGTGATGTCAAAGAAGATAAGAATATTTAAGTCAGTGACTTAACAATGTGGTCAACTTACAAGAAATATATCTGTGATTGCATGTTCATAGTGATAAGATGAAAATGCTTGAGACAAGCTGTGAAGTGGAAAAATAGGTTAAAATACACATTTGTGGGGTTGCATACTTAAGAATCAAAAGAAATATTTAAAATGCAACTAGGCAAACAAGTTAAGATCAAAGTAGAATGTGGTAGATCACACAGTCATGATTTTAAACAAGTAAGGATATAATACAAAGTGGTGATTGGATTAAAAAGGAATAAGTATTCTTTGATCACATAGTTGTGAAGAATTGTTTTTTTCAAATAAATCAAGTTGCGACTCGATGAAGTCTTAAGGTTAGCTTGCATATAGTGTTTTGATCACATGGTTGCAAGAGTGAAAACCTAAAAGCTTGAAAGATGTGCAGAGCCACGACTTAGTGATTGCTGGAAGAATTCACATGGTCGCAAGAAGTACGTATAACTATTAGTGAAATGGAGTGACTATGTTATTAAAGATAAAGAGATGTTAAATGCTTAAGGTGCTCACTCATGCAATTAACAAATAGAAGTAGTGATTAGAATGTGAAGTGGAAAAAAGAGGTATAAAGCTATGATTGCCTATTCGTTGGTGTTTAAGTGCTAAGGAAAATGATGATTGTAGAATGATGAACAAAGGGAATCATTGAGTCACAAGGATAGGTTTTAATACAAGAAATGACTATTAAAGAGCCTCATTATAAATTAAAAGTGATGCCCTATTAAAAGTGCATAAAGAATTAGGAAAAGTTGGCAGTACAAGAAGACTTTGGCACTTTTAGAAACTAGGATTTTTCATGCATGTTGACATAAATAGATATAAATACTTCTTTGCTGATTTTTCTCTATTAATAAGTTGATATAATGACATTCTGAGCTATACTCTTTCGCACAATCTAGAGATAAAATTTGAGCATTGAGAGATTTCTAGAGCTTATAGATATTTCCAAGGTTTTCAAAAGTTGATATTGATAGATTTCATTCAAAAGAATCTCATAGCATAAATAAAAACACATGAAGAGGGTAAGATAATAGCTCAAATTGATGTGGAAGAATCTTTGCAAGCTACTGAACAAGCCAAGTCAAAGTTGGGAACAATGTATGCAGAAGAATGGGTATATTTTTTTCCAAGGTCTTCTCATGTTCTAGAGTATATTTTTAGAGATACATATTCCTTCTATAGAGATGCCATTGTACAAGATACAAATGGAAATGAGCTTTTTTGGTATTTCCATCATAATAGGTTTGCAAAGTCACCAATTTACAACCTGTGGGTTAGGAATATTGAAAAATTGACAATGACAGAAGTAATAATAGGTGTTGATTTGATAAAGGCATTGATCAAATCCTACAATCCAACAACTAAAGATTTCCACAGGAAGGACATGAGTATCCTATGTAGACTGGATAGGGAAACCTTCATTGAGGTTTTTAACCTAGGAGGGCATATGACAAAGGCAATTGAAATTAAGAAAGTGAATGAAACATTCAAAACTTGTACGAATTTCTTTACTAGAAGAGTCACGAAGAGGCACATTCCCAAATTAAAATTGGAGAAGGGTGAGATGTTAAGGAAGGTAGGTGACCTAATGCCACTGGAATTCTTTTACAAGTATTTTAGGTACACTATTTTTGGGATCAACAAGGTGATAGGAATTGACGGTATAAATAATTAACCATGCTACATATATATCATTGCTTTGAATATCCAGGATCCCAATCATAATGTTGGGTATGATTTTGTGGAGTACATCATCAATAAGATGCATGAAGGAGAACTTGGGAATCCTAGATTCCTCCACTATTCATTTCTGATGCATATCATTTTGTACAAGAACATAGGGCATGTCAGTCCAAACTTCATTAAAGCCACTGAAGATAATCGAGAAAAATTTCCTATGCAGACGTGGACTCACTTTTGGTAAAGGTTTTATCTCTATACTAGTGTTATTGCTTTCTACAATGATTTTTTTTTTTCCTATTACAAACATGTTAGTAGATATTATTGAAAGAATACCTAGAGGTGTAAGGATGCTAATAAGACCATTTGATCGCCCAAATGGGGATAAGGTACTTAGTCATGATTGGGTAGTTTCTTTTTATTTGAAAAATTTTCAATTATAAGAGTTTTTGGGTGTCCACAACCCCCTGATGTATTGCCAAAGTATATTCTTGAAAGGTTAGGCCAACTAGAATTCTTTTGGCAAATGCTTATGTTGAATAAAGAGTATCTAGGCCCTACTATTAAGAGAGCCTCCTTTGTAACAAGGAATACAAAGATAGGTGACTTTTTAATAGGAAAAGATTCTATAAAGGAGATTGACCAGTATATAGGAGAGTTCAAACTTCCCTTAGCCTCTACCAGAAACTATGAACCAAATGACTTGGTGAGGCATGCTTTAAAAAAATGAAAAAATAGACTCTCCCTAGTAGCAAATCTAATTGGGAAGAGGACTGCATAATGAATTGTTTGGAGACAAAATCTTGCAGGGATAGAACCCAAAAATGGAGTAGTATAATGAAGATTAAAGAAGCCATGAAGGTATCTGATCCATCATTTAAGGGTTTCCACCATGAACCAACCTACTTAGATAGAAATAATAGGTGCCTAAACAATTTTGATCAGATAATGGTGCAGGTGCCTGCTGAGATCAAAGACATGGCAGAGCCTCAATTCCTCAATAAGAGGATGTCATAACCATTGAGGTTGAAGATTACCAACCAACAAGTTCTTCATGGGAAAAGGGGAGGAAGAAACAAAAAAAGATTCATATCCCTAACAAAGTTAGAGAAAAGACATTACAAATTTTTACAAAAGGATCAACTTCTTTTTAATACAATAAGACATAACTTTTTGTTAAAGCAAGTTGGCTAGCATGAAAAGATCCCAAACAAAATTGAATTTCAAATTCATATGTTGGATGAGTGGATCATTGAAGCTCAAGAGTTCATGAAAGATGATGAATTCATAGAATTAGATGAATTCAAGTCTTTCTTATACAAAGTTAAACAAAATGAGCTTACTTTACAATTGTAACTAGGTGATTCACCTAAGAAAATTGCAAAGATGGTGCAAAGGTTGTAGGAATATGATCTTAGTAGTAAGAGCCTCATAAAATAAGAAGCCAAAGGACTTGTACCTAGAAGTGGGATGCTTCTCTTTCTTGGATGGGAGTTGAGCTCATAATTTATGTTAGATTAGATCAAGAAACAGGACAAGTCATTTTCCTTTGAAGAAACCAACATTTTTGGGGAGTTGCAGGGCTCTGGTTTTAATATTGACAACAAGAATGTGGCTATATGGAGCCTAGCTCCTGAGGGAGACAAATCAAATCTCATGGAGATAAAGGAATCTCCCAAAGGCAATGTGATATTTTGGAATGTCACTATTGTATCCAATGATCAGATCCATAATTTGCAAAATACAACATCACTGATGGGGAAGAGAAAAATGGATTTGTTAGAAGAAAAATGATTTCAAACATACAACATATCAATTGATGCTAGGAAAAAATATGAAGAGTTGAAAAGGACTTATGTCCTAGAATAGAGGGTGGTTGTCCTAGAAGAAGAGACAAGAAAACTCATAAATGTGTCAAGGCCTATCACATAAGTAAAGGACAAAGAAACCCAAATAGAATTTGATGCAAAAAATGTGGGAGAGAGCCAATAGATGGATATTGATGAATGGGATGTGCCAAATATTAGGTTGAAGTCAAGAAAAGTACTTATTTCCTAGAAGAAGAGACAAGAAACCTCATAAATGTGTCAAGGCCTATCACATAAGTAAAGGACAAAGAAACCCAAATAGAATCTAATGCAACAAATGTGGGAGGGAGCCAATAGATGGATATTGATGAATAGGATGGTGCCAAAGATTAGGTTGAAGTCAAGATAATTTAGAGCTTGATGATGCACAAGATAGGTGCCCTACAAATTATGTCACAGAATGTGCACAACAATTATATTTCACTGCAAGGAGCTCAGTTCTAGTGCTCAAAAGCATTAGCCCTTTTATCCCCTTTATTCAAAACATGGGGACCATATACATAATTCATTGATAACTTGGTTCCCCTATTGCCCCAAAAGAAGGAGTTTCCTAAGGTAGTAATTATTAATGCTAGAAAAATGATTAGTAAAGTGAAGGAATTGCATGGGTTTTTCTCAGGAAAAATGTAATTAATACAAGGCAAGATGAAAAAGATTGTTGTAGGGATTCCAAATTTTATTCCCACTATCTTGGATGCTAATGGAATAATCAAAGATTGGAAAGAATGGTCTTCCTCTTTTGAGGATATCTTCAGACATCCATGGTTTATGGATTTTTGCAATAATGAGATAGATATAACAACTATCTATGATATGATTGACTTTCTATTCACAATAGAATCAGATAGGAATAAGGTCAAAGGAGAGTTAAAGGCTATAACTAATACTAAGTGGAAAAAAATATTGGTGACTTAGATATCATCTGGGATGCCACATGGTCAGATGTGGATACTAACATTGCCATTTGGGGAGTCATTGCTGATATGAAGGCTATACCATCTGTTGATAGCAACTAGGAAATGTAGGGATATAGTTAGAGGTTGAGGAAATAAGAGAAAGGAAAGGGAAGCAATAGGAGCATGAAGACTAACATAATTTTCTATAGGATACCTATAGATAAGAGGCACCTACGAATTCTCCAATTGCCCCCAAAGTTTTGATTCAGATACAAAGAATGTTTGGATGTAACTGAATGAAAAATATCTTTGTATTTGCTTTCCATTAGAATTTTGACATGTGTCCTCCCATCTGAAGCCTGTTGCAATCCTTCCTATAAAAGGATTTCCAAGATGTGGAGTTAAGGTTCAAAATCTATATAATTTGTAGAGTTATGCTATTTTTCATTCGGTCCAGTTAGTCTTTGTGTCAATTTTTATGATGTATTCATTTGTAAATCTGAGAATATAAGTGAACATTGAATGATAAATTGTCACATCTTGAAGTATTTTTGAGCATACACCAGTATTGTATAATTTTCAAGGAGAATTAACACAAAAGGAATATTGTACCATATCTATTTTCTCTAAATTTTGTCTCCATTTTTATCTGCTAGTTATGTTGGGGTTGATTGAGCAAGGTTCATGTTAGCCATTTTTTTCCTCCTACCAAAAGTTTGAGTTTTTCCTGTCAAGCATGGTGAATAGTCATATCTTTTCAAATATTCTAATTTTCAATTTTACATGATACAGGGATATGTCAAACCTTAGGGTTATCTTCTATATTACTAAGTCTTCATCCCTTCATGTTTAAGGTTTCATGCTTTTGATTTCAATTTGTGACATGCGACTTTCCTTAATCACTCGATCACAAAGCACCATGCCTCAACTATCAAATAAGTTGAAAGGGGGTGAAATAGCTAAATCTATAGTTAGTGTATCTTCACAAAATTTCATGCTAGCTTGTAGTTCTTGGTTTTGATGGTGCAAGGTTAACTCTACCAGATAGATTTCATGTGGATCACAAGGTCACTGATGGTTAAGCTTAATTTAAGATCAAGGCAATGACAAAACAATTCCCTTTATCTCTCATTCATAGGGTTAAGACATTTAGGTTAATGATAAGTTACAATTGAGCCATCATGGTTTGATTTTGGCTTCATTGCAAGGTCACATTGAGTTAAGGGTTGACCATGGTCAAAGCCTTGATATTGCAAAAGCTCTTGTTTGCATGGTTATAATGAGTTAAATTTAGACCCAAGTTAAGGTTGTGGAGATGCAACAAGATGCCATGTGGATGAACCTAATGATGTGGCATTTCAATATCAAAGCGTGTTGGCACAAAGGTAGATTTTGATTGCTTGAATGTACCAAATTATGCAAGGGTTTTAGTTGTACTGTGATTGTCTAGTCATAAAGACAATGAAAAGGAGTACTTTTATAGTTCAATCTTGACTGTCAAATCTCAAAAGATTGAAAAATGACATTTTCCATCTTTTTCAAGATGCCCAAGCTTTAACAAAAGAAGGGAAGTGAGCGATTGCTAGGTGGATTTGTGGGGCCAGTCTTTTTGAATGGGTTGCAAAAGCTGATGAGTATGTTAGATTTTTTCTAGGTGGGCATGTTCTATTAGTCAGATATACTAAATTTTTCCAAGGGCCCTAGTTCTCCAATAACTATTGATTGGATTAGGATCTAGGGTTGTTGTATTCCTACATTATAAAGGTTCTCAAAGTTTAACTAATGCAAGAATATGACCTCATGACACCTATCTCAGTAGACCCCATGCATGAGCTTCCTTCATTGCTTGGTCATAGATTTTTAGGTCTAACCCAGGGTTTACATGGTGAAGTGGTGAGTGCCTTCATTCATAGTTTTGCAAGGATAAATTTCTAACTTGTGGTCATGGCAACGAAGTTGTAAAAGCTTATTGATTGCACAGTCATAGGGTTAAACATCAAAGTTAAAAGTTAAGCCATGACTAGGCAATGGTGATCAATCTAATGTCTTTGTATGGTTCCAATAGTTAGTGGAAATGATCAGCAGTCAGTTGCAACCATGCGAAATGTATACTAGTAGTTAGGTTCTTAGTGATTGCAAGGTTACAAATCCCATAGGGAGTTGTAACTATGAGGGCAAGACCATGTGAAATATTTAAGCATGTTATCATAGGTGTCCATGATGTGGTTAAGGATTAAGTAATGATGTTGTGAATCCTTGAACAAATTATGAAGACCCCATGGTTTGTAGGATTGCTAACATTTAATGTTAGCCAAGAAAATTGTGTCAATGATGTGAAGGACAAAAATTTATGTAGTCATTGGGTCACAAAAATTAGGAAATAATGTGATGTCAAGCTACCAAATGGCAATAATAGTTAGTTTGATGGTGTTGCAACTTCACAAGGTTAAAATGGCTAATGAAGATAAAGGTGGAAAAGTTGTGACTAGGGTAAAGGCACGAGTCAACATAAGTTTGAATGTTGGGATGAGGTGGAAATTTTTTTTAATATCATTGGGCCACATGGTAGGTTGGGTGATTGAATTTATTTGAATTGCTGACATATCTACTTTGGAAATGATTAAAAAACACATAACCAATGGCTCTTTAATAACCATATTGATCTTCTTGATCATTTGCAACTATTATTTTGCATTCCCCATGCCTTGTGAATGAATTTTCTATCTTCTTGCTATTTTGGGTTATCCATCTACCCAATCTTTCAGTTATGGTTGTTGTTTTTGTCCCTTCTAGAGTTAAATATGCACATAGGGTTCAGATTTCTGCATATGGGCACACACTGATCAAATCCTTTTGTATCTATATTGATGTCTATCTTCTGCAACTTGGTGGTAGTGGTTGATTTTCTTGGCTTCTAGTAGAAGTCTTTGAGTTATGCTTGAACTATAAAAGTAGATTTTGCGACCCTTCCTAGGGTTGATCTTTTCTCTGATTCTATAGTAGAAGTATTCTATGTTCTACTACTAGTATTTCCTTGCCTCAAAATTAATATAACTTTCTGTTGTATCTATTTCTTCCATTAATGTACAGTGTAATACCTTCTTTCCTTGTGTTAATTTATTTTCTTTATTCTTTAGCTGTATTATTGTATCTACTTGGCCTTTGAATGATATAGAGTGAAGTCTCTTCCTTATAGTGTTCTTTTGGTTTTTGATCTACATGTAGTTGTTTAGTTAAGAAAGGATTGAATATGTATACTTTGAGGTCATATTGATGAATTGTGCATTCTTAGGTAGAGATAAGTTTGAACATACTATTTTGGTGTATCAACCCCTTTAGATTAGATTAGGTAGTTTTCCTTTCATGCATTCCTTCTCCCTTTTCCTCTCAAAGAGTAGTTAGATGCACCCTAATAGTAAGGAATATGACCTTCTCCGAATACTCAATCTCATAGTTCAAGTCCCACAACTTGGAGATTGTTTCCATGTTTCACAAGGTTACCTTTGGGTAAACACTTTAGGCAAGGGTAAGCTTTTGTGACAATAATTTGTACAATTTAATGCAACTAGGATAGGTTGCATATCAAATTGTTGTTGCTTTTAATTCAAGGAATCAAGTAAGTGCTTCAACAAATTGATAGGATTTCCAGTAATATAAGAGGGATATTCATAAGAATGGGGTTTAGGGTTTATTATTGATAATTTAATTGCAAGGCAATTAAATAGGTTAAGTTTTGCTAGGTAGACTCTGCATATGGATGTATAGGGTATTGATCATCAATTCAGATGCAAACTTTTGAGAAATCATGTGTTGGAATTACAATAGGAAAGGTAAACTTCTAAGAGGGGGGTGAATCAACAGTTTAAACTTTGACCAATAAAAATTTCACCACAGATCCATCTTATGCATTCAATAGATAAACTAAAATAACATGTACACATATAAGCATTCACACACATATGACACCGAATATGATTACCCAGAAACCCTCCAAGTGAGAAGGTAAAACTGGGGTGGGGATGACACCAACAAATCTTCACTATTGTAGTAATAAAGTGTATCTAATAAAGGTTAAAATGTTTTGATCATGAGACATGATCTACCCTATGAAAGGTCTACCCTATTAAAGGCTTACAAAGAGTGTTACGTATCACCCTGTTAAAGGATTTCAACACCCTATTAGAAGTGTGCCTTCTAAAGGACTTTAACTCACAATTAAGTAAGCACCCTATTAAAGGATTTCAATATAGCTTGTTAGGACTACTCTATTAAGAGATTTCACTGATTCACTTGCTAGAATGATTCAACAATGATAGATAACCTCTAAACTGATGTCTTCTCAATCCATCTTGATTAGATGTCTCTTTGTTGTATTTTCTTCTCTTCCTCTGTTCTCCTTTAATTGATTCTACAATGCAATTTCAAATAACTCCTTAGTCACCATGAATGCTCTGCTTGTGCATGAAAACTTCTCTATACTCTCTTTCATTCACCTTCTACACACTCTAGAGAGTTTAGGATTTGTGCTCCTTAAGAAGACTTAGGTGACTTAGGGTTAGGTATGAATCAATGACTGTGATTCATCCATTTTTTCACTTAAACCTTCCCTTTTTCTGATTGGCTACATGTAATTGCATTGTGAATATAACATAAGATTCATCCTTATCTCCAAAATATCGTAATTCAATCTTTAGTCAGCTAAAAAATGGTTTACATAGTAGTTTGTGCCTTTACAAACAACTATGTCAAAACAATCTTACTTGACCTCTAAAGTCTCTAATGCTTGACATATACTAAATTCTTCACTAAGGCTTGAGATCTGTATCACTTGCCATGCATTGCTTGCTTGGCTCCTAAATTACTCGACATACAGTGTCTACTCGGTACTCAAGAAATTTGACACATGAGTGGCTTGGCACTCATTATGGACTTGACATGCTCTATTACTTACATGTTATGATCAGCATGCACTACTTGTTAGGAATGAACTAAGTAAATGACTTAAGTGTGTGGACACTCATTAGTCAAAGCCAATTTGAGATCAACAATCTCCCCCTTTGACATGAGTGTCAAAAAAACTTGGTCATGTATTAACATCCTTGATCTTACAAGCATAACATATCTCTTATATCTCTTATTTGGCTTATGTAAAAAAATTCAAAATTTCAAAGTGTTGTAACAACTTAGATACCTCAAAATTTGATAACTCCCACTGAATTGATAGGTTTTTTTTGTATCCAAAATTTCTTACTCTTTCTGAGTAAGTATGTCTCAACTAATATTCTTTGACTTCATGTTGTTTCATTGCTTGCTATGTTTCTCTGCTTGATATTCTTTGACTTCATGTTGTTTCAATACTTGCTCCTCCTTAGCTTATTCTTTCTGTTACTCTATCCCTTTTCTTACTCTCTACTCTCATGCTTATCTATCTCCTCTTTATCTCTCCAAAATCTTTATTTCTCCCCCTTTATTACTTTCTCACTTTTCTTACTCTCCCCCTTTGTCTCACTATCCCCCTTTTTGACACTTATAGTGTGTTTGTTCAGAAAAGATTTATGGACATCTAGGATAATCTTGAGAGCGACATCTCAATTCTCATATGCTACATCCAAAGAGTTGATTTGGATGGGCAGCTCAGTAGCAAGGTGGACTAGGTCATCTAACGTTAGAAGATTGGGGTCTTTCTTCATGAGTGTTTCAACATAACCTAGTTCCTTGTGCAAAATCTCCATATGTGGGGTTAATGTTGTCTGGATGCTACTTAGTTTGGTCCTTATATTGGCCTAATCTATTGAAAATATAGCTAACTAACTCTAGGTTTGTAGCAAAGCTCTGAAGTCCTTTTCACTTTGAGTTGGATTCATAGGCAATTTTGCACGTGATGAATTAACATGACTTTCCAAGCTCAAAATGTGACTTTTGGTTTCTTGGGTGAAGAGTGTTGGATTACATAGTTTAGTGTACAATGAGAAAATATTCTCAAGTACCTTCTTCACACTTTCTACTTTAGTTTCCAATGCAACTTGTGATAGTGCTATGTCACTTGATATCTTTTCATTTACTTTTCTCTAAAATTTCTTTTCTAACCATTGTAATAATTTTACATTTGTGTCAAGGTCTACATCACTAACCTTTTCCACTATATGTGTCAGTTGTTCAATGAGTGGCTTGGTCTCATTTGGAGTTGGCAGATTGAATGCATCTAAAAAGATGTCTTTTATGTCAAGCAATGCCTACTTCTACATGTTCTCCCTTATGAGTAGTTCTTGATGCTTTTTTAAAGCTAGGGTATGTTGTAATATTCCCATATGCTCTATGGTCATTGTGTTATGGTCATACTTAGGTAACTTAGTCTCTTCATCAAGGCTCACATCTCCATATTGGATTACCTCTTGAGCCTTTGATGAAATAGGACTCAACACTAAGATCTGCAATGGTATTGCATCTATGCTCAGCTTCTGAAGAGTTTGGCTTGAAGGTGTGCTAGATACTGGTAAGGTTAATAGGGCTTGAATGGCTACTTGCTCCTTCACTTGTGGAGTCAACTCAGTGTCTTTAAGATTTCCTTTATGTTCCACAATGCTTTGTGATATAGCTTGTACTTGTGCTAGAGGTGCAGATAAGATTATTTGACTTGTTTCACTTTGTGTTCTTGTAGTGGCTTGAGTTTCCACTATGTTCTTCTCAACTATATCAACCTTTTCTGTTGTAGCTTCAGGTACAAACCTAACTACATATTTCTTCATAGCCTTAGCAATTTTTGCCTTACTGAGTTCAGGCATCACTTGTGCAAGTGAGGTTTCTCTTATCTGTCTCTCTAAGTTCAAACAATAGTGCCATTTCTCCTCAACTCTATCATATAAGCTTTTAGGCATTACATTGGCTATTTCTAGTGGGGTATTCTTGAATTTTTCCATCATGGAATATATGGACTCCTCCACTCAATTCTTCTCCACTTTACTAAGATTATCAAAGTCTACATGAAAGAATCCTAATAAGTCTACACTGTTCTTGACATATTCACATAGATTTTATAAGTCAGATAGAGGATTGTGACTCACCACTTTGAATTGGGTATTGTCATCTAATTTAGTTTTCTCCTCATCTGATTCATCTTGTGCAATATATTTCCTCCTTGCCTTTTTCTGCACTCCTCCTTCCTGCTCTACTAGTGTTGCTTTCTCCTTGGCCTTTTGAGCAATGATATACGCACTTGCCCTTGTAGTAGGTGTTGTAGGCTTGGCTTGGCTTGGTTTTATAGTTTTCTTAGCCGTTTCCATGGGTTGTGCCTTGGCCTTTCTCTTCTTTTGTTTAGTGGGAATAGGCTCTTCCTTAGATCCTTCTCCCTCAACACCTTCAACAATTTTTGTCTCCTCTTCTTCCCGATCTTCTCCCATTTCTTGTGTTAAAGCTAGTGGTGCTTGCGTTTGAGAGTCTTCTTCATCTTCATCCTCTTCTTCCTCTTCTTCTTCTTGCTCAAAACCTTCACCAAACTTGGATTTCAAATTCGTCACCAAACAATCCTTCTTCTTTATAATAGAGGTTGTCTTCAATTCCATGGTGATTTTGGACTTAGCCAACTCATAGTTTCCAAATGCCTTGGCATTTTTGCCAATTTCTTCTGCAAGTAAGGCTGTGATAGCTATAGAGGCTTTATCCACATTTATTCTATATCCTAAGGGTCTTAACCATCTTACCCTTGGAGTAGTAGCTTGAACAAATGTATAGTCGACATCCACTAGAAAAAAGATATCATCATAATGATTTTCTACTAGTGACACTAGAATTCTCAATCTTTTCTTTACTTGTCTTCAAAATAGCTAATCATCATAGACTCAAAATTCTCACCCAATTGTTCAATGAACTCATTAATCTGCACTATTATTGACCTATTTGTCTTCCATTCCATAGTGCCAAATGTAGGAAAAGTGTTTTGAACATAAAAGAATATACATATCAGGATAGAACCAAATTTACATTGTGCACTCTTAGTCCTTATTGCTCCTAGGTTCTCCATTAATTGTTGTAGTTGTAACTCTGCAAGATCATATGTGTGATCTTTCTTAACAATTTTATAACCAACATCCACTACAATATAGGGCACACTATTTAATATGCTAGATTGGTAGAATTTGTGTGAAATAACCCTTACTAAAAAGTCTATCAATGGATCAATAATGGTGTTAATAGTCATTTCTCTTTTGTTCCACACAACTCCTGTATTCTTTTCAATGACCTCTTTTGACTCACTTCTTAGGGTCTTAGGCTGATCTAGGGTTGGATACCCTGTAAACCTATGGATTATCCTCTTGGTTATTTTGATAGGTCCATCATCCAGCCATAGTGAACCATCATGTATGCTTAATAGAATTCTTATCCATTCAGTTTTGAATACATTTAGGAAATCTAGGGCACAATTTAATCCTTTCCTCTCAACAATTTTGTATTCTTCCTTCAACACACTATTATCACATAGTCTATCATATGCTTCCCTAATCTCCATATCACCAAATGCTACCAATTTTATAGTTATAGCATTTCCTAACATCTTGCACCATTAAAAAATTTGGTGGTATTATAGATAATGCACTAGAGCAGTCTTGCTTGTAAGCACTATCAAGTATGGCCTTGCACATAGGTTGCTAAACTTCATTACTAACCAGTTGAACATTTAAAACCTCCTTACTATCTACATTCTTTGGACTAGATTCCATTATGCACAACTAGGGTTTAAAAAAATATAAATAGCATAGCTTGGCACTTGGAAAATACCTTGCAAGATCTGACAAAATGGAGTTGAATCACTGTACAAATCTTTTGCAATTACTTCATATGGATTTCTAGATTGCTGCTTGATCTCCTTGCTCTTTCTTGATTTTTAAATAATGAAAAATGAGTTGAAATCGATCAAGTACCCTTTTGGAACCCTGCAGTCGATGCTAAGTGGCTACACAGCTATAAGCTTGGCATCAACCAATTTTAGAGTCACTTGGCTTCCATTAACATTTCATTCACTTGGTAACCATTACGAGCTCAACATCAACTAGCTAGTTAGTTAGCTCAACATCCTCTAGCATTTTACTTAGCACATACATGAAAATTTTCATGATTGGTAGCAACATGAAAAAATTTAAACATTTTACTTCGATTCCTAATGTCATCTTGTATCTTTATTCATGCTAATGCAATCTTTTTAGTACTAAATCCTTTGGAACTAATGAATGATATAACCTTTAAATATGAGTCCCACATACCTCTTGATTGCTTAGTTTGATGAGGTGTGATCACCTGACCCATTGGGTGAAGTGATACCTTCTCCATTTGATGTGCTGCAAACATCTTTCTTCTTCCATGTCTTGTACATTTTGTTTTTGACATTTTCAACATTTGCCTTGCCTTTGCCTTTGTCAAATTCACAACTTGGTGCCTTCAACCTTGTTGGGAAATACAAACTGATGTGACCAGTATTCAAATAGCTAAAACATGTGGTTTGGCTCAACCACCTCTTATAGTCACCTTTTAAGTATGTCATAATACAATTCTCAAGAACATGTCCATATTTTGACAATTATGACAGCTATATCTTGTATTATAATCTTAGTTATAATTTTTTTCATTGTTACTTACCTTTTTTTTCCTGTTTGATGAACACATGGGTTTGGATCTACACTAAAAATATTTATGTCCATACTTTTGATAGTTATAACAATATCCTTCAAATCTTTGTGTGTGCATGGTCTTGGTTTTGCATTCATGTGCCTGATGACCTTGTTTGTTGCACTTATGATAGTGAACCATGTTCTTATGTTTGACATTTTGATTTTTAGTCTTGCTCCTACACACATTAGTAGAATGTCCTTTCTTACCACAATTATGATAAGTAGGTTTGGAATCCTTACCTTTATTATTCCTTTCTTCAACACTTTTGGATGACTCTCTTTCTTTAGTGCTTGTATATCCTAGTTTAGATGTGTCATTATTGGATCTAGGGGATCTCAATAGTTTCTCAAAGTATTTGATGGATTCATTAGGCTTATTGAAACTTTCAACAAACTCCTTTTCCCTTTTTAGGTCACTTTGCAATTGGTCATTTTGCAACTTCAATGTTGTTATCTCAATGTCCTTGACATTCAGCTCATAGTTGGCATTCATCATTTGACTTAGTGTATCCAATTGCATGTTGAAAATCTTGGTTAGCTCTAATGATTTCTCTTCCATTCTATTTCTCAAAATTATTTTTTCTTCTTTAATCATGGCTTTGTCTTCCATAGCTTTCTTCTTCTGTTCAGTCACCTCACATAGTAGTATGGCTTGTGATTCTTGCTCTATCTTGAGATTTCTGATTTCCTCTACTTGGGCTCTATTCTTTTTCATTAGATCTACAACTATTCTATCAAATTCATTGGAGTATCCATCAGTAAATAGCTTAGTAGTGTCTATCTCTTGGTATTGTATGTCATTCTCTACGATAAAAATTTCCTTCCTTCTCTTCATGGATTTCTTTAGTTCTTCTCTTGGTTCATTTAGTTGATGTAGAATGAGATGTATTTCAATATCTTGATTCTCAATAGTCTTTCCCAACTTGTAGACTTCCATTTCTAGAACTCTCATAAAAGTTACAAAGCTTCTCTTTCAGAGAACAAGGCTCTGATACCAATTGTTAGAATTACAATAGGAAAGACAAACTTCTGAGAGGGTGGTGGAAGAGGCGAATCAACAATTTAAACTTTGACTAATAAACCTTTCACCATACATCTATCTCATGCATTCAATAGATAAATTGAAATAAAATCTAAAGCACATACATCTAAATCATGTAAACATAGAAGCATTCACACACATATGACACCAGATATGATTACACAAAAACCCTCCAAGTGAGAAGGTAAAACTGGGGTGGGGATGATACCCACAAATCTTCACTACTATAGTAATAAAGTGTATCCAATGAAGGTTACAATATTTTGATAATGAAGCATGATCTACCCTATGAAAGGTCTACCTTGTTAAAGGCTTATAAAGACTGTTAGGTCTCACCTTGTTAAAGGATTTCAACACCCTGTTAGAAGTGTGCCATTCTAAAGGACTTTAAGTCACAATTAAGTAAGCACCCTATTAAAGGATTTTAATACAACCTATTAGGATTACTCTGTTAAGAGATTTGATTGAGTCACTTGCTAGAATGATTTAGTAATGATCGTGTGGTTGACACTTGATTACCTAATGATAGATCACCTCTAAATTGATTTCTTCTTGATCCTTCTTGATCAAATGTCTCTCTGTTGTATGCTCTTCCCTTCCTCTATTCTCCTTTAACTAATTCTACAATGCAATTTCAGATCATAACTCCTTAGTCACCATGAATGCTCTATTTACACATGCAAACTTCCTTATACTCTCTTTCATTCACCTTCTATGCACTCTAGAGAGTTTAGAGTTTGTCCTCCTTAAGAAGACTTAGGTGACTTAGGGTTAGATATGAATCAATGACTATGATTCATCCATTTTGTCACTTAAACCTTCCCTTTCTTTGATTGGTTTCATGTAATTGCATTGGGAATCCAACATAAGATTCATCCTTATCTCCAAAATATTGTAATTCAATCTTTAGTCAGCTAAAAAATGGTTTGCATAGTAGTTTGTGCCTTTACAAACAACTATGTCAAAACTATCACACTCAACATGTAAAGTCTTTGATGCTCAGTATATACTGAATTCTTCACTAAGACTTGACATTTGTATCACTCAACATGCACTACTTGCTCAACTCTTGAATTACTTGATATACACTATCTACTTGGCACTTGAGTGATTTGGCACATGAGTGGCTTGGTACTCACTACAGACTCGACATGCTCTATTATTTATATGTTGTGCTTGACATGTACTACTTCTTAGGAATGAACTAAGTAAATGACTTAAGTGTGTGGACAACTAAATCTGAGATCAACATCATGTGGTTGCACAAAGAAAAAATATAAATCATATCAACTTTTACTTTTGTATATGAAGAAAAAATTGTTAGCCAGCACTTATTTGCAATAATTCTCTGTGTGTCATACTTAGCTACTGTAATCAAGAGTTATTTGCAAAGTTAAGAAGAATTGTGATCATTTTTTCTATAGGGGATAAATTTTAAAGAAAAGTATATTAGTGATTGAATTGTGAAGAGAACATCAAACATCTAGTCATTTCAATCCCCAAGGTGTACTCAACTAGGTCTTGTAGAGCCTGAAGTGTAGAGAATCCTTGTGATTTTTCTAATGTTGGTCTAGATCTAGAGATTTCTTAGTTGAGTATAGGAAGTAGCTAACCCTTAGACTATTCTTATCTTTTGAACCCTAGTATTAGGTTTTTTGTTTCTTGGTAGTTTTCAAACTCCAACACACATCCACATAATTATGAATATTTTATCACACATATCATTAAAGAATATTGTTTTCTTCATATTTTAGGTTGAAATAGGTGTATTTTTTACATTGACCATCTTGCAGTCCCTAGATAGTTGAGATAGCCCACTTCACCAAAGGACATGTGTTTTGATTAACTAAAAATAGGTTTTGGAAGGACCCAAAACCTTTTACAAAGAGTGAAGCAAAGTAACAATATATGTCCAAGAGAAATTGTGCATCATCAGCAAACATATAAACTAGCTTGAATCGAATGCCCTACAATAGCAGGTAGATAGTAAAGATAGAAAAAAATAGTAAAAAGACAACAACATGACAACTATAAAGTCTTCAGTAGGTCAACAGCTTGATTAGCCAAAATGTTCATGTTCAAAATAGAAGCCCTTAGCTCATCAATCTCTTTATCATCCATGACCTCATTCTTCTTCAAGTTTTCCCTTATGTGTGTACTGGGGCCATGATCATCTTTCATCTCCTTTGTTCACTAGTTCTTTCTCCCTTGCTTCATCTTATCCAATAGAGCCTTGATATTTTCAGTAATAACTTTCAAAATGGAATGGCTCTGGTTAACAATCTTTTTTAATTCATTCTTAATGTCATCAACTCTACTCTCCAAATATCAATCTTCTTATGCATATCCTTAACCATTTGATCCACAACTCTGGTTTTAAATTCAAGAGGTGGGACTGTCTTCATCATGTTAGTGACCTCTTCAGCATTCTCAATCACATTTGAGAGCTTATCCATATACTGGCCTAAAGTCTTCTCACCCCTACTAATTTTTCTTAGATGATCAAATACCCTTCTAAGATCTTGCATTTTCTCCTTCATAATGTTAATGTCCCTCTTTATTACACTCGAGTTTCCAAAAACATCCTTCATACACACATGTTCATATGGGACAAAGCTCTAATTCAGGTTATCCTCATCTAGGTCTAGTTTATCTTTCTCTGCATCAACATCACTATTATCTTTGTCCTTAGCATCCCTTTGAGGACATTTGTTACAAGGTACATGTTCTAGAGTATTTTTTTTCATGGTTATATTTTTTTCAATGTTTTTTCATTAATGAAATTAATTTCATAAAAGTAGGGATATAAAACCTAGATGATCTTCTCTGTCAATGAATATGTATCCATTAATTGTTTTTGTATGTGCATGTTATGATTAATTTTTGGCTATTCTAATATGTCACTTGTAGAGAAGGTTGGGAATGGTGAATGATTTTTTCTACCTTTATTAGAATAAGGCTAATGTAGGTGGGGTTGAACATAGATATCATTGAATAAGTGGGTATATATGTATTATTTCACCTTGCACATTTTTAAATGACAAATGATAGACTTGTTTCCTTTTAATTTTCCCTTGCATGTGCGAATAAATGACATGGATCATAAAAATGTAAATCATAAAAGCATGTGGAAAAGGATAAAATGATAAACCAAAGTGGTATGTTAAGTGGAGAAGTGGATCCATGGGCCTATTTAATGTCCATCTTTCCTTTGTTTATAGGATCTTAAAATATATGGTTGAAATGCAATGCAACTATTACTACGATGATAGGAACAAAAATACTTAGCCTTGTTTGGTGCAAGCTTAGTGTGATCCATTGATTTGACAAGATGCTAGTTAAAACATTAGAGCAATACAAGATACAAAATACCTTGCCCTGTTGTAGTTGTAGTTGTAGCATGCATCTCCTAAATATTCATTCATGATCATACCTTCATAGAAATACTTGATTATGGAAATATAGTGCATCCATTGCCAATATGACAGAATACTCACTCATGGAATAAAAAAACCACAGAAGAGATAGATAATATAACAATAGGGGAGGTAAAGTAGCAATTGGATCCACTCATAAGTTTGTGAAGTAAAACATTGTTAAAAGTTGAAAAAGGTTAATATATTATTTTTAATAAAACAAGAAATATTGAAACAAGGCATCTAGATAGAACATACCCTCATAAGTTTATTTGTTGTAATTACCAATTAATGTGATATTTAGTGTTAATAAATACAAAACTTACATAAATTACAATCACAATGAGGTGTTCACAATGCACAATAGACATAAATTTTAGGTAAATCTGACCAACCACCATGAAATATTGAAGATATTAGAAATGAATAGATTAGTTATTTTCTTTAGTACACAAGTTTAAAGGATAGCTAACAAGGTTCTAATAGTTTCATTTAATTTCTAAATGGAATCTTTGGACAATGGAAATTTATAAGAAAATATACTTTGGTAGGCATAAATCTAGAATTACAACCTCTTCTAGCATCCTCTCAAACTGTAGGAGAACTACACAATGCCATAGAAATGTATCAAATGTAATTCAAATTTTTTTTTTTCTCAATAGTTGCTAGTGCCTTAGAGGACATGTATCCAAACCATGGAAGCATAGAAAAACTACATGAATTGTTTGACAAAAACACCCCAAAGTTGTCATTTCATAGACTAGGGAAAGTCTAAAAAATAAAAAATAAACTTAAACCACAATAGAATGAGATCCCTAAACCTTTCATTTTTAGGTTATCTCTAAGACACTAATACATTTAGTACCAAATTGCAACGGCAGTGCCATTGCAGTTTTTTCGTCACAACCTTGTCGTCGTCACAATTGCGATGGTCTACCGTCGCAATTGCAATGATGACAAGGTTGTGACGAAAAAATTGCAACGGCACTGCCGTTGTAATTTGGTACCAAATGTATTAGTGAGACAATAAATAATTCTAATTTATTATCCAATAAAAATAATTTTCCTTGGGTACCCCAACTCACTTAACATATGGAAAAGACTCCTAATTTGTACTGAATTCATTTTTAAAACACTAGGATCTTCAAAGTAAGGAACATAAGTTATAGATGAAATTATTCTTGCTTATTTTGTTGATGCCTACATTGGCACAAATGTTATTCTTTCTTAAAATATTATTTTCTTCTATTAATGGTTACTTTGACCCTAAAATTGAACAATATTCATGACCAATACAATCTTAGAAAAATGTAAAAGTATTTGATAAGAACCCAAAATTATGAGTTGATCAAATATATATTTATGATTTTTGTAGGAAATCAATGTGTTTTAGGTTGGCTATATATAATATCTCAATGTTGTTTCTCAATTCAATTTTATGAAGTGCTTGATACAATTTGTTGGTCATCCAAACTCACTTAAAAATATGGTATATATTATAAGCTAGAGACCAATTTCATAACAGTATAGCAGATAGTAAATGAAATGATTGCTTCCAATGATTTCTAGCTTACTAATATTTGTAATCCTCATGTACTTTCTTATTATTGAGTTTGGTTCATCCACTAAGTCAACGAAATCATCCTCTTTTCAACTAGCCAAGCCACAAAAATATAAATTTTACTCACAAAGTAGTTTTTATTCATTGTTGGTTGGTTTACTTGAATTTTGTAAGATCTTATGCTATAACTACTGGAGTTCATGTTTTTTGATGACATAGTTTGATGTGAGGTTTTTCTATTTTCTTTGCATGTAGAGATTCTCCTTAAATGTGAATTAATCTATGTCTCCTAAATTAAAGACAAGAAACTTAGCAATGTTATAAATTTAAAAACTATAAAATACCCACTATATACTCAATCTTCTTTTTGCTTTGGTTGTTCTTTCATGGGATGCTACTATCAATGACCCCTACAAGGAAAATAACTAAATATTAAGTGATGAATTTAAATACGTTCATGAGGTAATATGTATTTGCTGTATATGCTACTTTAGTATGTTAGAAACACTAAATTAAAACAATCAAAAGCATTTGCATACTAATTTAACATAACTTCATGAGAGACAAAGTGAAGTCCTCAAATGAGAATATGAGCCATGGATAGGCTCTCTCAATGAGGATGATCACTTGATGTAGAGGTGTGTCTAATAGCTAAGATGGCTTGATTATGTATGTATGCTCAAATGCTCAAATGTGCTTCAATGGAGGATTTTTGATAGATTTTGGTGAATGGATTTGATGTAAAAATGGCTTCTCAAAACGGCATTATGGCTTTACTTTCTAGATTGTGTTAAAATGGCTTGGAAGAGGATTCATTAAATAGGCAAAGGGCTTGAGGGATCAAGGGTTAGGATGCAAAATGGGAAAAAGCTTATGGAAGGTTTAGATTGAATGAGAGGAGAGCACATGGATTGTGCTTCTTTACAGCCAATCAAGGAGTGACACATGTCACAGGGTCATTGGTTAGAGCAAGAGGGGTTGAGGGGTCATCAAAGGAGGCTCAAAGCTCATAAAGACCCTCATAATGGCTTGTAAGAGCAATGAATGGGCTTGTAAGAGTCATTTATGGCTTTGTGGGCTTCATAAAGTTTTATGGTTGGGATATTTGTGAGAGAGTTGAGATATTTTGACTTGGGTTGGATTAAGAAAGTCTTAAGCTTGACTTAGGAATGTGCAAATGATTAAGGCTTGGATTAGGCTTGGGTTAAGATTAGATTAGGCTTGTTAGAGATGGGCAACTGGATGAAAATAAATGAGGGTGGGTGAAGGAGGAGATATTTGTTAACTTTGGCTTGGGTTAGCAAGTCTTAACCCATGTTTAGGGAATGTGACAAGGTTAGGGGGGGGATTAGGATTAGGGTGAAAGATAAGGATTGACATCTTCTAGAAGAGTCTAGGCTTTGGATGAGGATGAAGACTTTCTAGAAGAGTCTATAACTTCCTAGGATGAGGATAAATAAGGTTTTTAGGAAATAAATAAAGTTTTATTTATTTCAAGGGTCTGGGTTGAGGAGATATTTATTAAAATATTTTTAGTAAACATGAGGATTAATATTTAATCTTAATTAAATATTTTGTGTTGGGATTAGGGGTAGGAAATGATGAGATTAGTCTTTAATCGTAATTAAAGAAGGATTAGAAGATTTTGGAAGAGGTTAGTGGTCTTAAAGAAATCGGCCAAGTTTTGGGCAAAAAATAAATAAATTATTTATTTTGGGATTTTTGGTCAATTTATTAATTAAATAATTAATAAATAAAGAAATAATGTTTAAATAAGATTTAAACATTTTTGGGAGGGATTCCTTAATTAAATATTTTAAATTAAGATAAAGGGATTTAATGACATAAAAATAAATAAATAAATTAAATAATTAATAAATTAATAAATGATGATGTCATCAGGGACTTTTTCAGAAAATAAAAATACTTTATTTTCTAAAGAATTTTTAGGTGTCTACATCTGCGATGACATGCCACGTGTGATAAGGCCTTGGCATACATAGCAATTGTGTCCTACTTATATTTTTTATGGAATTAGCTTGTATATCAAGAATAAAATATAAATGATCCTATCTTTCATGATACAATTTCTCTCTTTTTAGAAAATTGCAACTAAATATATGCTTATCTTTAGATGATGCTACTGTGTGTCTTGCATGATCCAATTTCACTTCTTTTGGAAAATTGCCACTAAATATACATATATCTTTAGACCAGCATATATTGTGTCATCAACTTACAATGCATGATTAGGATTTCATGTAAGGCTCCTACAGGTCAACCCATATGTTGAAAACTAACTACATCCATAGATATGTGCAAACACACTCACATTCTCCAACTACTTCACCAAAAGAAATATGTGTGAATACATGAATATTCTCCTACTCCCCCACAGAAGGAAACAAACCTTTTTATTCTACACAATTATCGAGAATTCATAAATAAAACATCTATCTTTTTATTTTTCATTTTTAATTTGTGAAGAAAATACTTATCCATGATGCAAAACTTGTCACATCACTACTGTACACTCGAAAGTGTCCCACTCTAAACCCTTCTATCCAAACGATTCCATGAGTTGGAATGCTTAGATGCCGGCTTAGAGCTCCCTATCCATGGAGTGCAAAAGAGTATATTTCAAGAATAAAAAGGCTCTCAGATGAGCCTTAGAGATACTCTTCTTGCTAGTAAACCATGCAATGGGAGGTTCCAAAGACAAGATGCAAGAATGCAAATGTCCCAAGGAGTTCCTCAAGGATGCAATGCAAATGAAGATTAAGCTAGAATGAGAATGTCAAATGCAGCTATGCTAGAATATGAATGAGAGTGTTACAATCCAAATATTAAGCTATGTGAGAGATTATTGCAAAATAGAAACTAAACTAGCATGCAACATGAATCTAAGCTAAAATGTCATGGATGAGAGAATGTAGACAAGAAATGAGAAGTTCTCCACAAAGCTCCAAAGAAACCTATTAGAAAACCTGCAGCAGAACAATGTTCAAAAGATGGATGGATTGAGGGGGAAAGCTCTCTCCCTTTTAAAGATGTATGGACGGTAGAGATCAAGATGAAGATGGTGGATGATCAACGGTGGAATTTGAAAATAGGAGTGATCCATGTGCACACACAAATCAACCAATAGAATATAAGTTGACTTGTCATATAAGACAAAAGTCACAAAGCCTTTTCTTTTAATTGCAAAATAGAAAAAGGACTTTATGTGTGCACTTTAAGTGGGTTAGAAGAATGGGGTCTTTTATTTAATTAAAAGGGGACATGTTCTTTTAATCAAATAATGAACTTAGGATAGCATAGTCAAACTATAGGTTATAATCAAATAAATTGATTATTAGCAATTTGGTCTAGATAAATGATTAAATTAAATTAGCCAAAATGCTGAGAAGGGGGCTAATAGTCTAGATGACCATTTTTAGGGGATTACAACTACACCTTTAATCCAAGCCTTGCTCATGATAAAATATCAGTCATCCATTTAACATAGTTATGATAGTCCTTGAATTTACCTCTTAATGATACTATATTAAGAACCTTACATCTTTTAATTTCTTACAAGCAATTGCTATTGAATTCACACTTTATTTTTTCATAATCTATCCTATGACCAGGTTCTAGATAGTAGTCACATTCTTGCACACAATAATAATTTCAATATGTTGGAATGGAAGAATGAGAATGAATTATCCCTCGCAGTCCATTGTGCATATAGACGGGCCCTCTCAACCAAGCATCCTTTGGAGTCATCCTTTACTGAATATTAGTTAACAAAAATTGGGCGTCTATAATCTCCACAAAAATTCTAGGGAAAAACAAGATTTCTTCTTGAAAACAAAATATTTCTAAAGCTCCAAAGAAGATACCCTAGTCAATAAGGAACCTCGAACGTTAGAAATAAATGATAGGATTTTTGTTCTAAAGAAGAAGGAAAAAACACAAAACAAACATCAAAGGAATTTGTGGTTCCAAAAAAAAATTATGTAAAAAAATATACATTTCTTCAAAAATAAAGTATGCAGGCACTTTATTCGAAAGACAACAATCATCTATGAAAATGGAATGGATGATTTACAAATTATTAGAGATTACATAAATAAACCTTCATAGAGCACTAATCCTCCATCCAAAAACAATATTCATTCACCAAACACTATAATAAATCACTCCAACAATCCCTATCAAGCAATGCAATCACAAATCTTGAAAAAATAAATTGGGTCTAATATAGAACAAGCTAAGACATTATGGTCCAAATATATAGAAAAAATTAAGGTATTATGGTCTAGATGCAAGGAATTGAGTCAACTAGCTATTTGGGAAGGATTAGGCTCATTGATATGGAACATTGTAGATTGCCTAGGTTCAAATCTCTAGGAAAATGTAAGTACAACCATCCTTATGGGAAATGATATTTATGTTGATGCCCTATTTGAAATCTTGAAAAATAAATTCTAAATGGGGAAAAGTTAATTTATGAGGGTTGTATATTCAACTTCTTCATTTGGTTTCCAAATTTTTACTTCGAATCTTGTTCAAGAATCACAGGTCTTAGATGGATTAGTATTCATAATTTTCTTGTAGAACTAATGCATCATAGTATAATAAGGAAAAAGGGGCAAAAGATTGGTATCTTGTACGTTTTGAAAAAGCATTTTTTAAAGATTCAACCATTGACCTAATTTTATTTTTAGGTCTCCAAATAAAAGAATTCAAACCTATCCAAACAATCACAAATCAATTAATTTATACTTTGAAGTATGGGATTTCTAGAGATAAAATTAGGGACATTATCCTTTACATGGAAAAAATTCCTACTCAATTTTATCATGTTCATTAACATCTCCTTTAGACTTTCACATGATATTTCCTGACATACATGATCTTTCTAGATTCAACTATGTATATAATTTTTAGCATCGATGTTTTGGATCACATTCTATGATCCATTATCAGGATGAGAGAATACAAAAATAGAATGGTAAAATATGCAAACTAAGCCTCACTCATGAAGAATAAGATGTAATGCCCCACCTAGAGATCCTTGGAACAAGGATAAATAAAAGCCAAAACTTTTTTTTTATAGCAATAAACATGGATTCAAACAACATCAACATGAAATCGATCAAAAGATTGCAATGGAAGACTTAACCAAGCAATCCCAACATCCAATGATCTCCAAGTGTCACTAGTTACCAACACATCCAAAACTAACTATGATAGCTTATGCAAACAAGAAACCCTTGATCTCTAATTTGTCCAGACCTAGGAAGGGGTGCAACCCAAGAGGGTATCAAAAACACCCCTCAATTCTCAACCAAAAAGTCTAGAGATACTTGTTGTTTGCCCAAGAAATTTTTTGCATAGAATTTAGGCAATAATTTCTAGTATTGCATGACATTGTACAATACTAACAAGTGATACTTTTCCAGTATCATGTGACACTTCTTAAAAATACAGTGGGATACTTTCTAGTACCACATGATATACTTTACCACTACCATGTGATACTTTACCAGTGTCACATGATAGAATTTACTACTATTGTGTGATACTTTCCAGTATCACACGATATTACTTATTATAGTTGTGCGATACTTTTCTAGTATCACCCAATGTTGAACGTCTATCACCCAAGATTGCAAAGAGACAACCCAACAAATAATCAGAAGGGGAAAAGAGTTAGAACCTCCACACTGGGGAGTACTAGATCCATGATAGTCGAGGAGTAAATACTTGAAAGCATAAGGAGATCAATTAATTCTAAAATCTAATCATAACATCTAATCCATAGAATCTAATGTAATCATGGAGAAAAGTAACATCATAGTAGACATACATATGCATAAATCAACTACTTTAATAACCTAAAATAATATAAATCACATGGAAACATACTCCAGAAGATACAAAGAACCATGTAAGCATCTAGCTTTGGAACTAAAAATGGAGGAAGGCCAACTCTATACATTAGTCCCCAATAGTGGTTAAGGTAGCTATGCCTCCCAACCACATGGAACCTGTAGGCTCACTCTCATCATACTGATGGAGATAGTGACTCGACCTCAAACACACACAATACAATCATTCATGGCTAACACTCACACCAAATAGTATAGAGGACTAGAACTAAGATCATGAGACAATACAATACAACAGGTCCTAGTAAGATGTAGGGACTCTGGTGGAGAGTAGATCACTTGGCATTACAAAGCCCAAGCTAAACATTGTATGGAAACTCTCCCTTAGGAGGCCATCATACTTTTCCTCAGATCAAAGAGTACCAACTAGTACCATTGGATCAAACCGTACAAGCACTTACATTTTAATTATCTCAAATTTATTATCCATTAATTCATTTAGTTATCACTTATTTTGACATTTTTTCATGTCAACCTCGTCGAGAACATGACCTGGGGTTACGAGAGAAGCCCATTCACTAGTCTATCCTACATACCCATTCTCATCACATGATGAGTGCCCCTAGGCAATGCAGTTTCCCAACCCAACCCCAATGAACATAATCGAATGCAACTAGGAGTTTGGGCCTCACAAGAACCCAACAAGTGCAAGCTCACATGCTTATGTGTGGGCACACCAACTACATGATGATCATAAGCAACAAGGGTTGGATGAGAAACAAATAAAATACCAAGTATCAAATCACTCAACTGAGCATGTACTTGGGAGTACAGATTCAACACAAATCCCAATGCAATAAAATACATTTAGGGTCAAATAAATATCCCTACAAATAAACTAGATCCATAACCAACTTCAATGCCAAGAAAACTCGAGAAAGCTGGGTGATACACAAACCAAGGCAAAAACTAAAAATGCCCAAAAACCACAAAATTAAAAATCATTATGTCATTGGGTACAAAATTCTCAAATATCAAATAAAATTTGGGTTCAAAGTCTGTATACAAAAAGGACCAGCATAATGGCTCAAAACCCCAAAACCATAAGCCAAAAAGGATTCAAACACTCATACCCGTCCAATCGAGAATAGTAAACATACGAAAATGGGGGGGAACACTAGTTCTCTATCTCCAAACAATTTACTACCAGAAACATTCTCAGAAATGGAACAAAAGCAATAAAATGGGAGAGCCTTACCTCGTAGCCAAAAGGGCTAAAATAGGAAAACACACGATAAAATAATCTCTCTGTAGTCACCACCGAGAGTCTTGACAAATGAAGGTCTCCCTGAGCTGGATCCAATGAGATCGATCTTGCAATGATCCCATGCCCATAGCTCCTATAACGAATAAAACAATAAATCCTTCTAAGAAGATTATGATATTTACTCTCCAAATTTCTATTCCACAAGTGAGAAGTGAGAAAATAATTCCCTTTTGGAATATATATTAACTTTTAAAAGTGAAATATAATATCAAAGAGTTAACTAGTCCACTAAAGCAACCCTTTCTCAACCTAGACAAAATTGGGTAATTCCAATTAAATGGAATTCAACTACATCAAAGCTGTCAAGAATTAAAATAATTAAATCAAATATAAAATTGCCATAAAATGTTAAATCACAATATTCCTTAATAAAATTTGTGACAAATGTGAACCTCTAAATGCACATACATGGTCATGGGTCTAATGACATAATGCAAATGAAATCTAGATTTATTAAATCACTAGAGGGTTTAATTACTAATTAAACAAGACACATCACCCATATAGAGATGAAATTTTCTAGGTAACATAGATGAATCAATAACTACATGTGCCACTACTGGGGATATAAATTCCTACACACTAAACAACATGATCAAGCATTGAAATTCTTTACAACAACTAAGAGGGGGGTGAATAAGTTATCCAAGGTCTAGATGTATAAATAAAACTTTTCACAGCTTAGTGAACCCATAAAACTTTGATACCCATGCATGCATCCATAAGATTATGCAATCACTTGAAACTTGTAGGTTACTGTCAAATCAACTTGCAGAAATGTAAAGCATGAAACATAATAGATTCATTAGCACACTTGACACAATGATTTACGTGGAAACCCAATTAGGGAAAAACCACTAGTAACATGCTAAACTTTTTCACTCTTATGAGGTGATGCCCTGTGAAAGGCCAACCTTGTCAAAGGTTACAATACACACTATTAAATGTGACCTAGTTAACATATTTAAATCACCCTATTAGGAGTGAGCCTTGTTAGAGTACTTTAGGCCATTCACTTGGAATGCCACCCAGTTAAAAGATTTACAAATGATTGTTAGGTCAACCTTAATCCAAAGGATTTACCCTAGACTGATACAATTGTTAGAAAGTAATAGTAGAGCTTTGATTTGATATAGCTTACAACTTCTCTTACAGATTATAGATCTCTATTCAGTCCTCCATTCTAATTGGCCTTCATACTTTGCAGCACTGATAGCTTGTTCACCATTCAAGAATTCATCTCCTTAAGCCTTCTTACTTAACATGCCACTGTAGACTCTTCTCTTAGGTCACTTGATGAAGCAAAACCCTTAACACCTCTTCCTTGGGTTCTCACACATGAAAACTTTGCTTCATGACCAGACATTCCTATAAATAAAAAATTTAGATATTTTTCCACTCATTCTCCATTGTCCAATTTACGGTTTAGATGGATTAGGTAGTATACAATGTATCTACCCATATCTCATATTTCTTCTAGAAACTTCTCCTAGAATACACTTTGAATTTTTCTAAAAATAGTTTACCTCATATTCTGTGCCACAAGCTCATCATCCCTATCTTCAAATTGATTCACAATATTCAAGAAAGCAAACTTGTCAGCCCAAATTCAACGAATCTTTAATTTTTAAAATAATTCAGTAGCTCGGCATTATCAGCCTTCTGATGCTTGGCACATACTACATTGCTCGACATCAACTATAAAATCACTCAGCATCAACTAAAGTTTACTAATGTTTGACATCAACTAAAATTTACTGATGCTTGGGATCAACTAAACTTTACTCAACATCAACTATCTTTCTCGACATCCACTAGACTTTGCTTTTACTTGGCTCCAACTAACTTTCTGCTTGGCTTGCACTAACTTTGCTCGACTCCTACTATCCACTTTGTCAAGCTTGGCTGAAAATATTTTTGTAACTTGTTCTTCTAAACTTTCTTAGTGTATCCAACATTTGTAACCTAAAGTAGATTATCAATACATCATGTCATCATTGTCTTAACCGATCCTTGTACTTCATTATATAATCATAACTCAACCTTTCCTCTAATTGCTTTTGTTACATCTTATTGATCAAATCATCTTCATAAATCAACGAAGTGATAGTAGTTAAATCTTATAAGTATTTGTCTTAGCAACAAATAATAGGTTTGACATCAGTGACAAAACAATGATTGAAACACATAATCTTCTTCAATAATATCCTTCTTTCAATAATCTTTCTCAACAATGATCTTTTCAATCCAATCTCAAAAATCTCCCTCTTTGGCATTGATGGCAAACCAAATTGATCAACTAAGTTAATCAAATGATGAACATATTGTTCAACCAAACTGATTAGGTTAAAACAATAAGACAATACCAAAAAGAAAGACTTTTATCAAAATTACTCCCTCTATCAGCAACTTCCATCTTTTGATTAGGTTACAAAACTCTTTCTTATAACTCCTCTGAGTTCCTTCCTGTATCTCCCTCTTACTAGGTGGATTATGATTTCTCCCTCTTTCTTACATTGTTCTCTATCTCCCTTATCATACACGTGTCCTCTTCTAATCAACAACATCAACAATTGTCTGAACTCCCTCTAAGATGAGTAATATTCTCAACATTTATACTTTCTCCCTTTCTACTCTAACTCTTGATTAGTAAATCTCTCCCTCTTTGACAACAATGCCAAAGACATATACCAAAAAAATTGTCATCTTAAAACATGCAGATATAGGCTTTTGTAGTTTCTCCCTTTGTCACCTTGCTTGTGACTAATTTGAAGTTTCAACTCTTTGATTACTTTAGGCAGCTCCTAAAGTAAGATCTGTTGCATCAATTTTTATTATATGAACATCAACTTGTTTGATGTAGGGCACTTCTTTTATTACTTAGATAGCCTTTGATAGGGGAATCACCCCTAATTTGCCTCTTAGATATTCATGAGCATCCTTAGGTAATGGTTTTGTGAAGATATCGACAATTTGCTCCTTTGTGTTGACATATTCCATCTTCACTTCTTTATCTTGAACTAACTCTCTCAAGTAGTGATACTTGATTGCAATGTGCTTAGTCTTTGTGTGCATCATTGGATTCTTTGATATATTGATAACACTTGTATTATCACAATAAAGTATCACTAGTTCTGTGATCTCTTCCTTCATTCCTTTGAGTAATTTCTCGATCCATACAATGTTTGTACAGTTCATAGTAGCAGTAACAAATTTAGCTTCAGCAGTAAATTGTTAAGTAAATTTTTGTTTCTTATTAATCCATGTAAGTAGTCTCTTGCCTAAGAAAAATGCTCCTCCACTAGTGCTCTTTCTGTCTTCAATGTTTCCAGCCCAATCAACATCAGTGTAGGCCCTTAGTTCAAACTTTTCATTTTTCTTGTAGTATAAACCAAACTCTTATGTTCCTTTTAGATATCTCATTATTCTCTTCACAACGATTAAATGATTCTCCCTAGGATTAGTAGAGAATCTTGCAACTATTCCTACATAAAGCAATGTCAGGTCTACTACGTACTACATATTGCAATTTTCCAATAATAGACTTGTATAATGTTTGATTCACCTCGACCAAATCATCATTCTTTGACAACTTATGTCTTGTCACCATTGGTGTACTTACTGGTTTGGAATCCTCCAATCTGAAAGTCTTCAATATTTCTTTGACATACTTTGACTAAGTGATGTATATGTCATATTTCATCTAGAATACTTGCAAACCCACAAAAAAAATGATCTTTCCAAACATAGACATTTCAAATTCTTGCTTCATCTGATTTGCAAAATCCTTACATAAAGCATCTTGTCCTCCAAATATGATATCATTAACAAATATTTCAGATAACAAAATACCTTTTCCTTTCTCTGTCTTCATGTATAGATTTTTGTTGTCATTAGTTCTTTCAAATCCAATCTTCACAAGATAAGTATGAAGTCTCTCATACCATGCTCTTGATTCTTGTTTCAAATCATATAGAGCTTTGTGCAATCTAAATACCATGTTCTTATTGTTAAAATCAACAAAACCTTATGATTTTTCTATGTAAACTTCTTCTTGTAATATGCCATTAAAAAATGTAGATTTAACATCCATCTAATAAACTTTGAAACCTTTGTGTGTAGAATAAGCAAGCAAAGTTCTTACTCCTTGCATTCTAGCAATAGGAACAAATGTCTCCCATAGTCAATTCCTTCTTCTTATGCATATCCCTTGCAAACTAATCTTGCTTTGTTCTTTGTGACTTCACCATTTTCCTCTAGCTTGTTTCTAAATACCCACTTGGTGTCAATCACATTTTTGTCTTATGGTCTAGGAACTAGACTCCATTTTTTGTTCTTTTTTATTTGTTCAATCTCTTCTTCTATGGCTTTATACTAGTCCACATCTTCTAATGCATCTTTCACTATTTTTGGTTCCTTCATGCTCAGCAAACATGATTCACTTCTCAATCTATTTCTTGTCATTGGCCTGGCATCTTTATCTCCAATGATTTGATCAACAGGATGATGCCTTTTGACATATTTGGACAATCTTGGCTCATCTCTTGTTTCTTCATTTTTTCTTCCAGATTCAAAGTAACTATGTATATCTTTATCAGGTATTTCAGCATCTCTTTCATGTGTGTTAATCTCAAAATCAGAATGTGCATCCACTTCATTTTGTAACTCGACATCTAAATGCAACTTAGTTCCTAAATGCAACTCAACATTCACAGGATGTAACTTGGTAGTCACTAAAACTTGCTATTGGTTTCCAACTTAATTTGTAACATCTTCTTTACCAGGCATACTATCATAAAAGTATACAAATGATTTGTATTCTTTTGGTTCTTTCATAGGTTCAGCCTCATGTACTTTTGTATATTCATCAAAGTTCACATTTGCACTTTCCTCAACTTTTTTAGTGTTAGCAATCAAACATTTATAAGCTTTACTTCTTGTGCAGTATCCTAGGAATATACCTTCTTCACTTTTTGCATCAAGCTTTCCATTCCTAACATTTTTAAGAATGTAACATTTATTTCCAAATACCTTAAAGTATTTTACATTGGGTGGATGTCCATACCATAGTTTAAAATGTGCTGAATGAGTATCATTCTTGATTTGCACATGGTTCAAGGTGTAGGCAATTGTACCTACAACTTCTATCCAGTATTTCAAAGCAACATTCTTCTCCATCATGAGTGTTTTAGCACAATCCATTATAGATCTATTTCTCCTTTCAACTATTCCATTTTGTGTAGGGGTTCCAGGGGTAGATGCTTTTTTTTTGACTCCACTGTCATTATAGAATATTTCAAACTCATTTGATGTGAATTCTCCTCCTTTGTCTGATCTCAAATATTTTAGATTCTTACCTATTTCTTTCTCAACTCTTGCTAAGTACCATTTAAAATTTGAAAAGCATCAAATTTCTATTTTAGAAACATGACTATCATCATCCTATAATAATCATCAACAAATAGCATTATGTACTCATCTCCCTTGTAGCTTTGCACATCAATTGGTCTGCACAAGTTAGTATGAACAATCTCTAATATTTCTTTAGAGGTATAAGCTTTACTCTTAAAGCTTGACTTTGTCATTTTGCCTAATTGACATTGTTTGCACATTATATTGTCAAGTTTCTTCAACTTAGGAAAACTTCTAACTTTCTTCATGTCATTGATACTAACCAAGTTATCAAAATTAACATAACATAACCTCTTGTGCCAAAGCCATACAACATAAAATCTTACAACAAGACAAGTAGCATGCTCTATATCAAGATATAATAGATTACTTCTAGTTTGATCACCTTTTCCAATTAGTTTCCCATTTGTGTCATATATCTTAGCAATCTTGTTTTCAAATTCAACCTTGCATCCCAAATTGTTCAATTGTGACACACTTAAAAGATTATAGTTTAGCCCTTCAACATAGTAAGAACTGTCACATGAAATCTTATCTGTGAGTTTGATAGAATCTTTTCCTTTTATCAAACATGGTGCATCATTACCAAATCTTACACTATTTCCATCACAAAAATTAATGGTAATGAACTTACTTTTGTCTCCACTCATATGATGTGAGCATCCACTGTCAATGATCGATCTATCATTTTTGTTCACACAAGTCACAAGTGCATTTGCCTCATCTTCATCAGATTCATCCTTCATTGCAACACATGCCACTTCATCATCATGTTCATCAGAATCATCCCTTGTTTCCTCTTCAAAAATGTAGCATGACTTCTTGCATTTATCTTTGTAATCTTTTCTATCATCTTCTCTTATATTTTTGTACTTGTCACCACCTTTGTAGTTCTTATTCTGTGTACATCTTGTAGCAATATGACTAACCTCATTGCAATTGAAACAAATGATGGGTAACTTATTACACTATTTTCATCATAACAATTTAAGGTAACAAACTTACTTTTGTCTCCAGTCATATGATGTGAGCATCCAATGTCAATGATCCATCTATCATTTTTTTTCACACAAGTCACAAGAGCATTTGCCTCATCTTCATCAGATTCGTCCTTCATTGCAACATACACCACTTCATCATCATGTTCATCAGAATCATCCCTTGTTTCCTCTTTTGCAATGTAGCATGACTTCTTGCCTTTATCTTTGCAATCTTTTCTATCACCTTCTCTTCTGATTTTGCACTTGTCACCACCTCTATAGTTCTTCTTTTGTGTACATCTTGCAACAATATGACTAACCTCATTGCAATTGAAACAAATGATGGGTAACTTACCTTTGAACTTGCCTTTACCTCTGTAGAATCTTCTTACCTGTAGTGCTTCCAGTTGTTCAACACTTTTCTTATATGTATCACTATCACTGGACACATGTTTTATCTTTATTTTCTTCTGTTGCTTCACCTCATCAGAATCTTTCAATAATAACTTAGCTTTGAAAGAAGATTCAAGACTCTCAATTTTGTAATTGTCATAGTTAGATAGCTCAAAAGCAGTGAGTCTACCTACCAAACCTTCAAGGGTTAGATCATTTCCTAGAATACATCTTAGTTCTTGAATTACAGAAACTATAATAGCATAAATAGGTAGTAGTGTTCTCAAGACTTTACTTAGCACAATATCATCATCTATATGACTAGTAGCTTGTTTTATTGCACTAAAAATTTCTCTTATTCTTGCAACATATTGAGCAATATTCTCACCTTCTTCCATTTTCGTATCATCAAACTTACCTTTGAGACTCTTAGATTTGGCTCTTTGAACATTTTTGTCTCCTTCATAGATAGCGTGTAGGGCATCCCATATTTTCTTTGCAGTGTCACAGCCTTTGATATCATCAAATTTGGCATAACTTAGAGTAGAGACAATCTCTAACATCACCTAATTGTGGTCTTTCTTCTTCTTCATATCTTTAGTAGTTAGGGCTCCAACTAGATTGACATGTTCCACTGAAATGGTAGATTGTGCATGCTCTCCAAGTCCTCCAACATGTAGCTTCATCAAACTTTGTCATGCAAGAAAGTTATCTCTATTAAGCTTGAGTGCATCTCTTTTTGAAATCTTGATCTTTGTGCTTCTAATACCTTCAAACTAGTCCTCTTAAGCAGATGGCTTTGATACCAATTGTTGGAATTCTTTAAAATAACTAGGGGGGTGAATTAGTTATCCAAGGTCCAAATGTATAAATAAAACTTTTCATAGTTTACTGAACCCATAAAACATTCATTCACATGCATGCATCCATAAGATTATGCAATCACTTGAAACTTGTAGGTTACTGTCAAATCAACTTGCAGAAATGTAAAAAATGAAACATAATAGATTCATCAACACACTTGACACAATGATTTACATGGAAACCCAATTTGGGAAAAACCACTAGTAACATGCTACTATTTTTCACTCTTCTAAAGTGATGCACTATGAAAGGCCAACCCTGTTAAAGGTTACAATACACACTGTTAAATGTAACCCAGTTAAAGGATTTTAATCACTCTATTAGGAGTGAGCCTTGTTAGAGGACTTTAGGCCATTCACTTGGAATGCGACCTGGTTAAAGGATTTACAAATGACTATTAGGTCAACTTTAATCCAAAGGATTTACCTTAGACTGATACAATTGTTAAAGAGTAACAGTAGAGCTTTAATCTGATATAACCTACAACTTCTCTTGCAAATTATAGATCTCTGTTAAGTCTTCTATTCTACTTGTCCTTCATACTTTTTAGGACTGATAGCTTGTTCACCCTTCAAGCATTCATCTCCTTAAGCCTTCTTTCTTAACATGTCATTGAAAACTCTTCTCTTAGGTCACTTGATGAAGCAAAACCCTTAACTCCTTCTCTTCCTTGGGTTCTCACACATGAAAACTTTGCTTCATGACCAAACATTCCTATAAATAGGAAATTTAGATATTTTGCCCCTCATTCTCCATCGTCTGATTTAGGGTTCGGATAGATTAGGTAGGATATAATGTATATACCCCATATCTCATATTTCTTCTAGAAAATTCTCCTAGAATCCACTTTGAATTCTCCTAAAAACAATTTACCTCAAATTCTTTGCCACTAGCTCATCATCCTTGTCTTCCACCCGATTCACAAAATTCAAGAAAATAAACTTGTTGGCTCAGATTCAAAAAATCTTCAATCTTTAACATAATACATAAATGATCATTCATTTAATCACATTAAAATAATCTATTTAAATCACTCATTACATCATAAAACATGTCAAAATAGAATGAAGTAAATAATCATAGCATCAAATCAAAGTATCTAGAATCCAATAAGTCCATCACATAATCATGAGTAGAGTATATGGTCAAACACAAAATTGTTAGACATCATCATAAAGCATCATGTCACATCAATAAACATAATCATGCAGTTATGATCAAATTAAAGAACATAGTATATAACATATATGATACTGGCAAATCAACCTATAGTATCTGACCAATTAGGTCATCTCGAATGTCCTCAAACATGAGTATCAAAGTATCTCTTGAATCCAAAATATAACAAGGTACAAAATGCAAACACAAGAGGAACTACATCCTCCCCCACTATGAATAGGCTTACTCTTGGAAGCCTATAAAAAGATAAGGGTACAAATCTCTTAATTGTGTAGCATCCTCCCAAGTAGCAGAAGTCTCATCGTTCGGGTCCCATTGGACCCATACCTTCTTTAGATCCTACAATTTGAGGGTTAGCCTCTGATGTTGAAAGATATAGATGGGATCCAAAGAAAGTTTCCTATCCTCCACCTACAAAGCATTCCAGTCAAGTACATGGGTCACATCGAGAATATACTGCCTCAAAATATAAACATGGAAAACATCATGGATGCATGATAGATTAGGTGGTAACTCTAATCGATAAGCAACAGGATTGATCCTCTTGAGGATCTCAAATGGTCCAACAAAACGTGGTGCAAACTTAGAGTCTTTCCCATAACAGATGGGGCTTTTCCTCAGATGCACTCTCAAAAACACCTTGCCACCAACTAAAAAGTGATGATCCAACCTATGGGCATCTACATATTTATTTTGCATGTCCTGAGTAGTAACCAAATGATCTCTAATACAAAAAAACTGCTCCTGCATATCCTAAAGCATCTCTAGACCTAAAATCACTCATTCCTCTAAACAATCCCAACTCAAAAGGGTGTGACATGGTTTACTGTACAAGGCTTGAAAAGGTGACATGCCAGGAGAACTATGGTACCCATTGTTATTGGAAAAATCAATAGGGTACAGATAGTTGTCCCACTTCACCTGCATGTCCATCACATACATGTGAAGCATGTCTTCTAGATCCTGGTTCACTCTCTCTATCTGACCATCAATCTCTGGGTGGAATGCTAAACTAAAATTGAGTTGCATGCCCAAAGCATGTTGGAGAGATGTACACAGTGACAAAGTAAACATCAGATCTCTATTTGATAAAATCCATCAAGGGATTCCATGCAAGTGAACACTATCCTCCAAGAAAACATGTGTTATAGAAGAAGCTATGTGGGATGCTCTCATGGGAAAAAATGTGCTACCTTGGCCAACTTGTCCACTGTCACCATGATAAAATTGTGTCATCATGATGACATAGGAAACCCTATGATAAAATCAATAGATATAGTATCCCACTTCCACTTTGGAATGGCATGCGGCTGTAAAAGGCTTGCTAGATGTTGAAGCTTTGCCTTCACTCTTTGGCACCTAAGACATCGAGAAATCAAATTAGCTATTGGAATTATAGATGACATAACTTAGAGGGGGGGTGAATCAGTTACCACAAAAAAAAAAATCATGATCCCTTAGATGTCTTGAATAACTAGTTACTGTAATCACTCAATAAACATTCACAAAAATGTTGTAACTCAGTAGATTAACTTGTTACTGATCTTTAAGCATTCATAATTATTAGCATGCATACAAAATTAAATAACATGAGCACAAGAGACACCATATTTAACATGGAAATCCAATATGGGAAAAACCACCAAGTAACTAGCTACCAATTTTCACTCTTCTGAAGTGAGCCCTGTTAGGAGCCAACCCTGTTAAAGGTTACAATACATATTGTTAAGTGTGGCCCTATTAGAGGATTTAATCACCCTATTAAGAGTGGCCTTGCTAGAGGTCTTTAGAACAATTCAACTAAATTGTCACCTTGTTCGAGGATTTACAAAATGGCTGTTAAACCAACTCTGTTAAGAGATTTTGAAATCACTACTACAATGGTTAGAAAGTAACAATGAATTGACTTGAATATGATGCAACTGAATTTGTTGATTATAGATCTCTATTATGTACCATTAGATCCTCCTTAATCAAATATAGCTTTGCTGCTCCTTAATGATCTCTGATCATCCTTCAAAATTCACTCTCACAATAATTAGTCCTCCTTTACATTCATATCACATCAATTCCATCACACAATTAGAATTCACAACTTGACCTCTTATATATACCATTCAGATTATCAAGTCAGCTCATTCACAACTTGAATTCACAACTTGACCTCTTATATATACCATTCAGATTATCAAGTCAGCTCATTCACAAGTTACATTTACCAATAACCACACATCAGTCGGCTATAAATGTTACATTAAAAAAAAAAACTTTATTTCAAAAAATAATGAAATCTTTCATTGGCTAACCCTGCTCAGTAAATACTGCTAAAAAATAAAAAAATCTTGAGTTAACCATCTCAACTCAGTTAACACTGCAAAATCTGCAAAATCCTTTGGCTATCGAGTGAACTCGGTAAGAACTAAATTTCCTTCGTTGTCCATGAGAGCTCGGTAAGAACTATCTCTGCCATATTTCCCTTTGATGATCAAGTAAGCTCGGTAACAACTAAATTTCCTTACTTAACCTTGAAAGCTCGATAACAACTTTCTGCACAAGGTAAAGCCTAAGAATGCTCAGTAGATGCTGTATATCTTCTTGCAAACCTTCTGAGCTTGGTAGACTCTGTCTTATGCCTTGCTGACCAATTGAGCTTGATAGACTCTATCTGATAACTGATATGACATTTGTGTAACATCAAAGACAACACACAATTGAACAATTGTATCCAACAATCTCCCTCTTTGGCATTGATGGCAACATGACATGTTGTAGCAGAATGAAATTTGAGAACAAGTCTTCTCTGATAGAATGCTTCTCCCTCTTATATCTCATTCCACAAAAATCCTAAAATACAGTAATCTCCCTCTTTCATAGTAATCTCTCCCTCTTGAATAAACTCTCTTTTTCTTGAAAATTTTAGAAAGATATGACAGTAAATTCTCCCTCTTTGACAACACATGCCAAAGACAACACATCTTCAAGTGAAATTCAATGTACCTAAAGTACTAATTTATATGCAATGTTTTTAATACTTTGCTACATCAACTGATAGATCTTTTAATTATGTTCATGTTGATGCATCACTAAAACTATATTTTAGTGAGCTTCAGATAAGGGAATGGAACCTAACTTACCTCTTAGATACAAGAATGCATCTTTAGGTAAAGGCTTTGTGAATATGTCAGCAATTTGTTCCTTTGTATAGACATATTCTAGTCTGATCTCCTTATCCTGTATGAATTCTCTAACAAAGTGATACCTTATAGCAATATGCTTGATTTTTGAATGCATCACTAGATTCTTGGATATGTTAATTGCACTTGTATTGTCACAAAACATAACAATAGGTTCTTTGATTTCTTCCTTCATACCTTCCAATAATTGTTTGAACCACAAAATGTTTGAGCAGTTTATTGCTGCTGCAACATATTCAGCCTTTGCTGTGGACTAGGATGTATAGTTCTACTTTTTAATTGTCCAAGAAACCAACCTCTTTCCAAGAAAGAAAACTCCTCCACTTGTACTCTTTCTGTCATCAACGTTCCCTACCCAATCTGCACCAGTAAACACTTTTAAATCCAGATTTCCTCTAAGTTTATACCATAATCCACAATCTTTAGTTCCTTTCAAGTATCTCATGATCCTTTTGATTGCCATCATGTGATTTTCTTTTGGTTTTACTAAAAATCTTGCTACAATTCCTATTGCAAGGGCAATGTCTGGTCTTGTATGCACTATATACTACAACTTTCCAATCATAGATCTATACAATGTCTGATCCACTTCTTTTGATTCATCATCCTTGGTAAGTTTCAATCTAGTACACATAAGAGTCCCAATTGGTTTGCAGTCTTCCATACCAAACTTTTTTAGTATCTCCTCGATGTATTTAGATTGAGTGATGTAGATGCCATTCTTATTCTATTGAATTTGAAGACCAACAAAGAATTTGATCTCACCAAACATTGACATTTCAAATTCCTTGTTCATTTATTCTGAGAATTCTTTGCAAAGATCATCATTTCTTGTGAAAAAAGTGTCATCTACAAATATTTCTGCCAAAACAATCTTATTATCTGGTCCTTCCTTGATATATAAGCTACTATTATCATTAGCTCTTTGGAAACCAATCTAAATAAGATAGTTATGCAGTCTTTCATACCATGCTCTAGGGGCTTTTTTTAGACCATACAATGCTTTATGTAATTTGCAAACCATGTCCTTCTTGTCTGGATCAACAAAACCTTCAAGCTGTTCAATGTAAACCTCTTCATCTAGTATACCATTGAGAAATGCTGACTTGACATCCATTTGATAAACTTTGAATCTTTTTTATGAAACATATGCAAGTAAGGTTTTGACACCTTCCAATCTTGCAATAGGAGAAAAAGTTTCTCCATAGTCTACACCTTCTTCTTGAGAGTATCCTATGCATACTAGTCTAGCTTTGTTCCTTGACACCTTACCATCTTCATTTAGCTTATTTTTGAATACCCACTTAGTTCCAATCACAGTTTTGTCTTTAGGCTTGGGTACAAGAGTCCATGTTTTGTTTTTCTCTATTTTCTCTATCTCTTCATTCATAGCCTCAATCCAACTTTTATTTTCTAATGTATCTTTGACACTTCTAGGTTCAAATTTAGCAAGTAAACAAGTACTTTTAAACTTACTTCTTGTCATTGTTCCTTCAGATTTATCTCCAATGATCTGATCTGGTGCATGATGCCTCCTGACATACTTGGCTAGCATAGGCTCCTTGCCTTTTGAATGACTTGCATTGTTATCCTTTTGTGTTTCAACTTCTAGTTCTGGTTGCTCAGGCTCAGTAACTGTTGATTTGGTAGCTTCTGTTTGCAACTCGGGTCCTTGAAAATCGGTATGTATTGACTCGGTTTGAACTTCTTGCAACTCGATTATAGAAGAATCTAGAGTAGAAGATTTTTGATTGACAGGTGTACCTAACATTGTATCAAGTTCAATGAAAACAAATCTCTTGTAGTCTTCTAGTTTCCTTTTGCTTTCTTCTTCAGTTCTTTTAGCAAACTCATCAACTTTGACATGTGCACTTTCTATGACTTTGTGAGTAGACAAATTCAAACATCTATATGCTTTACTTTTGCAAGGATATCTCAAAAATATTCCTTCATCACTGCAACATTGATAGCTTCCTTCTAGTATTTGATAGCAATGCTCTTTTCAATCATTAAGGTTCTTGCACAGTCCATGATAGATCTGTTCCTTCTTTCAACTATTCCATTTTGTTCAGGAGTTCTATGTATTAAAACTTGTCTTTTGATTCCCCTTTCAATGCAAAAGTTATTGAACTCATGTGAAATGAATTCAATACCTTTGTTTGACCTCAAACATTTCAGTTTTTTGCCTATTTTCTTTTCTACTCTAGCCAAATACCATTTGAACTTCTCAAATGCTTCTGATTTCTCTCTTAGGTACATGACAGTCATCATTCTTAAGTAATTATCAACAAAAAGAATGAAGAACTTTTCACCAGTATAACTTTCAATTCCAATAGGTCCACACAAATTAGTATGCACAATTTCTAAAATTTCTTCAGACTGATAGTTCTTGCTTTTAAAGCTAGTCTTTCCCATCTTGCCAATTTGACAAGTCTTGCATAGACCAACCTCAGGTTTCTTTATGTTAGGAATGCCTCTTACTTTCTTGAATTTACTTATTTTTACCTTGTTATCAAAGTTCACATGACACAACCTCCTTTTCCATAACCAACTTTCTTCAACTTGAGCAATAAAACATGAACATTCACCAAGTTCAAGATAAAACAAGTTACCTTTTGTTTGAGTGCCAGATCCAATCAACTTTCCTTTTCCATCCAACAGTCTTGCTTTTCCATGCATGAATTTTACTTTGAATTCATTATTGAGTAGCTATGCCACACTCAACAGATTGTGTTTTAGTCCTTCTACTCAATACACATTATCACATACAAGTTCTTTGGTTAGAGAGATTCTTCCTTTTCCTTTTATGCAACAAGGTTCATTATTACCAAATCTCACATTGCCACCATCATAGTCTTCAAAATGTTTAAACTTAGTTTTATCACCAGTCATGTGATGAGAACAACCACTATCTATAATCCATGTATCATTTTTGCTCACATGAGAAATAAGTGCCATTTCTTCATCATTATCAAATTCATCCTTTACAGCAATGTAAACAATTTGATCTTCTTCTTCATCATCAGAATCATTAGAATCCTTAGCCATGAAACATGTTTTCTTACCTTTGTCCTTAAATGATTTGAAGTCTTTCTTGCCATTGCACTTGTGATCTTTTTTCTCATCCTTGTTCTGCTTACTTGGGCACCTAGCAACAACATGTCCAATTTCTTCACAAGAAAAATAGATTAGAGAAACCTTACCTTTGTATTTACCTTTGTCTCTTGAATATTTCCTTGCTAGCAGAGCTTCAACCACCTCAAGATCACTATTTGAACTCTGTTCTGATTCTTCATCACTATCTGACTGAGGATCCTTTATCTTCTTGCCTTTCTCCTTGAGTGAAAGCTTGGCTTCAAATGTTGATTCAATGTTCTTGACAGCTCGAACATAATTACCATAGTTGTCTAGCTCGAATGTAGTCAATCTTCCAACTATGGCTTCTAAATTTATCTTATGATTTGCTTCACATCTTCTTTCTTGAATTGTAGAAACTCTAATTGCATAAATGGGAAGTAAAGTTCTACGAACTTTACTTATAATTTTTTCCTCCTTGATATCTCATTTAGATGCTTTGATTTCACTAACACTTGCTTTAACTCTTTCAACATATTTTTCTATGTTTTCATCCTCTCTCATCCTCATCTGATCAAATTGTCCTCTCAAACTTTCTACCTTGTCTCTTCTCACATTATCATCTCCTTTATAGATCTCTTTCAGATTGTTCCACATTTCAAAAGTAGTTTTTCAATCCTTGATATCATCAAATTATTCATAACTTAGAGCAGATGCAATATCTATCATCATGTTGTTATGAGTCTTCTTTTCAAAAATATCATTGACAGATAATGTACCAGTAGGTTCTGCATATTTTTCATCAAGGTACTTCATACCTGAATCACCAATAGAAGCCAGATGAAGTCTCATCAAACCCTGCCATGCTAAGAAGTTGTCCATATTAAGTCTTGGAATTTCCCTCTTGTAAGACATCTTGATCTTTAGCTTAGATCCTTGAAATCTTTTCCTGCAAGTACCAAAAGCTCTGATACCGATTGTTGGAATTATAGATGAAATAACTTAGATGGGGGGTGAATCAGTTACCAAAAAAACAAATCTTGATACCTTAGATGTCTTAAATAACTAGTTACTACTGTCACTCGATAAACATTCACAAAAATATTGTAACTCGGTAGATTAACTTGTTACTGATGTTTAAGCATTCATAATTATTAGCATGCATGCAAAAGTAAATAACATGAACACAAGAGACACGAGATTTAACGTGAAAACTCAATATGGGAAAAATCGCCAAGTAACTGGCTACCAATTTTCACTCTTCTGAAGTGAGCCTTGTTAGGAGCCAACCATGTTAAAGGTTACAATACACACTATTAGATGTGACCATGTTAGAGGATTTAATCACCCTATTAAGAGTGGCATTGCTAGAGGTCTTTAGAACAATTCAACTAAACTGTCACCTTGTTAGAGGATTTACCAAATGGTTGTTAAACCAACTCTGTTAAGAGATTTTGAAATCACTACTACAATGGTTAGAAAGTAACAATGAATTGACCTAAATATGATGCAACTGAATTTTTTGATTACAGATATCTATTCTACACCATTAGATCCTCCTTGATCAAATATAGCTTTGCTGTTCCTCAATGATCTCTGATCATCCTTCAAAATTTTCTCTGACAATAATTAGTCCTCCTTCACATTCATATCACATCAAATCCATTACACACTTAGAATTTGCAACTTGACCTCTTATATATACCATTCAGATTATCAAGTCAGCTCATTCACAAGTTACATTTACCAATAAACCATACATCAGCCAGCTACAAATATTACATTAAACAAATAAACTTTATTTCACAAAATAATGAAATCCTTCATTGGCCGACCCTGCTAGGTAAATACTACTAAAAAAAAAATTAATTTCCTGAGTTAACCATTTCAACTTGGTTAACATTGCAAAATCTGCAAAATCCTTTGGCTGCCGAGTGAACTTGGTAAGAACTGAATTTCCTTCGCTGTCCATGAGAGTTTGGTAAGAACTATCTTTTCCATATTTCCCTTTGATGACCAAGTAAGCTCGGTAAAAATTGAATTTCCTTGCTTAATCTTGAAAGCTCGGTAACAACTTTCTACACAAGGTAAAGCCTAAGAACACTTGGTAGACACTATAAATCTTCTTGCAAACCTTCTGAGCTCAGTAGACTCTGTCTTATGCCTTGCCGACCAATTGAGCTCGATAGACTCTATCTAATAACTGATGTGACATTTGTGTAACATCAAAGACAACACACAATTGAACAATTGTATCCAACATCAGCAACATTGTGCCTCATCCCTACCCAAAAGTACAATTGTTTGAGGTTGGCATGTATCTTCTTGACACTGGGATGTGTGGAATATGGTGCATGATGTGCTTTGGACAAAATCAAGGTACAAAGATCACCTGACACTGGCACATATATGTGCCCCAAGTATTACAATAGTCCATCAGACTCTAGGGAATAACCTAAAAACCTCCCTCTAAGGGTATGTCTAGACTCAATCTCTAACCTCACCTATTGATACCCTGTGTCACTAGGTAAGACCTCTAAGATATGATCATGTAAATCCACTCCCAATGACAAAACTGATATCTCATGTTGTCTCTTGCTCAAGGAATCCACAACAACATTCTCTTTCCCTTTAATGTAGTGAACATTGAAATCATATTAACACAAGAACTCCATTCAGTGATGGTGTCATGCATTCAGGTTTGGTTGAGTAAAAATGTACTACAAGCTACAATGATCTCTATGCAACTCAAACATGTATCCCAAAAGGAAATGTCTCCAACGCACAAGTGCATGCACAATTTCTGCAAGTTCCAAATTGCGAGTGGGGTAGTTAAGCTCATGGTCCTTGGGTTTTCTAGACTCATATGCAATCATATGACCATCTTGCATTAGCATTGCACCAACACCCTCCAACAACGCATCTGTGAAAACCATAAAAGCACCTATAGGATTAGGCATCATAGAGCCTCAAACACTAACTCACATTGGTTTGACCAAACATACTTCTTCCCTTTCCACTAAAGTGAAGTGATAGGATGAGCCACTCATGAGAAGTTCTTCACAAATTGATAATAGTAACTTGCCAATCCCATGAAACTATAAACCTTAGAAACATTTTTGGGCATCGACCAATCCATGATAGCTCAAATTTTCTTTGGGTCTACTACAATAGCATTACCTATGATGATATGGCCCAAATACTTCACCTTAGACTAGAATAATCCACATTTACCCAAGTTTCCAAACAACAGATGGTCTCATAAGCATTGCAACACCTAGTGTAGATGGGCCTTGTGCTCCTCAATGGTCTTGGAATATATCAATATGTCATCTAAGAAAATGAGGGCATACTGATTGAGGTACGTGAAAAATACTTCATTCATCAAACTCATAAACAATGATGACATATTGGTTAATCCAAAGGGTATAATGATAAACTCGTAATGCCCATAGTGTCTACGAAAAGTTGTCCGATGAATGTCAGCCTCATGAATCCAAAGCTGATGGTATCCTGACTTCATATCAATCTTTGAGAACACTTTTTCTCCCTTCATCTGTTCAAATGAGTCATCAATCCTTGGCAAGGGGTACCTGTTCTTCACTGTCACCTTATTCAATTGTTGGTAATCAATGCATAAGCGCAATAACACATCTTTCTTCTTCAAAAAGATTATTGATGCACCCCATGGGGATATACTAGGATGAATATGACCCTTGGCCAATAATTCCTCCAAATGCAATATGAGTTCACTCAACTCTTGAGTAGTCATATGGTAAGGAGCTCATGAAATAGGCTCTACTCTTGGAATGAGATCAATACAAAAATCAATATCATGTTCTGGTAGCATACCTAGTATCTCATTAGGGAATACATCTACATACTCACAAAGGAGTGGTGATTGTCCAGTGTCACCTCATGGCTCTTAGCCTCCCCAAGGTCACTAATAGTGACCACAAACATCTAACATCTATGTCACACACTCTGCTTCAGTTGCTTTGCTCAGATCATCTGAAGTGAGATAGGACTCTAGACCTCTACAAGTTCCACCTACCCACTTGTATCATACTTACATTGTACCAACTTACATTGACAATCAATATTCACCTAATGAGATACTAACCAATCCATACCCAACATGATGTCACAAGACCCTAAGGGTAGGATGTGAAGATCAAATATGGTGGTGAAGGTGCCCAAGTCCAACACACAACCATTGACTATGGAATCCACAGTCACCTTGGAACCTATAGCTAGCTCAACCTGCCACCTATCAACCTATCATGCTATCACTAGCCCACATAGTTGAACAAGGGATGGTGAAATAAAAGAATCTGATGCGCCTAAATCCATTAATCCTATAAAATAATTACCATGCAACGTAGTTGTAGCCTCGATTATGGTACCCTAGTGCTCTACTTGACAATTTTCAACCACCACAAACACTTTGTAGCATCTTCCTGCATCACCCATGGTAGGTTCAAACATGGCTGCACCTATACTAGGTCTTGAAGATGTCTTTATAGGACACTCCATTGATTTATGGCCAAGATGACAACATGAAAAATATGCTCTTTTGAAACCAGAACTAGATCCACATCCACTGTAGGAAGCACTAGAATATGGTGCACTCCCCATGCTATAGTCCTATTGATTACCCTGAGATGGATGGCTCTGTTGGGAATTTTGACCTTTATTCTGGTCACACCCCATCCCTCCTATAACACTTGAACTTTTTCCACTCTTACGTTGATAGTTATTTGACCCTGATGATTATGACCACCTTGAGAAAGTGTTAATTGGGCTTGGCCTTGCCTTATAAATTGTGCCTGAGGGGGTGGTACACTATGTCCTGTGGAATGTGTATTGTGGCTTTGAGAGCCTGATCTAACATTAAGTCCCCTAGCCACATTTCTCTCAATAATCCTTGCCTTCTTAGTGATGAGTGCAAGTGTCTTAGGCTGATTAAGACAAACATTCCCAATGATAGAGTATTTAAGATCCCTGACAAAATATTGTGTGAGGAGTACCTTATTGTAATGGTAGTTGGAGTACTGTCTTGGCCCAAAGAACCACATCTCATATTGATCCACTGACATGTTTCCATATCTAAGTTCATGGAACTCATTAGCATGAGCCTCTCGGTACTATGGAGATAGAAATTTCTCCCTAAACCTCTCCTCAAAGATCTCCTAGGTGAGATCTATTATACTGATTTGGAGCTTCTCACTCTCCATATCCCACCACATAGATCCATGGCCTCTCAGCTATGTAACAACACAGTAGGCCTTTATGTTTCCTTTATATAGATTCAAGGAGAAGTAACACCCCATATCTAGTAACCATGTCTTAGCCATGAGACCTTCTCCTAGCCCATCAAAAAGTGGTGGTTTGGACCTCTGAAGGCCTCACATCATATCCATATGCATACAATCTCCATTATCCCAACCCTAACCTCTCCTATGGGCATATGCACCGAGTTGTGGTGCCAAAAAGGTGACAATGAAAATTTTTTTTCCTATTTTAAACAGCGCGTGCGCGCTATATAGCACGCACGTGCTTTCTAAAAAATAAAAAGTATGTATGATGGGCTGCAAACCCGCAGCCCATCATTTTCATTACCATTTTCTTTTACTCCTACAACAAGCAGCGCGTACACGAGTTGAAGACTCAACATTTGCACCACCATTTGCCAAAATGCCTCCTCGTCGACGAAATCCAAGACCACAAGCGCACCCACGACGACGCCGTAAGTTATATAAACCTAAATTTGCATTGTTTGATATATTTTTCATATTGTTTTGTAAGTTTTTTATATTATTTTGTAGGGTTTTTACAAATTTCATTTAGATTTGTTTATTTATTTGAATTTCAATTGATTTTTTATCAAAAAATGTTCATAATCAACCAGAAAATCCACAAGAACATCAAAACCCTCAAGAGCCCCAAAACTAAAACCCTCCTCAAGAAGAAGAACAAATTCCACAACCCGAACCAATTGCAAGACCTCCACCAGGCACACAAGAAAATCTAAGAAATGAAATAGAGAGAGGCAAAATTGAATTAGAAGGAATCATTGCTCGGTTGAAAGAATTCGGACAAAACAATCCAATGAGTGCTCAATTGGCATCATCCCTCGAATCCATTAACACTCAGATAGCCTCAGTTAGTGGTTAGTTAGATATTTGGCAGGCTAAGAGGGATGAACAAAAAAGATTTTATGCAAATAAATTGTCATATGAAGATGTTAAAAAAAAGGAAATACCAAAAGGTAGTATATGTGCATTATTTAGAAAACCCGGTGAGCAAAATACTATTAGAGAGGGTACTAAACGATTCCCCATCCATTGGTGCATACATGATGCTATTACAAATAATTTTTGGGATAGATAGTGGATGGTTTTTGATGCCCCTCCTTGCAACAATCACGAGGTCCCCATGTATTTTTTGAAGAAATTATATTGTGAGTTTGTCCTTGGGGAGATCCCCAATTATTTTGATATGTTAGACTCCCAGGGTAGAGGTGGGGGGTCATCATTTGAGAGGCCCGGAGCACGTCGTGACCATAATGTAGTTAGGGCACCCGTGGTCCATCCACAGCGTGAGCATGTGATTATTCCTTTAGTTGTGAAGGAACATGTAGAGGCTAGCACTCTAGGGACCATTAATGCTTTGACACAGACCCTCATCCATTCCACGAGCCCTGTGGCATTTGGTGTCCCTTAGGGACATTCTGGTTCGGCGTGCCTAAGAACATTCAAGCATTGAAGGGGACAAGACAAGGTTGGGGATAGGTTTTACCCAGCCACCCGGAGCTAATGGAGTAGATAGTTTGATCCCATGATGAAAGATGAGAGAAATTTGGCAGTTGGCAACTTTGTACTGGCCAACACTACAAGTTTCAGCATCACTCGAGATGGTGTTGTAAAATGAAAATAGAATGTGATCTCCAAAAAGTGAGAGAGGTTATTGTAGGTCTCCGCAACATGGTCCTGTAGGAACTAGAATCACATCCATACCTCGCACAAGCTCCGAGATATGCCCCGTCAAAGATCGCAACCCTATGGCATTTAGTGACCCTTGGGGACATTTCGGATTGGCGTGCCTGGGAACGTTCGAGCACTAAAGGGGATAGGATGAGGTTGGGGATAGGGTTTACCCAGCCACTCGGAGCTAACGGAGTAGACAGTTCGATCCCACGATGAAAGGTGAGAGAGATTTGGCAGTTGGCAACTTTGTACTGGCCCACACTGCAAGTTTCAGCATCACCCGAGATGGCATTGTAAAACAAAAATGAAGTGTGATCTCCAAAAAGTGAGAGAGGTTATTGTAGGTCTCCGTAACACGGTCCTGTAGGAACTAGAATCACATCCATACCTCGCACGAGCTCCGAGATATGCCGTGTCAAAGATCGCAGCCCTGTGGCATTTAGTGACCCTTAGGGACATTCTGGTTCAGCGTGCCTGAGAACTTTTGAGCACTGAAGGGGACAAGAAGAGGTTGGGGATAAGGTTTACTCGGCCACTCGGAGCTAATGGAGCAGACAGTTTGATCCCACGACGAAAGATGAGAGAGATTTGGTAGTTGGCAACTTTGTACTGGCCAACACTACAAGTTTCAGCATCACCCAAGATGGCATTGTAGAATGAAAAAGGAATGTGATCTCCAAAAAGTGAGAGAGGTTATTGTAGGTCTCTACAACACAGTCCTATAGGAATTGGAATTTCATCCATATCTTGCACGAGCTCTGAGATATGCCCCGTCAAAGATCGTAGCCCTGTGGCATTTAGTGACCCTTAGGGACATTCTGGTTTGGCGTGCCTGAGAACATTCAAGCATTGAAGGGGACAAGACAAGGTTGGGGATAGGTTTTACCCGACCACTCGGAGCTAATGGAGCAGACAGTTTGATCCCATGACGAAAGATGAGAGAGATTTGGCAGTTGGCAACTTTGTACTGGCCAACACTACAAGTTTCAGCATCACCCAAGATGGTGTTGTAAAATGAAAACATAATGTGATCTCCAAAAAGCGAGAGAGGTTATTGTAGGTCTCCGCAACACAGTCCTGTAGGAACTAGAATCGCATCCATACCTCGCACAAGCTCCGAGATATGCCCCGTCAAAGATCGCAACCCTATGGCATTTAGTGACCCTTGGGGACATTCCGGATTGGCGTGCATGAGAACGTTCGAGCACTAAAGGGGATAGGATGAGGTTGGGGATAGGGTTTACCCAGCCACTCGGAGCTAACGGAGAAGACAGTTCGATCCCACGACGAAAGGTGAGAGAGATTTGGTAGTTGGCAACTTTGTACTGGCCCACACTGCAAGTTTCAGCATCACCCAAGATGGCATTGTAAAACAAAAATGAAGTGTGATCTCCAAAAAGTGAGAGAGGTTATTGTAGGTCTCTGCAACACGGTCCTGTAGGAACTAGAATCGCATCCATACCTCACACGAGCTCCGAGATATGCTCGATCAAAGATCTCAGCCCTGTGGCATTTAGTGACCCTTAGGGACATTCTGGTTCAGCGTGCCTGAGAACGTTCGAGCACTGAAGGGGATAGGAAGAGGTTGGGGATAAGGTTTACTCGGCCACTCGGAGCTAATGGAGTAGACAGTTTGATCCCACGACGAAAGATGAGAGAGATTTGGCAGTTAGCAACTTTGTACTGGCCAACACTACAAGATTTAGCATCACCCGAGATGGCATTGTAGAATGAAAAAGGAATGTGATCTCCAAAAAGTGAGAGAGGTTATTGTAGGTCTCTACAACACAGTCTTGTAGGAATTGGAATCTCATCCATATCTTGCACGAGCTCCAAGATATGTCCCGTCAAAGATCACAGCCCTGTGGCATTTAGTGACCCTTAGGGACATTCTGGTTCGACGTGCCTAAGAACATTCCAGCATTGAAGGGGACAAGAAAAGGTTGGGGATAGGTTTTACCTGGCCACCAGGAGCTAATGGAGTAGATAGTTTGATCCCATGACGAAAGATGAGAGAGATTTGGCAGTTGGCAACTTTGTACTGGCCAACACTACAAGTTTCAGCATCACCCGAGATGGCATTGTAGAATGAAAACGGAATGTGATCTCCAAAAAGTGAGAGAGGTTATTGTAGGTCTCTGCAACACAGTCCTATAGGAATTGGAATCTCATCCATATCTTGCACGAGCTTTGAGATATGCCTCGTCAAAGATCGCATGTGGCATTTAGTGACCCTTAGGGACATTTTGGTTCGGCGTGCCTGAGAACATTCAAGCATTGAAGGGGACAAGACAAGGTTGGGGATAGGTTTTACCCGGCCACCCAGAGCTAATGGAGTAGACAGTTTGATCCCATGACGAAAGATGAGAGAGATTTGGCAGTTGGCAACTTTGTACTGGCCAACACTACAAGTTTCAGCATCACCCGAGATGGTGTTGTAAAATGAAAACAGAATGTGATCTCCAAAAAGTGAGAGAGGTTATTGTAGGTCTCCGCAACACGGTCCTGTAGGAACTAGAATCGCATCCATAGCTCACACGAGCTCCGAGATATGCCCCATCAAAGATTGCAGCCCTATGGCATTTAGTGACCCTTGGGGACATTCTGGATTGGCGTGTCTGAGAACGGTCGAGCACTAAAGGGGATAGGACAAGGTTGGGGATAGGGTTTACTCGGCCACTCGGAGGTAACGGATCAGACAGTTCGATCCCACGACGAAAGGTGAGAGAGATTTGGCAGTTGGCAACTTTGTACTGGCCCACACTGCAAGTTTCAGCATCACCCGAGATGGCGTTGTAAAACAAAAATGGAGTGTGATCTCCAAAAAGTGAGAGAGGTTATTGTAGGTCTCCGCAACATGGTCCTGTAGGAATTGGAATTGCATCCATACCTCGCACAAGCTTCGAGATATGCCCTGTCAAAGATCGCAGCCCTGTGGCATTTAGTGACACTTAGGGACATTCTGGTTCAGCGTGCCTGAGAACGTTCGAGAACTGAAGGGGACAGGAAGAGGTATATGGAGGAGACAGTTTGATCCCACGACGAAAGATGAGAGAGATTTGGCAGTTGCCAACTTTGTACTGGCCAACACTACAAGTTTCAGCATCACCCGAGATGGCGTTGTAAAATGAAAACAGAATGTGATCTCCAAAAAGTGAGAGAGTTTATTGTAGGTCTCTATAACACGGTCTTGTAGGAACTGGAATCCCATCCATACCTCGCACGAGCTCCGAGATATGCCCCTTCAAAGATCGCAGCCCTATGGCATTTAGTAACCCTTGGGGAAATTTCGGATTGGCGTGCCTGAGAACGTTTGAGCACTAAAGGGGATAGGATGGGGTTGGGGATAGGGTTTAATCGGCCACCCGGAGCTAACAGAGTAGACCGTTTGATCCCATGACGAAAGGTGAGAGAGATTTAGCAGTTGGCAACTTTGAATTGGCCCACACTGCAAGTTTCAGCATCACCCGAGATGGCGTTGTAAAAAAAAAATGGAGTGTGATCTCCAAAAAGTGAGAGAGGTAATTGTAGGTCTTTGCAACACGGTCCTGTAGGAACTAGAATCACATCCATACCTCACACGAGCTCCGAGATATGCCTAGTCAAAGATCGCAGCCCTATGGCATTTAGTGACCCTTGGGGACATTCTGGATTGGCGTGCCTGAGAACGTTCAAGCATTGAAGGGGATAGGACGAGGTTGGGGATAGGGTTTACCTGACCACATGGAGCTAACGGAGTAGACAGTTCGATCCCATGAGGAAAGGTGAGAGAGATTTGGCAGTTGGCAACTTTGTACTAGCCGACATTGCAAGTTTCAGCATCACCTGAGATGGCATCGTAAAATGAAAATGGAGTGTGATCTCCAAAAAGTGAGAGAGGTTATTGTAGGTCTCCAAAAATAGTGTTTAAAAATGCAAAAATAGCGGGGGGTCCTTTGTATGGTTTGGGAGTTTGACCATTAAAACTAGAAATTGTCCTAGTAGTAAGTGCTGGTAATAGTTTTGAAATTTGATTGTTGAGAATTGAGAAACCTCAAGTTTGGGATTTTTCTTGTTTTTTTGAGTCTATAATAACCATTTCCATCTGAAAAGTTGAGTGTTGAAACCATTTAAGAAGTATTTGCATAGTTTTCCCTAAAATTTGAGTGCATAAAAAGGGGTATGTGATTGCTCCCAAGGTGGATTTAGTGTTTTCTCCAAACAAGAGTTGCATTTTATGTTTGAAGTCATCTAATATAACCAAAGTGAAGGTGGTTGAACCATTTTGGGGTTCTAGAGACGTTGCAAAGTAAGAGTTCTAGAAAGCCCTAGGGTAAAGGGGCTAGAAAGGAGGGTTTTGTAAAAACCATTGTAAAGTTGATCATGAGACCAAAAAAATAAAAGAATCCTTGCATTTGAGTCATGTCTTAAGACTTTTTTGGGTCATGGGAGTTCCAAAAGTCAAGGGATTGTGAGTTGCTTTGTAAATGGCCTCAAACTAGGCCTAGTTGGCAGACTGAAATAGCCAGTTTTGAGTGATATTTTACAAAACAAGTGTAGTTGGTTTTGGAGTATATTTTAGAGTGAGGAAAAGGGTATTTTAATCAACCAATAGTTTAGGACTGGCAAGGGCTAGTTGGAACAAGCCTAGAAGAGGCAAAATTGAGAAAGTGTAAGAGATGAGTTGCCAGAAACAACTACTGTAGATGATGCAAATATTGATGAGTTGTAAAGTGAGGGGGAGGAAATCACTATTGAATCCTTCCTAAAAATCAATGGCTTATTAGATGAACCAATTAACACTTTTTTGAGGAGTTATGGACAAAATATGAAGGGACTAGGTACAATTGCACCTAAAAATACCCAACTAGAAAACCTGAACCAGCCAGTGGACTATTATAGGAGATAAAACCTTGAGCATACAACAAACATTGATATTAGATTAAGCTTGCTAATGCAAGATTCACAACCAGATTGGTTGTAGGAGGTTGTCACAAACCTTGGGTAACCAAATACTTGTGGGGATGAAAATGTTTCCCTTTTAATTCCATCCTCACCACATGTTGACCCCAAGGATGTCATCTAATGCTTTGAAAATGGTGGTAACCATGACGAAATAAATAGTTAACAATTTTTTGATACCCATGCCCAAAATGACTATGAATAAATTACATGAAGAAGGGTGGCTAGCTATTTGGAAATCTACTTATTTTTCTTCTCTCCCTCCTGTCATCCAAGAGAACATGTAATGAAAGAAAAATACCGTCACAATAAGAAAATATGAAAAATCATCAAAACATAAAATCTAGATTCTAAACAAATCAAAACATAAAATCTATGATTTAAACTAAATCTCATCACTTACGCATCATAACAATACGGTCCACCTTATTCATGTGGACAGTCTTGGGGAAGAGGTTGCAACAATGTATTTGGATCTAGTTGATCATTGTTTCTCTCTCTCCCTCTCTCTGCATTCAATCTAATGAGCCAACTAGATTTGCTCGACATTTTAATGTCTCAAGTATTGCCTCGTGGTCTGACTCGCAAACTCTCCAAAGATTCTTATTATGTGGTTTTCCACCATATTTTATCAAGTGGACATTTGATGCGACAACAAGATTTGAATAATGAAGAATCTTCCTCTCTGTTTGCCAATCCTCGAATAACCACAAGTTAGGGTTCTTCATAGAATATCGTCTAAGCCATGTGCCGGTTACAACCACCGCACTGACATGGTACTCTAAACCTTCACCATCTATAACTGAGTGATCCAATTTTTGTTTGGCTTGAACACAATGACACAAATAATAATCTGTCCCTTCTTCATTGTCTTTAGGTACAATAACAGCAAAAACATGGCCTGTAGTGAAAAATGTACAAAATGCGGTCATTAATTCAGAAAATACTTGCGTAAAAGTTATAAAGTTACATATTGAAATTACAAAGATATATAAATATATATATTACCAGGTTGCACTAGATCAGACAAGCGGTCAAAGTCAATAGACGATTCCATCTGTACCATTTCTAGTGCTTGTGGGGGACGATAGGTGTCAATTGGGTCCAAAACCCGTATATCCCATTTGTCCACCCATTCAATTGACTCACAGTCATCCCAATTTTCCTCTGCACATGATGGACAATAGCATGCCATTTTTCGTGTGTGGATACTCCATGAACCTGCATCAGAGCTTCTAAAAGAGTGCAACTCACTGAATCCTATTAGTGTGCAACAATCCTAATATGGTGCAATGTTAGTATTATCTATCAACCAAAAAAATCTACGAACTGTAGACTCACATTCCTTACCTAGACCCATTGTAGTGTTACACCACTGGACGATGGATTTTGCATCTGTCAATATTGCTCCATCTTTGTACTTTAGTTCTTCACGAGCTAAGGCTCTTTTGATGCATGTGCCTGCACCATCGTGCTCTCCCTTTCCATGACTAGCCTCTGTGAAATTCCACATGTATTGAATTCTACACAACTTGTGCATCCTGCTCAACCAATAGAACATCCGTGCATTCTTGAATTGAGATGCACAATTGTCTGACCAAATAATGTGCTGACGATATGTGATGCCCCTGTTAGCCAAATCTCCATAAAATAGTTGAAATCAACCATATACGAACTCCGTAGAATGTGATCGATCATCGCTGATGTAAAAATGGTACTCCCTCAAAATTTTCCTGTCATCCTCTGTACTTGTAGGTGAATGCATGAATGTTATGTGAACAAATATGGAAACATGTTGAGAAGTATAATACTTTGCTTGCACCTCATTTTGTGGTTGTAGTGTGTAGTTCTCTGCGAAATCTACAATCGAAACAATGGTATCTAGTGGAAACGTATCCTTGCACAACTTGAATTGCAAATCTAGCCATCGAGCTCTATGGGTATGCCTTGCATACTCATAAATAATGTTTTCACGAAAAATCTTCATGAACTCATACACTGGAATCTTTTCAATGACTAAATCACATCTTTTAACATGTTTCCCATCTTTTAGAGCATATGTCACTGTCTTAAATTTTCCATAATCTACTATTTCATTTCCAATTGCATGTGTACTATCCATATGTTGACAAGTTGATAAAAGTTGCAAAGAACCACAAAATAAGCATGTACCATCCAAGCATGATGTCTTGTAAAATTGTTGGCCGTCCCTTATTTCACATAAAATGTTGGATATGAATTCCCTTGAAGATCTTGGTGGCTCATTTATGTCACAATCCTGCAAAACAAACTGAGAATGCAAAATTATGCATATATGCCTAAAAACATCAAAATGGTTAGAAAAATTCAATATGTATCCTACAACAACAAGTTGTGCGTGTGTGATTTATCTTCACATAAAAAGGTTTACCCATCTCAAAAAATCTTTGACTTATTTGAATTTGAGGATACATACCAATAAATTTTGCAAAAAATTGTGTCTGAGTTGTGTCCAAAAAATGTTTTGCATGTGGCTCGCGATTTTGGCTACCAATCCTCCTTCTTACAACATCTCTTTGATTAGGGGAAACACGTGTGTTATTTTTCCAAAAATATTTGATCAATGATTTCAAGGCTTCACTAATTTATTTATCCTTTCACGGTAGTCTACTGCCAAATGTCCATAACTCATTTTTTGTTGGATCTTCCAATCTCTCACGCCTTAGCATGGCTCTCCTTAGAGTACCTCTACCAATTTTTAATATTTTTCTTGTCTTTCTCATGAGTTGAGCTTTCTTCATTTGGCTACTTACTATTGTTTATGTAAGTACTCGTCTTGCGATATTACTATCTTTGGTGTGTGATTTAGAACCCACTTTGTCATAAGCATTCATTAGATTCTTTACAATATTTTTTTCATTTGAATCATCCATCGTTCTTAGCCCAAGAATCTTCATGATAGGCCTAAATTTTAAATTCCTCATCATTTCAAAAAATAATTGGCATTGATCTATAATATTTAATTCATCAAAAAATAATCTCCACATACGATTAACTTTTTTTGACAAGTACGCTTGCTAATCTTGTCAGGCATTGATTTCAAAATGTTACTATCAATATCAATCAAATATTTTGGTCTTCTAAAACAAATTCTAGAAGGTGTTATAATCTCTTCAATTCTCTCAACATTTTGAACATCAACATAAGGTTGAGTGTATTGCGTACCTTGAACCGAAGATGATGTGCCTTGGCAATAAGATGCAAAAGATGGAATATCACCTACTTGATGTGTTGATGTTGTGCCTTCAACATGACATGATGGAGTGTGTATATCGTCAGATCTACAAATCGGTGTCTCTTCAACATGAGAGGACGATATGACTTCAACATTGGAAGATGGTGTAGCGGACGAGATGACTCCAACATTAGAAGATGGTGTAGCTTCACAATTCAATTATCTTCTTGAGCGTAACAGTCTCATTCGTTCTCTTTGTCTTTCCAATTCTTCCTCTTTGTTTCTTGGTACTGGTGGTTCTTGATCCTCTTCAAAAGTCAATTCTTCATTATTGCTTTGCAATTTTCTTTGCTCACGTAGTAATTTTATTTTATCTCTTTTAATTGCCAAATCTCTCTCCCTATCTTCATTTGTTTGATTTTTTGGTTTCTTCCTTGGCATGATGATGATTTCTACATGTCAAATTATTCAAACATTTGAATTACTTAAAATGTGTAAATTACAAATTATTCAAATACATATAAAAATTATAATTATTTGAATGAATACACAATATATATATAAAATGACTTGTCAAATTTCTAACCATTTCTAAATAACATTTCATTGAAACATACAAATTTCAATGAATTCACTATATATTAAACAACATGTCAAATTATAATCAAATTTGTATCTATATATCAACAAACAATATTTAAAATAGATTGCACTAACCTTTTCTATACAAGGAAGATTCAAAAAGTCTTCAAATTGTGTATCCAATGATTGAATTTGGTGTTTGTTAGATTCCAAAAGTGTTTGCCACCTTGAAATAGTGTTTGTTAGCTTGAAATAGTGTTTTCCACTTTGAAAGAATGTTTGTTGTGTTGAAACCCGCGATTTCTGTCGGGATAACAGAGTGCAGAACAGAACAAAAGCAGAGAAAGAATGAAACAGGCCCCAAAGTTGCTTTTTGACCTTTTTAGGTGATTTCACATAGTGTGTACGTGCTATAGCACGTACGCACTATATTAGAACACATCACTCTCCACCCTCCCTACTCTCTCTCTCTTCCTACTCTCTCTCCCCTCTCCCATCCCCTACACTCTCTCTCTCTCCCCTCTCCCATCCTTTACTCTTTAGATCTCTCACACACACTCCCATCCTCCCTCTCCCACTTCTTACTCTCTCTCTCTCTCTGCCACCTCCTACTCTCTCTCACACTCTCTCCCATCCCCTACTCTCTCTCTCACACACTCCCATCCGCTACTCTCTCTCCCCTCTCCCATCCCCTAAACTCTCTCTTTTGCAGATACACACTCCCATCGCCCTCTCTCTCTCCCCTCTCCCATCCCTTACTCTCTAGATCGCTCACACGCACTCCCATCCCTCTCTCTCCTCCTCTCCCACTCCCTCTCCCACCACCTACTATCTCTCTCTCCCTCTTTACTCTCTCTCTCTCTCTCCCATCCCCTACTCTTACTCTCTCTCTCTCCAATCCCCAACTCTCTCTCACACACTCTCCCATCCCCTACTCTCTCTGACACTCTCTCTCATCCTTTCACTCTATCTCTCTCATCTCATACTCTCTCTCTTTGTCACCTCCTACTCTCTCTCACACTCTTTCCCATCCTTTCACTCTGTCTCTCCCATCTCGTACTCTCTCTTTGCCACCCCCTACTCTCTCTCACACTCTCACACTCTCTCCTATCCCCTACTCTCTCTCTTTCATAGACACACACACACACTCACACTCCCATCCCCCCTCTCTCTTCTCTCCCATCCCCTACTCTCTAGATTTGTCACATGCACTCCCATCCCTCTCTCTCCTCCTCTCCCACTCCCTCTCCTAGGTCACCTACTATTTCTCTCTCTCAAGTTCTCTCTCTCCCTCTCTACTCTCTCTCTACCATCCCCTACTCTTACTCTCTCTCTCTCCCATTCCCAACTCTCTCTCACACTCTCTCCCATCCCCTACTCTCTCTCACACTCTCTCCCATCCTTTCACTCTGTCTCTCCCATCTCGTACTCTCTATTTGCCACCCCCTATTCTCTCTCACACTCTCACACTCTCTCCTATCCCCTACTCTCTCTCTTTCACAGACACACACACACTCACACTCCCATCCCCCCTCTCTCTTCTCTCCCATCCCCTACTCTCTAGATTTGTCACACGCACTCCCATCCCTCTCTCTCCTCCTCTCCCACTCCCTCTCCCAAGTCACCTACTATTTCTCTCTCTCAAGTTCTCTCTCTCCCTCTCTACTCTCTCTCTCCCATCCCCTACTCTTACTCTCTCTCTCTCCCATTCCCAACTCTCTCTCACACTCTCTCCCATCCCCTACTCTCTCTCACACTCTCTCCCATCCTTTCACTCTGTCTCTCCCATCTCATACTCTCTCTTTGCCACCCCCTACTCTCTCTCACACTCTCACACTCTCTCCTATCCCCTACTCTCTCTCTTTCACAGACACACACACACACACACACACACACACACACACACACACACACACTCACACTCCCAACCCCCCTCTCTCTTCTCTCCCATCCCCTACTCTCTAGATTTGTCACACACACTCCCATCCCTCTCTCTCCTCCTCTCCCACTCCCTCTCCTAGGTCACCTACTATTTCTCTCTCTCAAGTTCTCTCTCTCCCTCTCTACTCTCTCTCTCCCATCCCCTACTCTTACTCTCTCTCTCTCCCATTCCCAACTCTCTCTCACACTCTCTCCCATCCTTTCACTCTGTCTCTCCCATCCTGTACTCTCTCTCTCTGCCACCCCCTACTCTCTCTCTCACTCTCTCCCATCCTTTCACTCTATCTCTCCCATCCTTTCACTCTGTCTCTCCCATCTCGTACTCTCTCTCTGCCACCCCCTACTCTCTCTCACACTCTCACACTCTCTCCCATCCCCTACTCTCTCTCTTTCACAGACACACACACACTCTTATCCCCCCACTCTCTTATCTCCCATCCCCTACTCTCTACATCTGTCACGCACACTCCCATCCCCCCTATCTCTCTCCCTCTCCCTCTCCTACCGCCTACTAGATCTCTCTCTCTCAAGTTCTCTCTCTCCCTCTCTATACTCTCTCTCTCTCCCATCCCATCCCTTACTCTCACTCTCTCTCTCTCTCTCTCCCATCCCCTACTCTCTCTCACACTCCCATCCCCTAATCTCACTCTCTCTTTCCCATCCCATACGAGCTCTCTCTGCCACCACCTACTCTCTCTCACACTCTCTCCCATCCCATACTCTGTCTCTCTTACACACATTCCCATTCCACCTCTCTCTCTCTCCCTCTCCCACTCCCTCTCCCCCATCCCCTACTCTCTCTCTCCCCTCTCCCATCCCCTACTCTCTCTCTTTCATAGACATGCACTCCCATCCCCCCCCTCTCTCTCTCCTCTCCCATCCCCTACTCTCTAGATTTTTCACACACACTCCCATCCCCCCTCTCTCTCCCTCTCCCACTCCCTCTTGCACCACCTACTATCTCTCTCTCTCTCTCTCAAGTACTCTCTTTCCCTCTTTACTTTCTCTCTCCCATCCCCTACTCTCACTCTCTCTCTTCCATTCCCTACTCTCTCTCATACTCTCTCTCTCTCACCCCCATCCTATACAAGCTCTCTCTACCACCCCCTACTCTCTCTCAAACTCTCACACTCTCTCCCATCCCCTACTCTATCTCTCTTATACACATTCCCATTCCCCCCCCCCCCTCTCTCTTTCTCACTCCCTCTCCCATTTCCTACTCTCTCCCATCCCCAACTCTATCTCTCTTACACACTTCCATTCCCCCTCTCCCTCTCCCTCCCACTCCCTCTCCCATCACCTACTATCTCTCTCTCTCTCTCCCTCTCTCTCCCATCCCCTACTCTCACTCTCTCTCTTTGCCACCCCTACTCTCTCTCACACTCTCTCCCATCCCCTACTTTCTCTCTTACACACACTTCCATCCCCCCTCTCTCTCCCTCTCCCACTCCCTCTACCATTGCCTAATCTCTTTCTCCTCCATCCACCCTCTCTCTCCCTCTCCCACTCCCTTTGCCATTGCCTACTCTCTTTCTATCCCATCCCCTACTCTCTCTATCTCTCTGTCCCCTCTCTCATTCCCTACTCTCTCTCTTTCACACACACCCATCCCCCCTCTCTCCTCTCCCATCCTCTACTTTTTCTCTCACTCGCTCTCCCTCTCCCACTGCCTACTCTCACTCTCTCTCACTCTCTCTCTCTCTCTCTCTCTCTCTCACTCTCTCCCTCTCTACTCTCTCTCTGCTACCCCCTACCCTCTCTCACAGTTTCACACTCTCTCTCTTTCTCTCTTACACACATTTCCATCCCCCCTCTCTCTCTCCCTCTCCCACTCCCTCTCCCATCGCCTACTCTCTCTTCCATCCCCTACTCTCTCTCAAGCTACTCTATCTTCCCACTCTCCAATTCCCTACTCTCTCTCTTTCACACACATGCACTCCCATCCTCCTCTCTCTCGCTCTTCCTCTCCCACTCCGTCTCCCACCACCTACTCTCTCTCTCCCCCATCCCCTACTCTCAATCTCTCTCTCCCATCCCCTACTTTCAATCTGTCTCCCCCATCCCATACTCTCTCTTTGCCACCTCTACTCTCTCTCTCACACTTCCTCTCTCTTGCATCTTGTACTCTCTTTGCCACCCCTACTCTCTCACATTTCCTCTATCTCCTATCCTATACTCTCTCTGCTACCCCTACTCTTTCTCACTTCCTCTCTCCCCTCTCCCATCCCCTACTTTCTCTCTATCTCTCTCACACACACAAATAGCCATTCCCTTGCCCCAGCCCCCAGCTCTCTCTTGGTTTTGGTTTTCAATTTAGGTCTCAATAATGCGTGTGCACTATAGCGCGTGCGCACTACCTCGAATTCAATAGTGTTTTAATAGGGCGTGCGCGCTATAGGGTGCACGCGCTATTCAAAGCTTTGCATTAAAACCAAGCCTAAGGCTTGGTTTTGCCTTGGAGATCCAACCCAAAGGTTTGGAGTTTATAAACAGGTCTGAGACGTGTTTTCTAGCAAACGTACAAAAAATGATTGATTTTTCTTGTGTGCTCCCCTTCAAGATTCTTCGTGGTTGGGTATCGATAAGATCAGGTTACATAACATTATAGGTCTCTGTGTTAGCTATCTAACCATATAATTTATTTTTAATTTGAACTATTTTAAGTCTTTCATCTATAATTTCTTTTGAATGTATGTTCATTTTTTGTCAAAAACCACCATGTACTAATTGGGCTATAGATTTTAGCTCATTCATCGAATTTTGTAACAACTTAGTTTTTTAGAAACTAGACTCCATTCTACACACTTTGAAAAAAAGAAGTTTTGATTTTAGATTAGTTTTCAATCATTTCTAGGGGGAGCACACAGATATTTCACATTTTTGGGATGGGTCTAATTTAAAAATTCATTAAAAAAAAAATACACATTATAAAATTACCCGAAAAATCTGGGATAAACTACATAGTGTTAGGTAACTTTTGACTAGAGCGATTAAAGAATTTCTAAAAAAAAGTTAAAATTTTAGGGGGGCCACACTTTGTACTATGTTATATTTTTTTGGAATAAACAGTACCACTTTCTGTGGCCCCCTTTTTTGAGGACCTAAAACTAAACCATTTTGAAAAAAAATTAGTAGTTTAGAAACTAGATTCAAAGGACTACGACTTTTGTTTTTGTCATATCTTAAAATTTTGAGCGTAACTATCTTCAAATTCTTGTTGAAGTCCAGAATTTGCTGATTTCAGGAAAAATGTGTCCACTTATACCCCCCTTTTGGCACCACAACTTTGTGCACTTACCCCTATAGTGACCTCCACCACTAGGTGGTGTGTGAGAACACTTTCATTCATGCCTACACTCTTCTCCACCTCCCTACTTTGACATGTGGGAGTATCGATGGTGAGGTCCCTCTTCCTAGCCACAATTCTATCAATTTTCCTCAACTTGAGGTCCCAAGAAAGCTATAAGATCCTAAAGAAAATGCACCAATGCCTCAATAACAAGCTGATTTTTATTACCCTCGATCCTAACACTCCTCCTCATGGTGTTCTTCTTCATAATTATTATGTCAGTTATTCCTTTGACCACCAGGTTTACATGCAAGAGACATCTCTAAGGGAGAGACAAGATAAAAGTTAGAGTTATACACAACAAACATAAGTATCATAGCATAAGCCAAAATAAGATACTATCTATGCATAACAAAAATAATATCATAGTGGGAGCATAACATAGAGATCCCAATGTTGCAACTAGCCTCTGATACCAGATGTAATAAATTGCTCAGAGATCCTTGGAACAAGGATAAATAAAAGAAAAAAAATTTGTTTTATATAGTAATAAGCATGGATTCAAACAACATCAACATGCAATCAATCAAAAGATCACAACAGAAGACTTAACCAAGCAATGCCAAAATCCAATGGTCTCCAGGCATCACTACTTACCAGCGCATCCAAAACCAACTATGATAGTTTACACAAAAAAGAAACCCTTAGTCTTCGATCTATTGAGACCTAGGAAGGGGCGCAACCCAAGAGGGTGTCCAAAAAACCTTCAATTCTCAAACAACAAGTCCAAAGATACCTACTATTTTCCCAAGCATGTTTTTGCACAAAATTTAGATGATACTATCCAATATTGTACGACACTATACAATACTACCAGGTGATACTTTTCCAATATTGTGCGACACTTCTTACAACTACCGTGTGATACTTTCCAGTATCGCATGATATACTTTACTACTATTGTGTGATACTTTACCAGTGTCACACGATAGAACTTACTATTGTCATGTGATAGTTTCTAGTATCACACGATATTTCTTACTATAATCATGCAATACTTTTCTAGTATCACACAATGCTAAACTTTTGTCGCCTAGGATTGAAATGAAAAAGCTGACAAACAATCAGAAGAGGAAAAGAGTTAGAACCTCCACACAAGGGAGTGCCAGATCCACAATAGGCGAGGAGTAAACACTCAAAAGCATAAGTAGATCAATTAATTCTAACATCTAACCATAACATCTAATCTACAACATCTAATGTAATCATATGGAAAAGTAATATTGTAGTAGATATACATGTGCATAAATCAACTACCTCAATATACTGAAATAACACAAATCACATTGAAACATACTCTAGAAGTTACAGAGAACCATGTAAGCATCCAACTCTAGAACTGAAAATGGAGGAAGGCCAACTTTGTAGAACCCAAAGTTAGTGATAAAAGTAGCTATGCCTCCCAACTATGTAGAACCCATAGGCCCACTCTTGTCATGTTGATGGAGATAGTGATCCAACCTCAAACATAAACAATACAATCATCCATGGCTAACACTCACGTGAAACAATATAGAGGATTGAAACCAATATCATGAGATAATGCAATACAACAGGTCTTGGTCAGATGCTCTATGGGTCTACTATATAGGGACTCTGGTGGAGAGTAGATCACTTGGCATCACAGAGCCCAAGCTAAATATCATATGGAAACTCTCCCTCAAGAGGCCATCACACTGTGTCCTCAGATCAAACTATACAAACTAGTACCCTCGGATCAAACTGTATAGGCACTCACATTTTAATTATCTCAGATTTATTACCCCTTAGTTCATTTAGTTACCACTTATTTAGAAACTTCTTGAAGTCAACCTTGTCGGGAACATGACCTGGGGTTACGAGAGAAGCCCCTCCACTAGTCTACCCTACATACCCATGCTCATCACATGGTGAGTGCCCATAGGCAATGCAGTTTTCCAACCCAACCTCAATGAACATAACTCAACCAAAAGCAATTGGGAATTCAGGCCTAGAAAGAACTTGACAAGTGCATGCTCATGTGGTTGTGTGTGGGCACATCCACTACATGATGATCATAAAAAAAAAGGGCTAGATGAGAAACAAATAAAATACCAAATCACTCAACCGAGAATGTAGTTGGCAGTAAGGATTCAACACGAATCTCAATGCAATAAAATAAATTTAGGGTCGAATAAATATCCCTACAGAAAAATTGGATCTGCAACCAACTTCAGTGCCAAGAAGACCTAGGAAAGCTAGGCGACATTTAAATCGAAGAAAAAACCAAAAATGCCCAAAAACCACAAAATTAAAACCTATTATGCCATTGGGTACAAAAATCTCAAATATCAAATAAAATTTTGGTTCGAAGTCTATATGCAAAAATGGCTACCATAACGACCCAAAACCCTAAAGCCCCAAGCCAAAAAGGCTTCAAACACTCATACCTATCCAACTGTGCAAAGTTAGCATACAAAAATAGAGGGGAACACTAGTTCTTTACCTCTAAACAATTTACTACCAGAAATCAACTAAAAAATGAAGCAAAAGAAATAAAATGAGAGAGCCCTACCTCATAGCCAAAAGGGCTAAAACAAGAATGCACACATCAAAATAATCGCTTTGCGATCATTGCCAAAAGTCTTGGTAAACGAAGGTCTCCTGGAGCTAGATCCAACGAGCTCAACCTTGTGACATCCCATGCTTGTAGCTCCTATAGTGAATAAAACATTAAATCCTTCTTAAAGGATTTTGGAATTTTCTCTCCAAATTTCTATTCCACAAGTGAGAAGTGAGGAAATGATTCCCTTTTGGAATAAGTGAAATATAATATTAGGGAATTAACTAGTCCACTAGAACAACCATTTCTCAACCCGAACAAAATTGGGTAATTCCAATTAAATGGAATACAACTATGATAAAGCTATCAGGAATTAAAATAATTAAATAAAATATAAAATTCCCATAAATCATTAAATCACAATATTCCTTAATAAATTTTGCAATAAATGCGAACCTCTAAATGCACAGACATGCTCATGGGTCTGATCACATAATGCAAATGAAATCCAGATTTATTAAATCGCCAAAGGGTTTAATTACTAATTAAACAAGATACATTGCCCATATAGGGATGACATTTGCTAGGTAACACAATCAAATCACTAACTCAATCTGCCACTACCAGGGATATAAGTCCTGCACATTAAACAACACGATCAAGTGCAATTGCATATAACAATATAGTCGGAGCGATAAATGCATTAAATTAAATAAATGATCATTCATTTAAACACATTAAAATAATCTATTTAAATCACTCACTGCATCATAGAACACCTCAAAGAAAGAATGAAGTAAATAACCGTAGCATCAAATCAAAGTTTTCAGAAATTAATAAGTCCATCATATAATCATAAACAAAGTATATGTCCAAATACAAAATCACCAGATATCATCATAAAGCATCATGCCACATCAATAAGCATCATCGTGTAAATATGATCAAACTGAACAACATAGTATCTAACATATATGATATTGGAAAAATATAGTATCTAACCAATCAAGTCATCTCAAGTGTCCTCAAACATGAGTATCAAAGTATCTCTCAAATCCAAAATATAACAAGGTACAAAATGCAAACACAGGAGGCACTACATAAAAGAGGGAAAAGGTAAGCACACAAACCGATGAGGAGGAAGAAAATGTCAAAAAAGAAGGGGAATAAATAAATAAAGGAACATAAAGAAAAGACAAGAGAAGACTAAGACAACAAGAGACTAAGTTGAAAAATAGACAATGCCAACTAACAAGACAAATAGGATACAATTAAAAATATATCATGTGTGTGCAACACACACACACACACACACACACACACACACACACACACATCTATATCTATACATACATACATACATATATATAGATATCTATATCTATATACATATAGATACATACATATATACATACACATATATATCTATACACACACACACACACACACACACACACACACACACACACACACATATATACACATACATACATATATAGATATATACATACATATCTATATCTATATATACATATATTTACATACATATATATCTATATATAGACACACACACACACACACACACAATTAGAATAAAGTATGTATATCTATATTATAATTTATATCAATCGAGGCATATATGGTATTAAATCATATAGATATACATACTTTATTCTAATCTTTATGTTTATATATATGTACATATATACACGCACACATGTACATATATATACATATATTTACATATATGTATAGATATATAGATATATAGATATATACATGCATATATGTATATACATATACATGCATATATGTATAGGTATATGTATATTTGTTTTTTGCACACACGAGATATATTTTTAATTGTATCCTATTTGTCTCGTTAGTTGGCATTGTCTATTTTTCAACTTAGTCTCTAGTTGTCTTAGACTTCTATTGTCTTTTCTTTATGTTCCTTTATTTATTCATTCCCCTTCTTTTTTGACTTTTTCTTCCTCCTCAATTTGTGTGTTTACCTTTTCCCTCTTTTATTCTTCATGAGTGAGGCTTAGTCTGAACATTTTTCCATTCTATTCTTGCATTCTCTCATCTTGATGATGGATCAGAAAGTGTGATCCGAAACATCAATGCTAAATATTATATACACAATCAAATCTAGAAAGATCATGTATGTCAAAAATGGATTGTGGAAACCTGATATAATTCATGATATTTCCTAGCGTCAAAAAATAGACAAAGGAAGCAACTAAATCTGAGCCTTCCCATAAACTAAAAGAATAATATTTATTTGTAATCCAAATGACATTCAGATCTAGTGATTGAGGAAGGTGAAATAGTGGAAATCCAACTTCAGAATCACAAATAATTTCCTAATGCTAAACAATATCCTCCTAACATGGAATTTCTCTTAAAATTGGGACATAGAGAATCTGAAATCCATTCCCCTTGATTGGAACCATCAAATTTTGATCATAGGGAACCCTTGACCCAACTATTTAAATGATGTTTTTAAAATAAAAACTCCCTTATTCCTGTCGTATCCTTTAGAACTGGTTGGTAGAGATCTATGAACAAACCCTGCAAACAATGTTGACCACAATGTTTGCAATAATTTTTTTTAATAATTCAACTAGTCGTTGCAATTATGATGGACCTACCTTGAAAGCGATGGTTAGTTCCAATGGATATTTGGCCCTTGCACAACACAGCTGTTGCAAAAGCATTGTAACTACAACGACATGCTCTGATGGATAACTGTCACTTCTACAGTGCAACTATTGCATATCCATCACAATTGTGATGACAGAGTCAAAGTTTCATTCGTCGTAATTACAACAGAGTATTGTCACAATTACGATGTTGTGAACATGAACTCTTGTCCCTCCCTTCTTCCAAGTTACGATAGTGTCTTTCGTTATTGTAATTTACGACAACAAAAGTTTGACGGGAGCCGATGAGTGAGTGTGTCGCTAGGGTGATGGTTGGACATCCCAATTGCAATGGTTTGCCATCGCAAAATGACCTCAAATGTTGTAGTGAGATTTCAAAAGAAATATTTATTAGAGTTAAGAAAATAAGAAATGAAAAATAATAGATCTAAATCTATAAAAATTATTATATCTATGAAAATAAATTTATTTTATATAAAAAATAGAAAACCTTCTTAACAACAAGTATAATCACCTTATTAGGATTCACTCAAAAGTAGAGAGAGGTAGTCTAATTGGGCACTAACTAATCTCTAGAAAAAATGCACTAAAGACAAAAAAAAGAAAAGGAAAAAAGAGTCAAACTTAATTTTTTCCAGTGATTTTTTTTTGTTTTTTTTCGACTACAAACTATGCAGATCATGAAGATCAAATGCTGGAAATTTTGGAAAAACCCATGATGTTTTTGATTTTTTAAATTTTGGTCAACAATACATTTTGTCAAGAGCTTAGCCACATCCAATTAGTTGTGATGGGTAAAGGCCTTTGTACTTGAGCACATATCGAACGAGAGTTAGAGATAGAAATAAAGGATGTAGATTCAATACGATGAGGAAGCAAGCACTAATAGAACACACTCAAATTTTGCAACCCATTAGAATAGTAAGGTCTAATCCACCCAATCAATGCCAAGAACCATGCCTTTGACCTATGAGAGGATGGGTGGGAGGACAAAAGGGTGGTCTTGGACAATATATAAAATAAGGTCAAAATTTTTCTTGGTATCAAGTCTAGTACCCTTATTCAGATGAACTCCAATATATATATATATATATATATATATATATATATATATATATATATATATATATATATATATATATATATATATATATAAATCAAATTTGAATTGCTTAAAATATTATATCTTAAATAATGTATGTGAATCCCAAACTTATCCTCTACATATGTAAATCCAATTTGGAGAGAGCAATAATAAGTTTTTACTAGTGTCAAACTAAACAATAATAAAAAGAAAGAATAATAACAAGGGACACAAGCATCAAAGTTCTTGCCTAATGTACAATGTTTTTAGTGGTAAAATATGGTGAGTTGAGAAGTTATTTAATAGAGAGTGGAGAAATTATGTTATAATAGTCATTTAGAATTAGGTCATTTATCACAACTCATATATAATAACAAGTAAATGTCTAAGCTAAAAATTTCTCTACAAATTAATCTCAAATATTACATAAATAACGACTATGATATAATGACTATCATTACATCCAAATGCTTATCTTTGAAACCCAAATACGTAGAATATATTTAGAATTCTTCCTTTTGAATGGTTTTCGTGGACTGGGATAGTAAATAGAAATGGTGGTTTGAGTTTGCATGTTTGTAGACAAGAAAAATTAAAATCATATAAAAGGCATGTAGAGTGTGTAATTAAATGCCTCAAAGAAATTTGAGTTTCTAAAACAATTTTAAAAAACATATGGAGGTTGAATTATATTTGATTGAATATCCATGAAATATTGTCATGTTTTAGTTGTAATGATTTTTCAATTAAGTGTTACTCATGAAAGGCTTCTTGAAGAGAAGTAATTTTGCTAATTGGAAAAATGATTCATAATTTTAGATTGTATGATATATAATAATAATAAAACTAAAATTAAAATTATTGATAATTTTAATTTTATTATTATTTTGAATTAGTGTAAGAAAATATATCTACATCATTTTAAATTTTATTTCTTTTAATTAAGATATAAATATTAAATTTAATTATATATTTTTAATTAATTTTTTAGTTGAAGTCAATTTATTTAATTTGATAAATATATAATTTAAGTAATTGTAAAAAATAAAATATTATAGTACTAAATTAAATTAAATGAGATAATATAGTAAGTAAACTAAATTATAGCATTGTAACATAGTATATTAAATTAAATCTTTAAAAAAAAAACATTATAGTACTATCTTAAATTAAAATTGACAATATAATTAGTATATTAAATTATAACTAATAATATCTGATTAAATTATAATATTATTAAGTATATTTATAATTAATATGTAATATTTAATAAGAACTAAATGATATCACAGAAAATTTATCACACCAAAGATATCTGAACTAATAATATGTAAAATACCTAGATAAAATTATATATCAAATATCAACAAAAATTTGTAAGAATTAAATTTATTATTTTAATTAAAATATATTTAAAATAAATTTAAGACTTAATATATAATTAAGTTTATAATGATTTATTGAAATTACAATTTGAAAATTTATGTCAATATTATTTTATTATAATATTTTTCAATTTTATTAATTTTATATATTAGAAATTTAATTAAAAAATAAATTTATTGTATGAATGCAAAAGCCAAAAGTCGTATCATTCCATAATATTGAGGTATGAAATATCATATCGATATATTCGTAGGGCACCGGCTACGGGGCCCACTAGCTTGTGCCGTTTATCATAACAGTTCCGTCTTCACCTGTGTTTCGTCTTCGCCCGTTCCACCTGACACATTCTTTTGTACTGTATCATCAATTTATGTAAATATATATTATTGATTTAAATATATATTATTGATTTAAGTTTAAAGTTGAGTTACATTAAGTATTGTATTTTGATAAATCGTTAATAGACTTAAAGTATTGTTATGATATGTTAGTAACATAATTTTTATAATTAATTATTGTATGATTATTATTAATAAAAGTTAAATTCTTATGATTAAAATACAAATATTTTTTTGGATTAGGATAGTAAAGATATAGTACTCTAAAACTTTGATGATATAGAAACATACAGAATTGAATAAAAAAAACATTTATATTTTACAAATGGTCTGTAGAAATTTGATAATGTTAATTTTATGATTACTTCTGTGTTTTAAATTAAAAAGACATTTTAGTTGATGATAATTTAAATTTTTTTTAGTGAGGTAAGGTTACTTTAGTTATTATTTATATGATAAATTTTGAAATCAATTCTAATGTATTTTCTCTCTCTCTTTAATATATGAATCTTTTAGAAAAGTATATGGTTACAAATATTTTTATTAAATCTTAAGTCAAACCATTAAATAACTTGTTTTAAAGATATCATTAATCTTATTAATAAATTATTATAGATATCATCTACCATATCATTTCCAATAATTATATTTATTTATTTTTTAAAATAATAATATTTTATTCATTTACATTAATTTTAAAAAAAAAAACAATAATATCATTTTTTAAATTAAAATAATATTGATATTAATAATTAAATTAATACATATTATTCTAATGTATCTAACTCAAATAGCTTTTTAAGAAAATGTTTATTACATGATTTGTTTAAATTACTTTTATTTAAAATATTAAATTAGTAATATTCAAATATTTATTTTTAAAAATTAATAGATTGATTGAACTTAATAATAGCTTTTATTGACTTATGAAAAATAGCTTTATTTCTATTAATTTTTTATAAAATAAAAGGATAAATACATTTAGATTATTTAAATAGTTGTAAGTATATACTTTTGTAAAGATTCACAAAAATAATTACACTACAGTTAATTTTTAAATTTACAATATAAATAATAATTTCAAATACCCTACTTTCTAAATAAATAAAATTAAAAATTTTAATCAAAGATCAATATTTTAGTTTTAGTTATAAATTTTTTTAAAAAGAAAAAATAATCATAAGAATTTAACATTTAATAATAGTAATACTGATATTAATAAATAACATGTATCAATTTATATTATAGATAACATTTTAAATGTATTGTAAAATCCTAACCTAAAACTTTAAACTTAATTTGAAATATCAAATATAATTTAAATATGATATACTTTAAACTAACATATCATAACAATGTTTGGCAAATTAGGAGTTTGCAAATGTTAGTCATATCAATGAAATAAAAATAACAAAAGTTTGGCAAAATCATCAAAATCCATATTAATTACGCCGAGAGGCGTTCTATACAATGGCAGCACAAATGCCCAGCACGGGAATATGCCAAGATTCCTTGTCAATAAAAAAGAATTGGGAGCAGTTACAAACTTCCAAATTAAATATTAAAAAAGAATTTCCGAAATAATAGCTGGCCGAAATAATAGGAAGCCAAATGGAGGCCGAAATAATAGGCCCGAAAAAGTAGGGCCCGAAAAAGTAGGACCCGAAAAAATAGGGCCCGAAAAAATAGGGGCGAAATAATCTCAATATGATTTTATTTTTTGTTAAATATAATTTTGCATGCACATTCATGCTTATTTTTTGCGAGGAGTGGGGGAATTTGAAACAAATTCGTGGAATGTGAAGAGACGTCTGTTGGGGGATATGAGGAGCCTCTCAGAAGTTATAAAACGAAGGCTCCTCATTTCATTTTCATTTTATGTTTTTGCAGGAAGGAAGAGGTGGAGGTTATTGGAGGATTAGATTGGAGTTTTTGAATAGGAGTAAATTGAAGTTTTGGAGTAACATTTTTGCAGGTGAGATTTCTATTTTTTATTTACATTTTCATTTAGATTTAGATGTAGATGTAAATTGAAATTCAAAATTAGTTATAATATTCTACTTTGATTTAGATTTCAATTTTAATTAATTTCAATTTGGTTGGCTCTCCTCCACAAAAAATAGTGTATTGTGTATTTAATGGGTGCATTGGAATGCAGATTATCAGCCTAATGGCCAATCTCCAGTTTCCTCCACAAGCAAACCAATCTCTGGAAAGATCCCTCTTCCGAACCGATAGGATGTGGCAGATTTCTTTCCTCCCCGGCCTCTGAAAACAGAGGAAATTTCCAATATAGTTGCTGATTTTTGAAATGCTGCCAGGAATGCAATAGATGCAGGTATGTTTTTTTATTCTGATCTATCTTGGTTTGAAGAAGAGAATGTTCCTTTTGTTGACATAATCAGTCCTTTTACGAACAGGATTTGATGGTGTTGAGATCCATGGGGCGCATGGGTACCTTGTGGACCAGTTCATGAAGGACAGCGTGAATGATCGAACAGATGGCTATAGCGAAACATTGAAGAATTGTTGTAGATTTGCACTTGAAGTTGTGGAAGCAGTGGTGGAGGAAATCAGAGCAGAGCATGTGGGAATTCGGCTTTCTCCATTTTCGGATCATGCAGAAGCGTATGACTCAAATCCAGAGGCACTGGGACTTCACATGGCGGAGGCTCCGAATAAATATAAGATATTGTACGCTCATTTCTTTGAGCCCAAGATTGATAATTCGCAGACGACAATAGCGAGTGAAAAGAGCCTGATTCCCATAAGAACAGCATTCAAGGGAACATTTTTGGCTACAGGGGGTTATGATCGGGATGATGGTAATGAAGCTATTTCCAGTGGCAAGGCAGATTTGATTGCTTATGGCCGACTATTCTTGGTAACTGATATTTCTATTGTATATTCTCATGCCTAGCACGGGAAGTTTTAATCTATACAGTTTATTTTGTGCATTTAGTGCACAAAATAAATAATGCATATGCAATCAATTTTTTTATCAATCTTTATGATAGCTTTTTTTTTTAAATAGAAAATAAAAAATAGAAAATAGAATTTATTCTTTTATGTATGTAGAAAAAAATTAGAAAGATTTTATGTATGTAAAAAATTAAAAGAATTCTATATACATCTAGATTTTTTGAAAAGAATTCTATTTACATCTAGATATTTTGATTGAAATAACCATAATGTAAAAACAAAATATAAAATAGAAATGTTAATATATGTATGTAGAAAAAATTAGAAAGATTGCATGCATCTAAAAAAATTCTATTTACATCTAGATTTTTTTAGAATGGAAAAAAATGGATAATAGAAATATCAGTTGCATGTTTGTAGAAATAAATTAGAAAAATATGTATCTAGAAATTAAAAAGATTCTATATGTGTCTAATTTTTAGATTTTACTTTATTCTAAACTAATTATTGATGGAAATATATTTTAAAAATATTTATGTAGTTTAAAGTTTAGATTTTAATTAATTTGTATGCAAATAGGAAAAAGAATAAATATTTTATATATATGTAGATTAATTTCTATTTTTAAAATTTACAAGTAAATGAGTACTTTATTCATTTAAAGTAAACAAGTTTTTAAGTAATATATTTTTATTTTAGAAATATATTAATCATAATGTTCATTTATTATTACTTATTTAATATACTTACTCTCAAATCTAAGACAATAGAAATGATATTTTATTAACTTTGAAATAGGGAAGTGTTAAGCAAGTTCGTTTACAAAAATACCAAAAATATATTTGGCCTTTGATCAAATTGGAGTTAATATTAGAAATATAAATATGATTATTAACAATTAAGCTAAATTCAGTTCAAAACAATAATATTATTTAAATTTAAATAAATTTTTTTGAAAAGAATTCTATTTATATCTACATATTTTGATTGAATAATGTAAAAACAAAATATAAAATAGAAATGTTAATATATGTATGTAGAAAAAATTAGAAAGATTGCATGCATCTAAAAAAATTCTATTTACATCTAGATTTTTTTTAAATGGAAAAAAATGGATAATAGAAATATCAATTGCATGTTTGTAGAAATAAATTAGAAAAACATGTATATAGAAATTAAAAAGATTCTATATGTGTCTAATTTTTAGATTTGACTTTATTCTAAACTATTTATTGATGGATATATATTTTAAAAATATTTATGTAGTTTAAAGTTTAGATTTTAATTAATTTGTATGCAAATAGGAAAAAGAATAAATATTTTATATATATGTAGATTAATTTCTATTTTTAAAATTTACAAGTAAACGAGTACTTTATTCATTTAAAGTAAACAAGTTTTTAAGTAATATATTTTTATTTTAGAAATATATTAATCATAATGTTCATTTATTATTACTTATTTAATATACTTACTCTCAAATCTAAAACAATAGAAATGATATTTTATTAACTTTGAAATAGGGAAGTGTTAAGCAAGTTCATTTACAAAAATACCAAAAATATATTTGGTCTTTGATCAAATTGGAGTTAATATTAGAAATATAAATATGATCATTAACAATTAAGCTAAATTCAATTCAAAACAATAATATTATTTAAATTTAAATAAAATAAGCCATGTTTACTTTGAAACATCAAACAACTAATTAACTAATACAATAATTAAAATAAATGAATCTATTATGACATAGAAAAATATTTTCGAAGTATAATTTGTTTGTTTTTGAATCAATATGAGTTTTTTTTCTACTTGAAAAGATAAACCATCCTAATTGTCATCCTTAGTTAACCCTAACAACAACCCCTACCTTAGCCCTAGCCCCAACAATGATGTACAATATAACTATAATCCAACATTAAACTATAATTATAGCACTAAAACATATCCCTATTGATATTCTAAACTCTAATCATAACGAAAATCTTAGTCCAAACCATAATCTAAACCAAAAACCTACACACTAATATTGGTTATAGTCCAAACCTAAAATCTAACCCTTAACCATAATGTAAAAAAAAACTCCAAAATATTGATTAAAATCCTAAACCTACCTATATGGATAACCATGATATTAAACTCTAAATCCAGTCCCAAGGTCCTAACCATGGTGTAAACCTATAACTGAACTCTTAAAAAATTTACTAATCCCTGATCCTAATCACATTCCCAACTTTAAACTTGAACCATAAACCATAGTTGTAACCATAATCATAAACTTAAACAAAACCCTAACCCTAAAGGTACAATCATAAAATTAATAATAGCTTAGACCCTAATCCTAGCACAAACCACAATCATGACCAAATATAAATCTTCACCTTACCCCTAATCATAATTTCAATGTTAACCCTAACATTAGTTTCAATCCTACCATGATATGAACCCTAATATAGACTTCACCTTGATCCTCACCCTAATCTTAAGTCTAATTAAACCCTGACTAAAACCTAATCTAAATGATATATCTAACTATAATCCTAACTTTAATTATCATACAACCCAATGCTAACCCTCATGTATATTTAATCCCTAATCTTAACTCTAAATATTCTATAAACTCTAGAATTGACCTTGATTCTAACCATAACCCTAAAATCTAAATCGTAACCATAGCATGAAAGGTGGGGACCCCCACTACATGGCACAATTCTGGGTCTTGGAGCCTCGCGAAAGCACTACAGAGTGAGGAAATGTCAGAAAGGTGACATGTAGTAGCATGACGCAATTTTGGGCTTTAGAGCATTGCAGAAACAATGCAGCGTAAGGAGGTGCTAGAATGGAGACTCATGGAAAGAAGAGGAAAGACATTCATGTTGCTGGCAAAAAACTATGAAAAGAGATAACATGATGTCTTAACATCCCACAAAAAATGCAAGGTTGATCCCAAGGGGGAATTTGATTTCCCCAAAAATGAATGATGGTCATCAATGAAGGTCTTCCTCTCGAAATAGACGGCATAGATGCATCGTGAATCCTCACCAATGAAGGATTAAATCGCAACCGTCGATGTAGATTCTCCCCTCAAAAAGGATGACTGAGATGCAACAAGGAAACTCCTCCCAATGAAGGATTAAGTCACATTCATCGATCAAGATTGGCTTTATTTCCAATGGATGACTAAGATGTAGTGAAGAGATTCCTCCCAACAAACGAAGAAGATAGCACAAAAGGTGTGAACCCCCTCCATGTGGCACAATTTTGGGTCTCAAAGACTCATGAAAGCATTGTGGAGTGAGGAAATGTTGGAAAGGCAATGCATGGTAGCATGATGCAATTTTGGGCTTCAGAGAATTGAAGAAACAATGTAGCATGACGATGCATCAGAATGGAGATGCATGGAAGCATCTTGTGCAATTCTACGCTTTAGAGTGTTTCGAAGACACTAGCGTATAAAGAAAAGTTAGAATGGGAATGCATGGCAACATCTTGCACTTTTGGGAAGATGGGAAGATAGCTCGCGAAGAAATAAGAGTTATCGAATCTCGCAGCATGAATCAACCCAACCAAGAAAAAATGATCCAGCGTGGTCAATGAAGAAATCGAGCCAACACAAAATGTTAGCCGCCAAATTTAGCGATGTTAACCCTCTGCAAAGAACCTATCCCATTTAAGGTCTCTCAGATCAGACATCAGTGATGGGTTGAATAGGGGGAAAAAATAGCACACAATGCCCTCCTGAATGAAATTCTAAATGTAACACTAATAACCATGGTCCTACTTCTTTCCCTAACCTTATCCATGAGCGTGGGAATATACATATTATTATATAGGGCACCTTATATAATAATAAATATAATCTAAAATCCCAACCCTTACTCCCCTCCTTAATATAATTGTGACCATAAGAAAACTTCTAAATATAACCCTTCCTCTAACTCTAGCCTTAACCATGAGCATAACTCTAACTCTAGATCTGACTCTACCATAATTGGACACTAACCCTAACCCTAACCTTAATTTTGATCCTAACTCAAACCCTAACCCTAACTCTAACCTTAACCTTGATTCAAACCTTAACCCTAACCCTAACCCTAGCCTTACTATAACCCTAACCCTAATCATAACCATAACCATAACTCTAACCCTAACTTAACCATGGCCATAACTCTAACCCTAACCTTAACCATAAACATAACTCCAATCTGAACCTTAACCATAACTCTAATGATAACCATAACCATAATTCTATCCTTGACCTTAACCATAGCTCAAACCCTAACCCTAACTCCAACCCTAACCCTAATGCTAACCCTAACCCTAATTCTATCCCTAAGGTTAACATTAACTGTAATGTTAACTTTGTCCCTAACCATATATCTACGTATGACTATAACATTTTACATTACAATATCCCAAAAAAAAAAAAAAATTATCTAAATTAAATTCCTTATATTAAATTAAAAGATATATTTGACTCAAACCATATCCCTAACCCTATCCCCACTATAACCCTAACCATAACCATAATGATGACTCTAACCCTAACCTTAACCATGAGCATTACTCTATACCTAACATTAACCATAAGCATAACTCTACCCCTAACTCTAACCCTAATTCTAACTCTACCATAATTGGATTCTAACCCTATCCCTAACCCTAACTATAAGCATAAGTCTAACCCTAGCCTTAACCATGAGCATAACTCTAACTTTGGATTTGACTCTACCATAATTGGACTCTAACCTTAACCCTAACCTTAATTTTGATCCTAACTCAAACCCTAACCCTTTAAACTCTAACCTTAACCTTGACTCAAACCTTAACCCTAACCCTAACGTTAGCCTTACTATAACCCTAACACTAACCCTAATCATAACCATAACTCTAACCCTAACCTTAACCATGACCATAACATTAACCCTAACCTTAAGCATAAACATAACTCTAATCTAAACCATAACCATAACTCTAGCAATAACCATAACCATAACTCTATCCCTAACCTTAACCATAGCTCAAACCCTAACCCTAACACCAACCCTAACTCTAATGCTAACCCTAACCCTAATTCTATCCCTAAGGTTAACATTAACTATAATGGTAACTTTGTCCCTAACCATATATCTATGTATGACTATAACATTTTACATTACAATATCCCAAAAATAAAATATATATTTTTAATCTATATTAAACTCCTTATATTAAATTTTTAAAAATATTTTGAAGCATAATTTTATACTAACTTCATACAACTCTAATTAAAAATTAATTAACAATTTTATAGTAACCTTATCAAAATAAAAAATAAAAAGTAAATATTTTTTCTATTGCGCCACGACTGCCACTAGCTATATATACCTCTATATATATTACGCCGAGATTAATCGTTCTCGAGGCGCCTATTTTTATTTTCATTAATCCCAACTTCAATTAAAATAACTTTGGGATTAAATAAAAATAGGCGCCTCGAGAACGATTAATCTCGGCGTAATATATATAGAGGTATATATAGCTAGTAAGCAATTTTAGGAATATTGAGAAGAGCTTCGATGAATCATGAAAATCGAAATTGATGACTTAATATAGTTGTAAAATAATAAGAACAACAATGCACTTATAGGATATATCCAATAATTTGATATTAAAATGTATCTTTTGCCTCTATGAATATGGGCATATCTATTTTATTTGTTGAATATGGAACCCTAACTAAAACCCCTGAAAGACACATTCATACTTCAGCCCAAGTCATTACGCCTCTTGATTTCCCTGAATACACGTTAAAACATAAGAGGGCCAGGTTCTTAATTACTGAAAGAACATTAAATTCATCAATGCATGCTACACTTTGAATGCCAAACTACGACTTCCACAGTCCGTAGAGGATCATGCATAGGCTGGTATGCTTCACTACACATGCCAAAATACGAGATTTCAGAGTGCAGTAACTAACTAAAACATATATAGGAGCAGTAGTTTGGGATTGTTAAACTACCTGCAAATTAGAAATGAAGGCATGGTCATAGTGAAGACATGGGGATGGATATGGCCGTGAGTCAACAAAAAAGAAAAAAAAATCTAGCTGAAAGGAAAGGACAATACCGATGCCACATTTAATGTAAAAGTATTAATTTTTAAATTTCTTTCTAATTTTTATTCTAGAATTCAATTTTTCTCCTTGCGTTTATTTGTAGGAGCCAATAGAAGTTGAGATAAAAAGCTTTTCCAAAATAAAAAAATATAACAAAGTCGTTAACTATGAGAAAAATGAAAGACTATACATGTGTATTAATTGTTCAATTCTATTAGTTAAAACTAATTAGTTTTTAATAATAAATTAATCATAATAAAGAGATAAAAACATAAGAGGGACGGTAGGTAGATCTTGGGATGGAGGGAGAGAAAGTGGAAACCTAGAGAATGCTCGTGTATAGTGTAGAGTGTTATGGGCTCCATGAGTTGCGGGAGTGGGGGGCGGGTTTAGGCGAGAGGCTAACGGTAACTACGTGGTGGAGTGGGGGCCCAGGAAGCGTCACGCCTTCCACCTCGAATACTAAATATAATATTATTGTCATGCCCAACCACTCAATCTCGCGCGTGCGCCAACATGCATTCCATCCACGCCGGATTAATAATGATTAATAATATTAATAATAACAATAACTAAAAAAATAAATGCTCTGCTTACTTACCGACTCTGCACCCTTTCTTCGCCCAATCTCATCATCACATTCCACTCCCACTACCACTCCCACTTCATCAATTTCTTCTTCTTCCTCCTCGCTGTTGTTATTTTCTGTGAAGAACAATTTCTTGACAGTCCATTAAAAATATCTTCCCAACACTGTCATCATCATAGTTTACAATAAAAGTTTAAACATACCTCAATACAGCCATCAAATTTACAGCCTGATCGCCCACCATTTTGAAGCAAAACCTTTTCTTTATCTTCTTGCTTGCTCGCTTGGCAGTAGTCCGCACGCCTTTTGCTCTCCCACTCTGCCATTATAAGACTCCCCCTCCTCTTCACTGTCTTCTATCACATCTTCGCTAGGAACCTTCTTTCCTATCTTCTTTCCATCTCTTTCTGCGGAAACTTTTTGTTTTCTCGCCATGGGAGAGGCAGTGGCAACAAATGGATCATTCTCCATTAAAGGAAACGGGAATGGGCACTGTAATGGATATTCTAACGGGCATGGGCACTGTAATGGATATTCCAAGGGATCCTCCAACGGATTCTCCAACGGAATACCTCATTTGCCTTATTCCAATGGGAATACTGTACATCACAGCAACGGCCACGCCCATCACGTGTCGCCTTCTTTCGGAGACGGCCGGCGCCGCTGCTTTTGGTACGAAGAAGAAATTGAAGATGATCTCCGATGGTGCTTCGCTCTCAATAGGTAACCCCCTAAATTAAAAAGAAAACTTCTATTTCGACAGAACTTAATGTCGATGCTGGATTTCAGAAAATTTCAAAAAGCTTTTGTTTCGAAAATATAATGTTGATGCCGGATTTCAGAAAAATTGTGGCTTGTTTATTTTTTATGTGGCAGGATTCTTCATACTGGTGTCAGCGAGTACCAGGATATTGCCCTGATAGACACTCGGCCTTTCGGAAAGGTGTTTTCTGTTTCTAGAATTGTTGATTTGAAAGGAAAATATTGAGCATTTGTGAATTTACTTATCTTGTTTCTTTTGATGTTTTTGCAGGCTCTGGTGATTGACGGGAAGATGCAGAGCACGGAAGTAGACGAGTTCATTTATCAGGAGTCGTTAGTCCATCCGGCGCTCGTCTATCACTCTCAGTAAGCTCTTTTTCAGTCTCCTTCTTGTCTTCTTCTGTCTGTTGACGTAAAATATGAACCTGTTTGCGTCGATGCGATCTCAGGCCAAAAAGTGCTTTCATAATGGGAGGCGGCGAAGGATCGACCGCACGGGAGATACTGCGCCACAATTGCGTCAAGAAAGTTGTCATGTGTGATATTGATAAGGTATTTCTTGTTTTCCCCTTTCTGGTTTTGCTTTATTTCTCTTTCTCCCGCCGCCTTTGAACTAATTTATTATTTCATGTGCAGGAAGTTGTCGATTTCTGCAAAAAATATCTGGTTGTCAACCGAGAAGCTTTTAGTAATAGCCGACTGGAGCTGGTAATAAATGATGCAAGGTGAAGATTTACTTGTAATTTATGTGCAAAATTGCTATATGCGGATACTTCGCCGGAAACAGAGCTTAGAGTTTCGTTTGACGTATATGTTGTGAAATTGTCAGGACTGAGCTGCAGAGCAGACAGGAACGGTTTGATGTGATAATTGGAGACCTTGCCGACCCTGTGGAAGGAGGCCCCTGCTATCAGCTGTATACTAAATCTTTCTACGAGCTCGTTATTAAGGCTAAATTGAATCCCCAGGGCATCTTTGTCACTCAGGTGAAATAATTTCTGAAAATTTCTCTATTATTACAATAGAGCGCAAGTTCTTTCCTGCTTCGTCTCTTTAAAGCTCGGAACTAACCCTGCAAGATCCACATATCTTAAGGAATTAAGTACGCAGATGTTGCTATTCTTCTCTCTAGAACTAAAATTGTTATTTCACTGCTTTAGGCTTCCAGCTCGAACAAGATCATTTTTCTGCTAAGAAGTAAACGAAAGGCTCAAAACTTTTAATTCGAACGTTTATTTACGAGCAAAATTTTCCCCTTTTCGATCTGTAAATCTGGAAGTTCCATGCAATGCGCTGAAAGTAGAAGTGTCTCCAATAGTATAAGCCAGTAATTAAGCTAAAGCAGGTGTTCTGTCCAGGTACCAAAATTATCTTGAAGTCATTGAGGATTCAACATGTTATTCGGAAGATGTTGAATTTGACTGTGAATCCTGTGTACAAGCAGCAAAATTTATTCAGAAACATCAAATTTTCACTGTCTATGTTACTGATTTCGAATTTTTTGTCAGAATATATTCACACTCTTGAATTCAACGTTTTTAACATAGAGTTTGAATTCTGTACTGTGATCTTTTTGTAGAAGAAACATAATTTACTCAAAAACATTTAACTGAACGCCTGAATATTTCTGTATCATGAATATTCATACTTTGGGATTCAACAAACTTCAATATGTAAAATATCAAGTTTGTGATGAAGTAGTCGAGATTCTTGCGTGTTACGATTAACAGACATTGGGGTGCGTTTTTTTCAGGCGGGTCCTGCTGGCGTGCTCACACACACCCAAGTGTTCTCCTCCATTTACAATACTTTGAGACAGGTTTTCAAGCGTGAGAATCTTTTCCCTCCACTTTCTCCTTCCCTCATATTCTTCCTCTTCTTCTTCTTGTTATAACGAAGCTTTTTCTGTGGGAATTATACAGACGTGATGCCATACTCTGCTCACGTTCCTTCATTCGCCGACACGTGGGGATGGGTCATGGTAAACTCCATTAATCTCCTTCTCCTCCTCCTTTTCTTCCCTGCTTCCTCCTCCTCCTCCAAAAGTTAAAAGAGAAAAAGTGTGTAAATGCAGGCGTCAGATCATCCTCTCACCTTAGAAGCGGGAGAAATAGACGAGAGAATAAAGCAGCGCGTGAAGGGAGAGTTGCAGTTTCTTGACGGACAAACTTTCCTTGTCGCCGCCACGTTAAATAAAAGCGTTCGCAAATCGTAAATAATTGTCTTTTCTCAATTTTAATTTCCTAATTATCTCAATTAACGTAAATTGTTAATTGAATAAAAAATTAATTGGTTTTTCAGATTGTCGAAGGAAACGCACGTATACACAGAAGAGACGGCCCGCTTTATTCATGGACACGGGAAGGCAAGCCACCAGTGAAAAAAACACTCTTGTCAAATAAAAAGAAGAAAAAACAAATTCAAGTGTACACAGATGCTTGTAACTCCTCTAACCATGGAAATATAGGCATTCATGTCTAACCATGCGGAATATCGAAATTCATAAATATATATATATATATATTGTATTTTTCTATCTTATATTTTTGGTCTCTACCTAATTGTAAAAGTTTTAAATGTTATATTTATCATCTTCACACATACAAATACACCAAAAAGAGATGACTAAGATTTTGCGAGAAAGTGAGTGCAACGTTGACCTCCCTAAAATGGTTCATTCTATAATAATAATAATAATAATAATAATAATAATAATAAAACATTGTATTTGGTTTGAGGTAAACAAGCACAACTGAAATTGCTTTTCCAAAGTGGATTTTAGATAAATATCGCAAAGGAGTAGTGTAGGCGGGGCCGACGCACTCCGAACTTCCCACAAATTAAAATAATGTTTTTCCTTTTGCACTTTTAATTCGGTCCTTTCAACTTCAATTTTCATGCCCTTCTAAGCCTACACGCTAGAACTATATTTATCCTTTCAAGGAAATGCCAATAAAATTATAATTAAAAAAGGGGGAAACCAGCGTAGCAAGTCAAATTTGGTCTTCCTTCAATTGACCGCAAATATGAAATACGCCACTTGACTTATGGAGAGTCAAGGGCCTTCCAAGCTTTCTCCCCACCATAAGCCAATAAAAAATTCACTTAAGAGTTGTACGGATAACCACTCCTATAATATTAAAGAGCTAGTAAACAATTAATCAATTGACATAAAGTAGACAATATTATAGAATCATGTAGTTTGAAAATTGAATAAATGTGTATTAAAATAAAAATTATATATAAATTCTCATTATATATTGGAATAAATATTTGTAATTTTCAAAATTAATTAGAATTCAGATTATTTCAAATTTAAGATCTAATTATATCATTTAAATGACATGAGTAGATAAATCTTTATTACGTAGAGAAATTTCACTCTCTAAGAGTAAAATAATAATATTGTGTATCATAAGTGAGGCTTTATTTAGAGCCCCTTGTGTTAAGGTTAAAATAATCTTAAGCTTCTTGGGTTGATATAATCATTACAAAAGAGAGGGAAACCTCTTTTAAGCAATGCAAAATATATAACAAACAATCTTTCTTCTTTTGAACCTCTATCACGAGAATAAAGGCTCTTTCAATACTTAAATAATAACGTCTAATGTACAACAAAAATCAAATAACTAGGATGGAGAATAAAGACTCTTTTAATACTTAAATAATAATGTCTAATGTACAACTAAAACCAAATAACTAGGATGGAGAATAAAGGCTTTTTCAATACTTAAATAATAATGTCTAATGTACAACTAAAACCAAATAACTACGATGAAGAGTTCAAACATGTACTTTCCCTTATAAAAATTCTCCTTAAATGTTAAGATTAATTTAAAATGATGTTGCAATTGGAGTTATTGTTTTGATTATATATTTTCATGAACATGTTGTTCAAATATTTACTTTAAACAAGAGAATAAAAACATGATTAAGATTTTCTAGAAGAAAAAGTAGAGAAAGTAGAGCTAGATATCCAACTCAAGTACACCACAAATCTATTTTCTATATATATATTTTTATAAGTACAACACTTGGAGGATCTTGTTTAAATGATTGTTAAGGTGTGAGTTGATAATTGGTTGAATTGTAGAAAGGATGTGTACGTAACCTTAAAAACTCATTTAGAATGGTGTTCAATCTTGTGACTTTGGTTGATATGGACATTTGTTCTTTTGAACATGAAAATAATATCATTTCTTCTACGCATACATGAATCAAATATGTACTTTAAAACTACTTGAATGTGTGGCTTGAATGAGATAATAACTACTTCAACAATACAAAATTTTTAAAAAATCTATTTAGTGTGATAAATAGTTTCATGTAATCATTTGATCCAATGATGTTGATTTAAAGTATAGAAAAATAAATAAGTCTTCTTGTCCTTAATGAATATTTTACTTGGGATATATATATTTGTTGAATGTAAATAAGCTCATTTTAAGTTGGATATTATTTCTTAAAAAATATTCTTGCAAGATGCAACTAGTAAAATTTGGATTGTGCTAGCATAACTTTGTGTCATTTAATATAATTGTGTGCTCTGTAAAATGGCGAAAATAGCGAAATATGAATCGAAAAGCAGACGCCCCAATTCAAATTTCAATATACACCAGAAAAAGACAAGCTTGTAGCCTCCTCTAGCAACCTTTAATAAATTTGATGCCCTTTCATAATGAGCTCATGAACAACGCAAAGCTCGGGAAGAAAATGAAAGTAAATTCAACACTTTTGTGCGGCAACATATCAATCAAACCAAGGAGATCTTTGATAGCCAGCTCCATAAAAAAGAAGAAGGATGGCAGACTGTGTGCAAGAGGAAAAAATGATCACCATTCAGACATGTGCAAAAAGGAAGGGATGAAAATATCCATCATCATAAAAACCCTTACAGTAAAAGAGGATATGGAAGGCTCCTGAGGAAAATTCCAAACACAAATTGGAAATGCCCCAAAATCCTTGAATGATTTCAAAAGCCAATTCTATCCCCTTAGAAGGAGCCCTGGGAAATGGATCTACAGTAAAAAAATCTTTGGCATTGTCGAAGGAAAACTATGAGCGCAACTGACGGATTAGATCCTCTCACAAGGAGAAAGCATTATACATCCCGCCACATCGAAAAGGAGATCAAACTACCTTTAAACGAAATAAGGAAAGCAAAGCCTTGTTTTATGGAGAGGAATATAAGAGGTGAAGAAATTATTAGCAGTAACCTTTACAATGAAAAGCGATGGGCGGAATGTGAAAACAAGGGTATCTACATGTATTGGAATGGCCTGTCAAGGAAAAGATCTAGATTGGTGTGTATTATCTCAATGATTTGGGCTGACGAGGTAAGTAGCTTTAACTCTTTTTCTGAAAAAATTTGGTTCATTTTATGTCGAAACTCAGAAGACAAAGAGGAAATATTGAAATCCAATCTTGTCTTCTATAAGTGTCATCACATTAAATTCATAGCTTGGAAACCTAATTTACATAGAAACTATTTTGAAAATATAGAATCTATAAAATGGATGGAAAGTATAGAGATTCCATTAGAATTAATGGAAGAATCGACCATCAAAAAAATTGGTAATTCTTTAGGTACTGTAATTGGCTTTGAAGATAATTTCTGCAGAGATAATAAAATAAGGGTTTTGGTTAAAACAAACCAAAATTCAGTTAGCAGCAAAATCATTACAAACAGATCTATTTATAATTTAATCTTCAAAGAATTCTCAGGAGATATCAATAAAATTGTAGATTCAAATTTAATAAGAACCAATATCAAAAATAACATTAAAAATCACATAATCATAAAAAAGAGGACAGGCAATACAGCTAGAAGGAAGGAAGAGCAAATCAACAAGACTACAAGATCTAGAGGAAATTTGATTGAGGAACAAGCAATCAATATTAACAAGGAAAGTACTCCTGAAAGCAGGAAAAAGAGATTGACACTAGAAAGGTAACAAAGGAAATGATAGAAGCTGATGGGAAGGAAAACATTAATTATCTACACTCATTGAAAAAATTTAAAAATTGTTTGGAATGTCAACTAGAAAAGGAAGTCATAGAGGAAATGGACTTGAATATTTCAAATTTAAATAAATTGTGGCATGAAGCTCTATTAATTCAAAATGACCTAATAGAAAGTATATTGGCGGAAGAACTTCATAGGGAACATAAAGGAAAAAAAAACTCTATAGAAGCAAGGGAGACATTAGGACGTTGTGAAATTCAAATAGAGATCCAAAGGAATGAGAAAGAATTAAATCATGACTGGCATGAGGAAAAAAGAGTAGACATGAGAAAGGAACTAAACACAGAGGTTCATCAAGAATTGGCCTCTCATAAGAAGAAATCAGAGCAAGATATTATCATCCCATCAACAGACTCCGCCCAATGGAGTAATATAACAACCAGGAAAAGAGATAAAAAGAGAAGTTATAAATTTTGGCAAACCCCCAGTAATCGGTAGGATATGTTTGCATTAGATTAAAAAAAAAACCAATAATTCTCTGAGAGAGATTCCTTTCTCCTTTGATATAGATGACGTTTGGTGGAATATGATAGTAAATAGTCCTATTAAAGAAAATAGAAATACAGAGGTTGAAGATTCAAGGTCCAATAAAAACATTAATGAAGGGGAACTACAAATTAGTAATCTACTAATCAAAGAGATCATTTTAGAAGAGAACTAGGTTGGCAAGGAATCGAAAATTGTAGAAAAGGTAGTTAAAGAGTAATATCTTGAAAGTATTGGAATAGTAGAGAATTAGGAAGGTCGGAAGACTCCTATGTGTGGTAAATCAAAGAAAAAAAGAGGAAGGAAATCGTTAAAAGAAATTAGAGAGGCCACATGACAGGAAAAGGAGCAAGCCAATATTTTCGATCTATTAAAAAATGGGAAGGGGAAGTGCCATCCCAAGGAACAATGAAGATAACAACTTGGATTGCTAGGGGTCTTAATGCCCCTAGCAAAAAGTGCTTACTTAAGCATAACCTCACCCTAGTTGATTCTAATATCATATTATTATAGGAAACTAAACTTAATAAAGAAGAAGGACAGAAACTGGGTCAAAAATTGGTTAAATGGAAAACCAAGTTACAACATTCACAAGGAGCATCAGGAGGATTGGGAATAATATGGAATCCATGGCAAATCATTATAGAATTACTCTCCTCCCATTCAAATTGGATGGGAGCAAGAATAATAAGCACTAAATCTAATCTTCAAACTATCATAGTTAATGTATATGGGCCCTCACTTCCGGTAGATAAACTAGCTATCTGGAAAGAAATCAGTGCATTCATCAATTCAATGCCCCTAGAAAATATTATTATAGGGGGAGATTTTAATGTAGTTTTAAGTATGGAAGAAAAATAGGGAGGAAGCAATCAAGGATGTAAAACTATGGAAGACTTCAAAGATTGGATCTAGAAAAATTCACTCATGGATATTAAGACAAAAAATGGTATTTATACTTGGAACAAAAGAAGGAAAGGATTCTGTTATATAGCAGAATGATTGGATAGATTTCTCCTTAGAGGAGAACATGATCCGGACAAGATGATTAATGCAAAAATCCTTCCTATGGTTGGATCAGATCATTTCCTAGTAAAACTAGAAATTAAAGAACATATCAAATCAAGCAGGAATCCCTTCAAATGAGAGAAAATGTGGTTTCAAGACAAAGCTTTCATGGAACATGTCAGAGTATGGTGGTAGGAGGAACAATTCGAAGGTTCTAAAATGTTTTGCCTAGTCTCAAAATTAAAACATGTTAAAGAAAAGATATTAAAATGGAATAATCTTCACTTAAAAAACATATTTTAAGAAAAATTAGAAATTGAAGAAAAAATTGGCAAACAAAATAAAGAAATTATCTCAAAAGGAATGAATAATGAATCCTTTCTTCTAGAAAAAGAATATTCACTAAAACATGAAGAAATCCTAGCTAAAGAAGAAATATTCTAGAGACAGAAATCTAGAGAAAAATGGCTCCTAGAAGGGGACCGTAACACCAAATTTTTCCATAATAGCACTCTTTCAAACATAAATTACATTAACATTGCTAAAATTAAGAACTCAGTGGGTGAGCAAACAGAAAACCCTAATGAAATTGTAGATATTTTCATCAAATATTTCAACAATACACTTAATAATTATGACTCATCAAATAGAACCACCCAGGAAGAAATGTTAAAACATATTCGAAAGCTAATTACGGAAGAGGATAATAGATTCCTCAATGAACCTTTACTCTGCAAGAGGTGAAAACAATGCTCTTTAATATGAACCTAGAAAAATCTCTGGGTTCAGATGACTTTCAAGCCTTTTTCTTTCAACAATGTTGGGACATTTTGGGTGAAGAGTTATGGAATGCCCTAGAAGCCACACATAATGGTGGCTCTATCTTAACTGAAATTAACCACACCTTTTTGACACTCATCCCAAAAAAAGTGAGAGTATAATGCCATGAGACTTTAGGCCTATTACTTTATGTAATACTGTTTATTAAGTTTTCTCAAAAATGCTAGCTAATCATATCAAAATATTTCTTCCAAAACTAATTTCGGAAGAACAAACTAGTTTTGTTCTCGGTAGATCTATTTTAGACGGTATTTCTATTATCCAAGAAACTATTCACTTGGCTATAAAAAATAAGGAAGCATGTATGTTACTCAAACTCGATATTCAAAAAGCATATGATAAGGTAGACTGGAGATTTCTTTTTAAAACTCTTTAGGCCTTTGGCTTCTCAAAACAATGGGTCAATATTATTTTTCAATGTATTTCAACTCCCAAAATCTCAATTCTCATCAACGGAACCCCGGAAGGTTTCTTCAACATATCCAGGGGTATTAGACAAGGAGATCCTATTTCTCCATTTTTGTTCATCATTATGGCAGAAGCCTTTGGAAGAGTAATTAAAGAAGCACAATTGGAAGGGAAAATTAAAGGGGTAAGAGTCACAAGTGAAGTTGAAAACACCACCCATCAGCAATTTGTTGTTGATACCATTCTAGCTGGTATCAGTAATCTTCAAGAGGCTAATCATTTTCAACATATTTTAAACACATACTCTAAAGCATCAGGGCAAATGATAAATGCTGATAAATCAGAAATCTTCTTTCTCAATACTATTGAGGAAGTCAAAGATCAAATCTGTAATAAACTAGGATTTAAAAAAGGCAAGTTTCCATTTAAATACTTAGGGATTTATCTTGACAAAAGCAATCATAATAACCTAGGAAGGGAACATATTATTAGGAAAATTGATAACTAGTTAGAATCATGGAAAGGAAGGTGGTTAACAAAGGCTGGAAGAATGACTAAGATTAAAGTAGTATTATCGGCCATTCCTATTTATCAACTTTCATGTTCTCATCTCCCCAGAGGTATCAATTCAAAACTGGAAAGTAAACTTAGGAATTTCTTTTGGAATGGACTAGAGGAGAAGAAAAAAGCAACACTAATGAGTTGGAGTAAAATTTGCAAACCAAAAGAATATGGTGGATTAGGGATCAAAAATTTAGAATGGCAAGATGAAGCCCTTGGAGCTAAACAAGTATGGAGATTATATCAAGAAAGGGATAGAAAATGGGTAAAAATTCTATTCCACAAATATCTTAACCCTCTAGATAAAACTTCTTTATTCAGAATTAAACACCCACTCCCCCCAAAGGTTCCACAGGATGGAATTTTATAGTTGACTGCAAAAAATTGATCTCCAAGTACCTCACTTGGGATGTAGGGAAAGGAGAGGATGCTTTATTTTGGGAAGACTTGTGGAATGGATACACCCCCCCCCCCCCCCCCCCCACCTTATTAGCATAGATATTTCACCAGAAGTAATATCCCTCCTTAAAACTCTTCGTGGAAATAAAGTAAAAGGTTACATAGAAGAATCTGATTTGGAATTAGATAATAAATGGAAATGGAAACCTCTACCTGAAGAAGGAATTAACCTATCAAGGACGGAAAAGATAGAGCACATTCTAAAAAATAGAATCATTTCGTTTAAAGACAGGGAGGACAAACTTATTTGGGCAGCTTCAAAAGATGGGTGTTATAAAGTTAAGGAAGGATATAGAATGATCAAAAATTCAAAAAAAATGGAAGTTAGCACCCTTCCTATGGATTTATGCTGGGATCCTGCAGGCCTCCCTAAAGCAAGAATGTTCCTCTGGGCGGCAATGCAAAAAAGAATATTAACAGCAGACAGAATTAGGAAAATGGGTATTGAAGGACCTTCAAGATGTATCCTATGCAAAGAAGCAGAGGAAAATGCTGATCACCTCTTATATGCATGCAAATTATCTCAGGACTGTTGGAGATAACTTCAAAATAAACTAAATTGGGCCTCCCCACTAGCTAGCAATTGGATAGATCACTTATTAGGATGGCCTAAAGATGTCACCAAGAGAATCTATGGCAAAATCTGGAATATTTCTACGACAATAGCTTTATGGGAGATTTGGAAAGAATGAAATCAATGAATCTTTTTAAATCAAAGCCTATCGGAGCAAGCTCTTTATGCTAAAATAGAAGTGGTGATTTCGGAAGTGATGAATAGTGACCTTAGGAAGAGACCAAGAGAAGAAGGAACCTTCTCCAATTGGGATGCAGAAATCAAAAAAAGGTGGCCATTACTAATTAACCCCCCTTTGTATTACAAAAAGAAGAATAATCTAGCTAGACTAAACTATAAATGGGAACCTCCGCCACTGGGATGGAAGAAATTGAACTTTGATGGGGCTTCTAGAGAAAATTTTGGTAAAGTGGGAATATGATGTATAATATGGGATGAGTATGGTAATAGAATAGCAGAAAGATCCAAACCACTAGAGAAGGTGTCAAACAATATTGCTGAACTTGAAGCAGTAGTAGAAGGAATTAATCTTAGTATAAAACTTAAAATAAAAAAGCTAATGATCAAAGGGGACTCCCAAATTATTATTAATGCTCTTAGAAAAGGAGTAACACAAAATTGGGTTCTAAACTCTAAATTGGAAAATATCATCAAATCGCTTTCAGCATTGGAAGAAGTTGGATTCTTGCATATCTTTAGAGAAAGAAATAAAGAGGCCAAAAAATTAGCTAATCTGGGAACTGATGGTGTTAACACTCTATCTTTTAATCATAATCATGAATCTCTTTTATGATGGAATCCTTTAAAAATAATTTTATTCTTGCGTGAGAATTGAATCCGTATGACTTGGGCAGTACCTAATATTATGTAATCTTACTTTTGAGTGATTTATTTTTCCATGATGAATTCGAGTGGAATTTTTGTGATCATTGAGATTTCACCCCCAATATTTCACATCTAGAATTTTCCCTTGCCCTTATATATATTAATGATTGTCAAGTTTCAATCCTATCTCATAAAGTGACTGATTTCGGTAGAGTCATAGGTTGTAGTCTATTTTAGGTCTTATGGATTTGAACATCAATATATTTCATACCTTTCAAAATTGCACAATGGCATTTTGTGGGCCGATTAAACTAGAAAGATGGAATCAGCTCCTTCAGCCTTTAGACAATATGAGTTGGGTAGCTATCAGTCAGGCCTTAGGTGAAGGGATTTTCAGCTATGAATACTCCTGGAGGACTAATAGTGACATAGTAGGGCTTTGGGTTGGTTGCTTGGCTAGGGCCGGGGTTGGAAAATGGGACATCATCAGACTTACCCACAACATTTTTTACCCTTGTTAGTTAATTGGGTTAGAAATAGCTGTTGCCAACATTGATGATAGGCTCTGCATTCCCCTTCCAAAGAACTACATGGAATTTGATGTTAATAGTCCAGAATTAGGGAGGAGTCCTAGGCATCCTTGCATGGTAATGGATGAATCAACTTCAACTTTTGATTTTCTTAATCAAATGTTTTTGCATAATTAAAAACCTTCTATTAGAGTTATCAACTCAACCTAGTTGTTAGTTTCAATACCTATCAATTTGGTAATTTTGGAAATCTCTTCTCCCTTTAAGTTGTGAATGCAACACCCACTATTAGTTATTCTTGGATTTACCTTAGATGATCCATCAGAGTTGAGTTTGAACCTTCCTTGAGATGGGGGGGGGGGGAGGAGGAGCCACTTACAATCTTTCCTTTTATCTATAGATGATTTTGAACCAGACCCGACATAAGGAATTTTTAGGCCTAGCCATTTCCCACACTTCTTAACATCCTAGTGGGTCATAACATTATCACATGCATTCCTATTCCTATTTATATTGTTAATGGTATCTATGATAGATGTTTCCATCTTTTTTATGAGTTTCCTAGCTTTGATCCATCACCCTTGAAATATTCTTCTATTCTATTCTTTCCAAATTTCCCATAATATTTTTGAGGATGTTGTTATCTATAAACCCTTATAGATGTTGTATTTCTTAAAGAAGGGATATCTCTAAAGCATCTCTAGAATAGATTTAGGGAAGATTAAAGAACATCCTAACTAGGAACATGGCCACTTCCAACATTGGCTTTCTAATATATTATGAATAAAGATATGGTCTATGGTCTCTTCCTCCATTTTGCATAGAGGACATCTATTAGGGTCTTGATAACTCACACCTCTAAATTTTTCTATAGCAAGAACTTTATTATGAAGGACCATTCATGAGAATATTCTTTCCTTGGATAAATAAAGATTGTCCTGACATGGCCTAAGTGGGAGGGAATACTTGGACCTCCAGTGCTTGGAGGTAAGAAGAGAGTATCCTTCCGTGGTAGAGTATTCCCCTGATTTAGTCACCATCCCAAACTATTTTATCTAACTTCAGGTAGAATTTAATGTTTCTTGACATTGAAATTCTACCAAGAGATTATTTATTCATTAGGGGAATGTTTATGTCATTCAAGTCCTTCCACTTCCAACCTGATCCCACTGAATCATGTTCAACATAATCCTTTAGTTTGGCTATGCATTTAGCTTCCAAAATTGATCTTGATTCTTTCTAATTGTGTTCCTTGTCCAAAATTTTATTCCCGTCCCATGAATTTGACCAAAAAAATCCTCCTCCCTACATCCAATGTTATAGGTGAGTTTATCTAAAATTACACTTCTTGAGTCCATCATAAAATTCTAGATTCTAGAACCCTTGGGTGGAGATTTTTCTATGAAGATATTAATTGGATCCCACCACTTAGGTATTTTTGAATAAGAATATTTTCCAATTTAAGTTTTGAGTGATGAAACTGTTAGAAAGGACAGGGTTGCCATTACACCAAAAGATTGACCTATCAATGCCCAATACAACCAATAGTCTTATAGAGCCATAAGAGGTGGTTAATCCATATTGTGAATCCTATAAGGGACACTGGCCCATGACCAACAATCACCCTTCCAACATCACTCATTGTAACCTACAAGATCTGACCATGTGACCAAGATCTAATACCAATTATTAGAAAGGATAGGGTTATCGTTGCACCAAAAGATCAACCTATCAATGCCTCATACAACCAATAGTCTTATAGAGACACATGAGGCAGTTAAGCCATGTCACGAATCATATGAGGGACACTAGCCCACTACCAATAGAAATATCCTCCATAACAATTTGTCTCCTAAGGATTCTCCCTAGTTATAAATGTTCTTAATACTTGCCCCCTTCATCCTTTGGCCTACAAACTTATCCCATGCCATTAAAGAGATTTTCTTCTTATTTGTAACCCCTTACTAGAAGAATGAGTAGAGACATTTGTTTAGTTACTCACACTTGTTTGTTGGGAAGTCTATACACAACAACTAAAAAATAGGTTCATTGATAGAACTAATTGGGCCATTTTTTCCCTACCTATCACTAATAACCATTTCTGTTTCTAAGATTCAATTTTGTTTCTAATCTTCTCTATTGTAAGATCCCATAGTTTGGAGGATCTACATGCTATTTCTAAAGGGAAACCTAGATACTCACATGGTAAACTTCAAGGTGAGACTATTACATATATGATTTTCTATTTTTGGGGGTGTACTAAAGGAGAAAATTTATGATTTTGCAAGTTTTATTTCCTAGCTAGAGGTTTTAGTGTATAGATTCAATGTTGCCTAAAAAAAAATTCTTCTTGTTTTGTCAAAAAAAATTGTTGTTTTGTCAAAGATTCCAAATTTCTAGTAATGTTAATGCCCTTGAGTCTCCCCACTTTTTTGGCTTGAGATATAGATCTCCCAAGAGCTTCAACTAGAATGATAAATTAAAAAGGGGAGATTGGGCCCCCCTTTCTTAAACCTCTAGGGACTAGAAAGAAACCTATAGGTTAACCATTAATTAGGATAGACATCTAAGGAATATTAATACTCTCATAAATTAGGTTGATCCATTATTTGGAGAATCTAATGGCTTCAAAGCACTTAGATATGAATCTTCAATTCACTCTATCATAGGATTTCTTTATGTCTAATTTGATAAGCATAGTTGGATCTAGATTTTTTTGGACCAAGCAAAATAGCTCTTAAGAAATTATTACTCCATCATGTATCAAACTAATAGGGAAAACTCTCAATTTTTCTTCACTAATAAGAGAGGAAAGTAATTTTTGAAGTCTACTTGCTAGGGTTTTTTAATAGAGTTTATACATAGTCTGACATAGTTCTATGGGGTTTAAAGTCTTCAGGATCCTCCACTTTTTCCTTTTTTGGGATTAACACTATGAGGGTATTATTAGCCTCCCTTAGAAGATTATCAAATTTCCTGATGCCTTCCAATGCCTCAGTTATTTCCATACCCATGAATCCTAGAACTTTTGGAAGAAACAAATTGGAAACCCATATGGACCTGGGGCTTTATCCCAGTTCATTTTATTTAGGACCACTTTAACTTCTTGTTTGGTATATGTTTCCACTAATATTCTATTATGTTCCATCTTCATTAGTTTTGGAATATGTTTAAAAAACTCTTCTTGCTCTTTTAAAATAGATCCCTCCTACTTATTAGACATGCCTTCAAAGTATCTAATTTCTTCCTTCTTGATTTGTTCTTGTTCTTCCCTTACTACTCCATTAATATCTCTTGTCGATGAAATTCTATTGATTATAATTCTTTTCTTACCATTGTTATAAATCTTTTTGAGTTCTTATCCCCATCAGGCAACCAAGTTTCCTTGGACTTTTGTCTCCAAGCAATTTCTTCTTTTGCTAGGATCTCATCATAATTTTGAAGGAGGTTAGCTTCTTCCATGTATAATAATTCATCCATATCTCTTTCCATTACTTCTTTGTTTACCTCTTCCAATTTTCCTACTAAGGCTTCTTTAATTTTGAATATATTGCCAAAAGATTCCTAATTACATTCTTTCAACTTTTGTTTGATAACTTTTAGCTTGCTAACAAATATTTTTTTTGGAACCTAATACTTGTGATTCCTCCCACCATTGTTTTATTAATTTAAGACAATAATCATCCTTGAGCCATATTTTCTCAAACTTGAAAGGGTAGTCGTTAGGTATCTTATCTGTTACAAATTTAAGTTTCATAGAATAATGATATGATCTTATGGTGGGTTTCACTTCAAATCCTAGAGTAAATGAGGAATCCATTAAACTTCCAAATATGAAGAATGTATCTAGTTTCTTTGCAATATTTCTAAAACCTTTCCTTCTATTATTCCAAGTGTATGAGCCTTTTAAGTTTGCAATTTCTAGAAGTTTATTCCTACTAATCCAATTATTGAAATCATCCACTACTTTGGAGATATTTTTGATGCCTCCCTATTTCTCTGAAGGTTTAGTACTAGCATTGAAATCTCCTCCTACTAAACAAAGATCTTTATGGAAGGCCATGAGATATGCCTCTATTTCTTTTGTCCATACCTAGATTTTGTCTAAATCATGTCACTTGTTTATTTTTTACCTTATCAGGTAGATCGCTAGGCCTTGGGGAGGGAATAACTACTCTCGACTCCTCTACATGTTTTTCTTTTATAGCATCTAAGTTGCATTGATTTGAAATAGTCTTATTTACTTTCTTGTTTGTATTCATTATCTCAACTTTAGGGGGATAGAGAGTGTGGTCTTCACCAATCTCTCCTTCATCAGGGATTCCTTCTTCTACTCTATGTACTAAGGTGAAAACCCTTCTGCCTTTATCTAAAAAAAACTAGGATGTTTGGGTCAATAACTGAAAAAACTGGGTTTGGGGCATTCCTAACTTTACTTGGAGCTTTTGACTCTATGATGTTTCGCCTAAATAATTTAGGTTCTATGACTACACTTTGACCATTTATCATAATTTCAATATTCTATGGGATTTTGATATTAATATCCATATTAGCAATAATCATAGGGTAGGAGTGTGAGAATTCATCCTCTTCATAATCTACAAACTTGCCTAACTTATTGCTTATTAATTTAAGGGTTTCTTTGTTTAAGATTTCAATTAGAATATCGAGTAGGAGGATGGGTCAATCTACCTTAAATGATTGTAGATTGTTTGAATTAAATAAAGGTTATCATTCCAGAATTTTAAATGGTTGCCTTTTGAAAGATAAAGCCTTACTGCAATTTTTTTTTGCTTCAAATCTTTACTACAACAATCAATGTATAAAAATTCTTGATCCATAGTAGCTAAAACTATTTTCTTACCAAAGGTGGATTTGAGCTCTATTGTAATTTCTTCTATGCTAGATCCAACCATTGTTCATCTTGCAAAAAGATTGTACTTCTTACATTTCTTTAGGATGAAAGAGATTGAACCTTTATCTATTTCAAGGGCTAAATTCTTCAAAATAGAGTCCATATTTAGGGTTTTCATATCAATTATCAGTCTCCCTGAGAATCTTAATCATTCAAAGTGTTGTTTACTATAAAATTTGAGATGCCCATTTACAATTCTTCCTTTATTGATGTTGTTCCTAGATCTCCCAACCCTAAATTCAGAAGATGGATAATTTTGATGGAGCAGAAGGAAGCAATTAGTTCTAAAAGTTCCCCTCTTAAGGTCCTTCCTGATTTGCTATGGGCACCCACCATTCACCATGTTTTTTCTTTGAGAATCTAAAAAATGGAAAGAGCCCTAAACAAAAATACTTTGTGCCATGCTACCAAGGTCTTCATTTTGTCGATGATTTTCTTGGTCTAACTTCAATCCACCCCTCACATTCCTTTAGAAAAAAGGGATGAAAAGTAAAGATTTCTTTTGCTAACAACCATGAAAAAGAGAAGTTCTTGCCAATTGAGTATTTGATTTTCTCGAAATAGGCTTACTATATGACTAATTTTGTTGGATCGAAAAAATGATTTTTGACATAGCTATTACATATCGCACTAAAATTATTTTTAATTTCATTTCTTTTATATTAAACACCATTGATTTTTATCATTTTATTCTGTCTTTTTGTTTTTTCTTATTCTCTTTTATATTAATTTATTTCTCTTAATCTTTATTTCTCTTTAGCCTTTTCATTTGAACCTTTTTTCTTTGTTTATTGTCATTATTATTTTTCTTACTCTTGCTTGTATTTTTTTGCAGCTAGTTTGATATTTTATTTATTCTTTCATTTTTATATTTTTCTTATTTTCTTCCATATTTTTCCCACCCCTACCATTTTTATCTTTTATTCTTCCTTTTTATTTATTCTTTCATTTGTTCTCATTTGTGTGTTAATTTTTATTTTCTCCTTCTTCCCTTTTTTCCTTTATTTATCACTTTTGACAATTTTACTAATCTCTTTTTCTTATATATGTATATGTGTGTGTTTCTTTTATTATTATTATTTTCTCACTCTTGTATTTATTTATTGTATTTAACTAATTTTCCTTTTCCCCCCTTTCTTTCTCATATTATTCATTTTTTTCTCCTTTATATTTGCTCCACGCTTTTATCTTTCATTGCTCTTTAACTTTATTTTAAACTCATTTTTGTGTTTATTTCATTTTCTTAATCTTTCCTTTAATTTTTCTTTATCTATAATTTTGGTGCTCTTATTAATCTCTTATATATATATATATATATGCGTTATTTTCTTTTATTTTTATCTTTTTTTCTCCTTTTAATATTTTTGTGTGTGTATGTCCACACACACACACACACACAAACACATACATACTTTTTGAATTTAATATTTTTCTTTATTTTGATTTCTTAATTTTTAATTTTAATTTTTTCATTCCATTTATATGCTTTAGATTTTAATGTCTTTGCCTCTTCTTCTTGTTCTTTAGTTGAGTACTTAATTTTTAACATATTTTCCTAAACTTGTCTCCTCTTCCTACCTTTATTTAACCATTTAATTATGCACGTACTCCATCATTTGGGTTGTCTAGCTATTGTTTCATTTTGACAATAGATCATGTAGTATGATCCAAAATGTTGATGGTGAAAAATTATGGACAATTTAATCTAGAAAAACTCAATACTAACTTTATGTATCTATAACAAGTCAAATTAGAGCACATAATTTTAGATTATGTATTTTAATGATATACTTTTGGAACTTTTAAATTCTATATCAAGGTAACATGCAAGATTATAAGATTAACAACTCATTATTTTAGTTTAAATTATAGTGATTAAGCTAATCATTTCTTGATTACTAAAAAGGATAATTTAGGCTTATTATTTAATTTGGAAACTTGAGATTATGACAATTAAAGGAGTACAAATTAGTGGGATGTTAGTCCATTAAAAATAGAGTAACAAACAACAACTAAAAATAAAATCATAAAATCAATAAGAAAATATTTTTAATTGAAGAGTAAGTGAATTATAAACAAGAGTCGAATTATTTACCATCACATCATATAACTCTTAAACCATTATATAATATAGAAATTTAAACAAACAAAAAAAATGATCATTTGAGTTGATGCGAATAAAGATCAGATTATCTCAAAAAAGATTTAAATGTAGACAATGTAAAAATAAATCTATAATTTTATAATTTACAATGATTTTGAATTTTACAATAAAACAATTACTATCTAGATAATTAGGTATTCATGATTGTGAGGTTAAAATGATTATAAGCAAAATTGATTGATAAACTCCAAAGATGTCTAGTTATTTTCTCAATTTAAAAATATGAGGGAGTACCACTAGCATGTACTTGAATATTAGGTATGGTTATAAGAAGAACATGTTGTGCTTCATTGTTATTTTTGTTCCTCAATGGGAAGGTGTGGTGCACATGTGGAGCTAATAAATAAGCTGACTCCATTCAAAGCCCAATGATAAGTTGGAGGAGATTGAGTCTTATCTCCAAACGTGGGTTTATTAGTGCATGTCAACCGATAATGAAAGATAAGAATTGACTTCTTTTTGACATTGCGAGCACTGAGGAAGAGAATGGAAAGCCCACCACCTTTTCTTCTATCGTTGCTTTTGTGGGATGGAAAGTTGAAAGAGACATGGAAAAGGTGAAAAGGAAAATGGTGGAGAAAGAGAAGACGTCCATTTTGAATTGTTTGTTGAGGAAGGAGAAGACATGTGCCCAGCTGAGCACCAGACACAATTCAGTGTCTGCCATTATCATTTCTTTGCGCACGCCCAAAGATGAAAGATAGAAAGATGAAAGATGATCTGAAGGTGAGGTGGGTGCGCCTGCTTCCCCTCTCAAAGTGCTCTTCGATCATGTTATATTCTGTTCCAAAAGTTGCCCATTCCACTTACCTGCAATGACAAGGAGTCCAACCACACTACAACTCCTTCCTTTCCTTGCTCGTCTTAGGCATGGGAAAAATACAACACTCTAATTACTCTCCCTTATCTCTTTTCTCTCTAACATGAGTTGGGAGATATCAGACATAGAGCTACTTTATTTAGGTTAAAGAGATAAATGAATTGTTGTCTTTATGTGAAGAGTTTGAGGTGCAATATCGGAGCATGAGTTTATGTTGATATTTGTTTGTTGACAGGTAAAGACTATGGATCATCAATTTTACTAAAGTTCTCATGCACATAATCTTGATTTTATTTGGTTATAGCATACTTTTTGAGATTTCAACTATGGTAGATGGCATAACTAGGGAATATATAATCTTTAGTTCATTTTGTTATCTTTTTTTTCTAATATGAAATGGGAGGTATTACTCTTACAGTTTGAGATTTAAGAACTATAGTATTTCATTTATTTGAAGTGTCTTTTGGTGATATAGAAGAACATTTTATATTGATACCTTTTTGGTTCATAGATAAGGACTTTGGATTCTGCCAAAGTCATATAGCCTATGTTGACTCCTCTAAATTTCAAAGATAAGGACTTAAGGTTATCAATTCCACCAAAGTTAGATGGTATAGATCAAACAAACTGAATTATAAACTTTTGTAATGTTATCATTTACTTATAGTTTTCTTACTACATAGTTTATTTATTTATAGAGACTTTTAATGAAGCAAAGGATTTTACATCATCTATGAGTTCACTTCTCTATTCAATATAGAAGCACAAGTCTATGTTGACACATCTTTTACTCATAGCCAAGGATTATAGATTGCAATTCTATTAAAGTTATCTAGTATGCAATCCAAGCCTCATTATCTTAGCATACTTCTAGAGGCTTAATATAATAAAGGGACAAATTATTACCCTCACCAACTAGGCTCAATCTATTAGGTTGCAATTCTTTTGTAAGTTGTTCATATTTACTTAAAATTATTTGATTTTATTCATTGCAGATTTGTTATTATTGAAGAGCTTCTTGGGGCCCACAGAGGATTTAATATCTTCATCAAGTCCATTTTCTATTTGATATGAGACATGAGCCTATGTTGAGATGTCTTCGACTTAGAGCCAAATGGGTTATTAAGGAAGATAATGCCATGCTCACCTATTATGCTCAACTGATTGAGTAGTGATACTTTGGAGAATTTTTTAATTTACTTCAAGTTATTTCATTTCATTTAACAAATTTCTAATTTATTCTAATTTTTTAGGAGGGTGGTGTTAAGAATAGTGGATCATTGATAGATAAACAATTACAAGACGCTTGTAGATAAATTCTGAATCAAACTATGCAGAATATAAGTACTTATCTATACTATGACTTGCAACAAACTTTCTTTAGTCTTCCTTCTTCAGCAATGACAAAGATTCTTGATCATTGTATAACAAAATGAAGTTGATAACAATAAATGATGTTCATAATTATTTGTAGGTACTTAGATGCCTTTGATCGATACTTTTCCCAGTGGCAGTGGCAAGTATATATATGTGTGTGAAGAGACATGACTCCAAAGAGTCATGTCCCTATGTGGCCCAAAATCCACGTAAGGACATGCCTCTTCAAAGGCATGTTTAGTTAATGTAACTACCCAACAATTATATAAGTTGTGCCCGATAATAATCAAAGGGTTAAACAATGCTTAATACCAAGCAAGGAAAAACACGGGTATGAAACTCAATACGAGTAATGAGGCACTGATAATATGAAGCTCGACCAATTTTTTACCTTGCTGTCAACAATTCGTATGTATGACAGAGGTATATGTATAAGTGTATGTATGCATATGTAAGTATGAATATATATATGTATGCACATATCTCTGTGATACATATTAGACAGTGGTAAATTTGATGCTTATCTCTCTATAATATAAAACAGATATTAGTAACAAAATGTAGATGCTTATATCTCTATGATGCAAAGTAAATAGTGGTAGCATTCATGTTTGCTTCTTCTGATGCTAAACTTCAATAGGTGGAACATTTTATACCATCTATCACTTCATTTTTCTATTTGATATAGAAGCACAAGCTTATGTCAACATTCCTTTGAATTAGAGCCAAGGGTTGTGGTTTATCAATTCCATTGATTATGTTTAACAATTCGAACTACAACCCCTTATCAATTTATTTCTATTTGTCAAGTTTTTATTTATTATTATAAAAAACTCATTTAAAATATATATATACAAAATATAAATGTCGACTTCTAAATTTACCTTCATTTTTCAACTTTTTTCCATTAGTCATTATGGTAAGCATCTCTTCAATAGCCATCATAACTTACACCTATAAGTTTCTATAAAGAATTTTTGATTGACAATATTAATTGAAGAGAATATTTAGTAGTAAACTTTCCATCATATGTGTGCATGCCCACTTACTCATATGTGTGTGTGTGTGAAGGATCATAGTGCACCAAATTATACCCTTAAGTGGCAGTAAAAAATTAGCAAATCATGGTTATGTCAAATTGACGTACAATTTTGAACTTTATATTAAAAATTCATAAGAATAGAATCTGTACGAAATTGAATGTAGTTTCTAAATTACTAGGCCTTATCTGAAAAATATGATTGGTCAAAAACTTGGATTTTAATGTAGTAGCATTTAAAATTTTTAGGAAAAAAGAAGAAGTAGGTGTATATTTGACTAACTTAATCACAATTAAATTATAATATTTTTTTATAAGATTCTAGATATTAGAAGAAGACTCATGCTCAAATGTGATGCACATTTTTAGGTATTTTTATTCCAAATAAATAATTAATTATGAAATTTTTGCTACAATATTTTTAGAATAAAAAGTTCTTATGTTCGACCACCTTAACAAATTCAAGGCATCACAAAAATAATTTATTTGTTATTTTCCTTGTAGTAGATGAAGTATAAAATGTGACACATCTTTCAAATTTAAAAAATGTTATACCATTTGAAAGTGAATGTTGTTTTTAAATCCATATGTCAATCAACACTTTGTAGCCATCTCCATTAGAAATTAAGTCACAATTATGCATTGAACATATAATTTGACATAAATTATATTGATAGAACCTTGAGAATGATCTCAAGAAACCCTTTTCATTTCATTGATCAAATGGATGAAATAAGAGTTGTTAGATGGTTAGTCAAAGTCTAGATCTAAGATAAACATGGTAGAAACATATTTTGTTGTTGTATAATGGGAAAAAAGGGATCATAGTGTATTCTATGACCCCTTTCGACCTATTTGAACACATGATTATGTTCTTAGGGGTCCTAGGACCCCTTGGAACATATGTTTTCATATAATGTGTTGATAGGTGATGCAAGAGCATCTTGGGTACTTTGGAAATCTTTCATCACCCAAAAAGATTTCCTTCCTTTGTTCTTGTTTTTTTCTTTGAAGAATGGTCATTTTTAAATCATTTTTTCTCTTTCTATGTAGTTATCTTCTTAATTTGGACCTATTGTGGTTCCTTTTTCTAAGAGCGCAAAAATTAATTCCATTATTTGTGGGAGTTATCCTTCTCTTTATTTGAGATGTGTTGATTTCCTGATAACTCAAGTAACATGTAGGTTTGGCTTCAACAAAGTTTTGTTGATATCTTGGCATTCCAAACACTTGGGAAACTCTTTTTAAATCACATCTATACCTATCACTGTCCCCATGGAAGTTATCTTCTTATTTGAAATTTTGTTGAATTCTCCTTTGGGGTAGGTGTAAGAATCTGCCTTAGGGAAGAATTTACCCAAGACCAAGAAACTCAAAAGACAAGCGCAAATTAGACCAGAGTATGATTAGAATAACTGTATAGTATTCAATACAATGTACAAGTACACTAGGAGTGCCTCAATATAGAGGCCTCTGAGATGCATCTAGAATGCCTCAGGATCAACATCATGATAAGTCCAACAATTAGGCACATATCCACCAGATATGGGTTATCCTCCATTAAGCACATAACTAAGTGTAATGATGAGAGGATAAGCCTACAAAGGTGAAACACACACACATCAATATTGTAGACAACATGTGCTAAATTAGGAGTGCAAAAAATTGTGTTGTCTACATGACAACTCAAGAAGGTGCACAAAATCCTAAGTGTCTCATAAAGAGAAATAATAAAATAATGCACTAACCTAAGTAAACTTAAGTAAAGTGTAAATAGTAAATACCTATTTACACCAACAGCCCCCCTTAAGTGCAACTTAGGGGAGTGCACTTAAGCTCACTAATGCATAATGAGTCCAGGTTACAAGGCCATGTTAGGTACCCATGTACAAAAGCAATGCTAAGAATGATGCAATGCAATCTCTCATAAAGTAGAGAAAGAGGGAAAACCTCATGGGAAAAACCCTCCTCCAAAAAGAGAGATGAGTAGAATAAAGAAGAAGAGAGAGAAGAAGACCTTAGAAGAGGAAAAAATCCCTCCCAGAAGAAGAAGAAAAAGAGAGAAGTCAAGGGACTCCCCTTTCTGCAACATCTTGCACCCCCAAGAGATCTCACAAATGAATGTACTTGACCTTAGTGAAGGGGTTGGTGAAGATATCAGTGACCTGCTTTGCTGTAGGACAGTATTGTAGTGCAATGATTTGATCATGAATAAGCTTTCTGATATAGTGCATGTGAACCTCAATGTGCTTTGTCCACTAATGTTGAACTGGATGCTTAGATATTTCAATGACACTCTGATTGTCACAATGAATAACTATAGGCTTAGGTCGATCAAATCCAAACTCCTCTAGGATGTGCTATAACCAAAAAGCCTTTGTAGCTGCATTAATAGCTCCTTGATACTCAACCTCTATGGAAGAAAGTGCAACATTATTTTGCTTCTTACTCTGTCAACAAATAGGACTGGAACCAAGGTGAAATATGTACCTTGAAGTAGACTTATGAGAATCTAAGTCTCCTGCATAGTCTGAGTCTGTATATCCAATCAACTAAAGCCCTGTACCTGCTGCATGATGTATCCCATGTGTATATGTACCCTTGATGTAGTGAAAAATGTGCTTAGCAGCCTTCCAATGAAGCTCATGAAGTTCTTGCATAAAGCATGAAACCATACCAACTACAAAAGAAATATTAGGGTGTGTGTATGTGTGTCAAGTGGATAAGGCTCTCAATTAACTATTTATATAGAGTAGCATCAACAAGCAGAGTAGTACACTTAGCCTCTAGCTTGACACCTGATAGGAAGGGAGTAGGAGTAGGCTTGAAGTCACTCATGTGAAATTGAGAAAAAAAGTCAAGAGAATACTTGGGCTGTGCAAGTGTTATCCCTACTGAAGACTGTGTGATCTCAATGCCAAGGAAGTAATGTAGCAAACCCAAGTTTGTCATGGCAAATCTGTCCTATAGAGAGGTCTTGACAATGACTATGATGGATGAAGAGCTCCCTGTAATGATCAAGTCATCGACATAAAGCACTAGTATCAAGTGAGAGTCATCCTTCTGAAGAATGTAGACATTCAAATCAAAATGACATTTGGTGAAACCTGCTGAGAGGAGGAATGAATCCATTTTGGCATACCAAGCCTGAGGAGCCTGCTTAAGACCATAAATAGACTTCTGCAATCTGCAAACTATAGTAGAATCCTGTATGAACCCTTGTGGCTGCTCCATATAAATTTCCTCATGAAGATCACCATTCAAAAATGCACTCTTAACATCCATCTGGTGTACAACCCAACCTTGAGCTGTAGCAATTGCTAGTGTCAGGCAAATGGAGTTCCTCTTGGCAACCGGTGCAAAAGTCTCTATATAGTCAATACTTAGAACCTATGAGAAACCTTTGGCAACTAGTCTAGCCTTATGCTTATCAACACTACCATCTGCTGCAAATTTGGTTCAATAGATCCACTTGCATCGAACCATTTTTCTTCCCTTAGGAAGGGGAACTAAGTCCCATGTGTCATTGTTCATTAATGAATTGTATTCTTCCTCCATAGCCTCACCCCATTCTGGAATCCTTGATGCTTCCTTAAAAGACTATGGATTTGAAGCAATGGCTATATCTCCATGTGGAAATGGCTTGTGTTGTGACCTAGTCCTCCAAGTGTTTGAAGGAGTTCCCACTAATGAACTTGCTGCATCAAGAGTTTGCTGTGCCCAATGAGGTTTAGTGGAAGAAGAAGAAGGAGGAATGTCCTCAACTATTTGTTGACCCTATGAAGGTGGTGTCCTACGAGTCAAGGTTGGAGGAATCTCATCTTTTGAGTCACTGTCATCACTATGATCACTACCCACAAAAGAGGAAGAAGGAGGCGTTGAAGAAGCCAAGCTTGGACATGTCTCTTCAAAATGAACACTCCTCGAATAAAATATTTCATGTGTCTCTGGATCCATTAGTTTGTATGCCTTTAGATGCTTAGGATATCCAACAAATATGCATGGTTTTCTTTGTGGTTCTAATGCCTTTCGCTTTTGTGGAGGTATCCCAGCCCATGCTGGACAACCAAAAACTTTGAAGTGCTTGACACTTGGTTTCCTACCACACCATGCCTCAAAAGGTTTTATTCCATCTAAGGCCTTATGTGGACTTCTATTTTGGATGTAGTTGGCACAACACATGGCTTCAGTGCAAAACACTTGATTGAGAGACTTGTGTTGAAGCATGCAAGTAGTCATTTCCTTAAGGGTTCTATTCATTCTTTCAGCTACACCATTCTACTGTGGCATGTATGCAACTGAATGTTGAAGATCTATCCCCTTATGTGTGTAAAATTCTATAAGTTTGGAGTTGACATATTCTCTTCCATTATCTGTCCTTAGTATCTTGATGGCTTTCCTAGATTTTTTCTCAACTTGAGCTTTGAATGTGATAAAGTTGTCAAAGCCTTCACTCTTATGACCAAGAAAAAAGACCCAAGTGTACCTTGAAGAGTCATCAATAAATGTGAGAACATAGCGGGCCTTACCAAAGGATGGTATTGGAAAAGGGCTAGCTACATCACTGTGAACCAATTCTAGAATAGTAGTTGCCTTCCAAGACTTTCCCTGTCATATTTCTCTTTGGGATGTTTACCTACTTCGCAACCTGGACATACACCTGATAAATACTTGACTTGAGGTAGACCAATAGCCATTTCCTTACTGCTTAATTGTTGAAGGTAGTGATAATTAAGGTGTCCAAATCTCTCGTGCCAAAGTTTACTTTGTGTGTTTGAAAGCTAGAAACAAAAGAAGCATATTTAGGTGGAAGATGAGTCATGATGTGTTTGATCATCTTTCCATCTTTAATGGGTTCACCACAATCCTTCAGCTGTGCCCTATACATTTCTACTTGGGTAAAATAGTCTTTAATTATGTCAAAATTTCTAGGATCCAACTTGAGAAGTTTATCCTCTAAGGTATAAGCCATGTCTTCATCTACTGTCCCATACAAAGCTTCAAGTTTAGTCCAAACCTCTCTTGGATCTATAAGCTTCCTAATGTGAAATTTGACAGGATCAAACATATGTTTCAACAAGGTTCCTAGGGCCATCTCTTTCTTGGATTCCCATTCTTCTTTCTAAGCTTCATCAACATCAGTAGGAGGTTTCTTTGTTGCACCAGTGACATAATGCAATAAATCTTTTTCTACCAATGAATCTTTAATGTTTTCTTTCCAAGTAGCATAATTATGTGGAGTTAACTTTGAAAAAGAACCCATATGCAAGAACACAAGATCAAGGAGACACAATATATAGTACACCCCCCCTTTTTACTCAATCAAAAAATCTCCTACCCCAAATAAATGATTTTGGCACTTTATATATAGTGTGTTTACAATGAGCCACTTGCCAAAATGGACAAAGTGGGATTTTTGATTTTGTTGATTACAACCTTTGTATAGAGTACAAATTTGAACTATTACAATGTTGCTCAAAATTACATCAATTATGAAGCAATACAATGCAAAATAGGACCTATCTCTGAAAGTGATACTTTGGTCCAAATAAGACTACAATCTGACTACAGATCTAAAAACTAGATGAGAAAATATACACTTTAAAAAAAAAAAGAACTTGAAAAGGAGTCCAGATGAGCCCATACGATGCATTTGAAGTTGCAAAAAGTAAGATTAGATAGGTATAGTCACCAAAAAATACTTATACTAACAAATCTGTGCACCAAAACTAGAAACTAGCTACACCACTAAAAAATTTAGGAAATTTTACCCAAAAAAAAAAAAAATCAAACTTGATTTGGAGTCCAGATGACCTAGTTATGGCCGTTTGAAGTCAGGCTGCCAAATCAAAACTGCATCTGAAGAGGGGTCTGTAGAGGAAAATATTGTGTTAAATTTGACAATCAAATAGTCATCACAATAGTTTAAAAATGCCCTGGAATGATGGTCACATGACCGTCAAATTTAGGCGATTGATTTGTTGACATTAGCATTTATGCAGGCCTATGATGACATTACCTTGTATGGATGATGATGTGGCACGTACAGATTCATATGAAATGGTATGAACAGTGCAGTCATGTCACCTTGTGTGGATGTATAGTCTAATGACTTAGCTAGCTTGCTTGTCATATGGTAGTTGATGTGGCTCTACTGACGGGTTCGCTGAGTGGACAACAACATGGGAAGGTATGCGTAGGTGGCATTGATGAGGCTCTACGGCTACTCATTGGAAATTCCATGTGGAGGGTTCGAATTTGGTCACGTGTCAGTGATTGGTGGGTACAACAAAGCTGAGTCAATTTTTGTAGGGGTCAACTGCGGCTGTGTGGATTGCTCTGCAGGTGCCGCGTGTGTATCATAGTGTTGACGAAAAAGGAAATCCTGACTATTGGAAAGAATAATGGGCTGCCGGTAGTGGCAACTTCTTGGTGCCAGCAATGTGGGTTTTATCCCACATGTGCTGTGCACTTGGGAAGATAGTTCTTTAAAAATAACAAGTGACAATTACCAAAATAAAAGGAAGCTCCCCTCCCCAAATTCACTTAGGCAGTGGCTGGTGCTAGCTATGAGGCGCCAAAAAATAACTTTCAACTAGCAAAAAAAAAATCTACTATGAAATGTACTGCGAATCTAGAATATTAAAGGAATATGATGCCTGCCAATAAATTCTTGTAAAATAAAATATATTGCGCATAGGGCTGGGATGTGATTGCCCGGTGCTTGTGCAAGGAAATTTTCTCTACACGCCCAACTGGCAGAAAATAATTTTGAAAAATCTAAAAAAAATGCAGAATTGATGGATTTGAAAATGAATTAATTAGGTCGAATAATGATCATACTCGAATTTGCAAATCGGGCCTTCAGGTTTCGATTTGTAAATTGTTTTTGCCTCTTGGTTGACTATGGCTTAAGGTAGGAAAATTTATAGTCAATCTTCACTAAATTGTTGCTGTGGATGCAATGGCGAGGTCCACTTTGGCTCTAGATGCTCCCAATTGTAGGTGATGTTCCGGATCTGAATTGGGTCCCTTAGAGAGATGAAGCAACGAGGTCTCCAATGGCTATGTGATGAGTATCTCCCCCAGCTTTGATACCATGTAAGAATCTACCTTAGGGTAGAATTTACCCAAGACCAAGGAACTCAAAACACAAGCACAAATTAGACTAGAGTATGATCAGAATAACTGTATAGTATTCAATACAATGTATAAGTACACTAGGAGTGCCTCAATATAAAGGTCATTGAGATGCATCTAGAATGCCTTAGAATTAACATCATGATAAGTCCAACAATCAGGCACGTCCACCAGATATGGGTTATTCTCCATTAAGCATGAAAGTAAGTACGATGTGTAATCACCTAAAAATGGTCATCTAAACTATTAGCCCCCTTCTCAGCATTTTGGCTAAATTAATTTAATCATTTACCTAGACCAAATTGCTAATAATCAATTTATTTGATTATAACCTATAGTTTGACTATGCTATCCTAAGTTCATTATTTGATTAAAAGAACATGTCCCCTTTTAATTAAATAAAAGACCCCATTCTTCTAACCCACTTAAAGTGCACAAATAAAGTTTTTTTTCTATTTTGCAATTAAAAGAAAAGGCTTTGTGACTTTTGTTTTATATGACAAGTCAACTTATATTCTATTGGTTGACTTGTGTGTGCAGATGGATCACTCTTCTTTTTGAATTCCACCATTGATCATCCACCATCTTCATCTTCATCTCTACCATCCATACAACTTTAAAAGGGAGAGAGCTTTCCCCCTCAAATAATCCTCATTTTGAATATTGTTATGCTGTAGGTTTTCTAATAGGTTTCTTTGGAGCTTTGTGGAGAACTTCTCTTTCTTGTCTACATTCTCTCATCCATGGCATTCTAGCTTATCTTAGCTTTCATGTTTACATGTAGCTTAAATCATATAGTCTAATATTTGGATTGTAACACTCTCATCCATGCTTAGAATAGCTGCACTTTTCATATTAATTCTAGTTTAATCTTTAGTTGCATTGCATTCTTGAGGAACTCCTTGGGACATTTGCATTCTTGCATCTTGTCTTTGGAACCTCCCATTGCATGGTTTACTAGAAAGAAGAGTATCTCTAAGGCTTATCTGAGAGCTTTCTTATTCTTGAAATATACTTTCTTGCACTCCATGGATAGGGAGCTCTAAGCCGGCATCCAAGCATTCCAAACTCATGGAATCATTTGGATAGAATGGTTTAGAGTGTGACACAATTCGAGTGTACATTTTTGGCACCCACCGTGGGGCTTGAATCAAGTTTCTAGCTCCATTTACTTTTATTTTTTATCTCTAATTTTTTACAGCAGCATATTAGATCAAATTAAGTGCTTTTGTAGAATTATCACTTTGATTTTAAGACCAACCCATAAGTAGATTGGTTTGAAGGCCAAAAATCTAGTTGGTTTAAAGATTTGATCATATCTTTTAAACCGCTTGAATTTTGGTTTTAAATTTTTTTTTTCAAGTTTCCTATGTCTTCAAAATGTTTTAGTCCAATTTTAAAAGCATTTTGACATGATTTGTGGAAGTTATGATATTTTCTTCTATTTTCATAAAAAGCCATTTCTGGTCGTACATCAGTATATTTTTCAGAAAAACTTACATTTTCAGAAAGGGTTTTCAATTCTAATGGGGGTTTTTTCTTTGTGTTTTAAATTTTGACGTCACATTAAGGATCAAAAACTTGATTTGATAAATTTTTCCTGTTTTGACAAAATTGATCTCTAGAGTGCAAATGAAGAGATTTTTTAAAATTTCTTGCATTTTTGAAAAGCTCTCTGATTCTTAATAGGGGTCTCTTCTTTTCATTTTTATTTTTGGATAAGAAATCATAGCAAACAAGTCCAATCTTGTTGACTAGGTCAAAATCAAAGAGTAAAAATGAGAGCATTTGTGATTAACTTGCACTTTCTTTGCATGTACTTAGTTGGAAGATAAATTGGATTTTTGAGGCAAATCACCACTTTTTATTGCAGATTTTTATGTTATTTCACACTAAATTTTGGTGCTAACAAGTTGTGATTATAGGTTTCCATTCTTATGAAAAAAATTAAAATATTGCATAAAAAGAACGCATGTCAAAGCTTCAAATGCACAAGGGCTACTAATGATTGTTTGCAGGGTTGCCCAATGCATAAAAACCCAATTTTTTTTGTTATTTACTTTTACATGTGTGGCATATACTAGTTGTTTATTTTTAGGCACATTAAAACTTACAATTGGGATCCTTTGGTGATAGGAGAGTATGCTCTTCACCTTTGTGGTGAATCAGAAATCTTGACTTACCAATTGGTTTCAAGAGTAAGAGGCAACTGAATCTTCCTAGCATGTTTGGGAGAAAACAATTGGAATAGGAGAGTATGTTCTTCACCCTTGTGGTGAATCAGAAATCTTGACTTTCGAAAGTTGATCCACTCTTTGTGTAGTTAGAATCCTTTAGAGGTCCTGCTCTCGGACAACTTGAGAGGAACGACCCAAGTGGGGACAAGCATATTACTTGGCTCTTCCAACTCACTATAAACTCAAGGCTATCAAGGATACAAAAATTTGGTAGACGTAGTGTTTATCTTCGCCTAGTGTGATCGCTTATGGGATTTCGACCATAGGGAGATCACTAGGCAAGAATGCTTAAGGTACTCTTGTGGTCGCGAGATCGGTTACTCATCGCAAGGTGAGGTGTCCCATAATTGGGAGCAAGAGGAACACTATGAACGGAAGCCCTATCTAAACACCTTAAGTTAGTAACTACCTTTTTGAGCTACTCAACTTCTTGGTGCAAGGATCGATCCTAGTGGACTACCTGGATCACCCCAAGATTTTACACTCACCATCTGTGTTCCCTTGGTTATGCTTATGGCATTTCCATGACAAAGCCAATATCTCTTGTGGGAAACCACTTGGTGTGAGGCAAAGGAGCATCAAGCGTGGGCCAAGTTGTTGAGTAATGAACCATGACATTTAGGTTAATATTGCTTGATGTGTTCTTGAATGTGCTAGACCTGTGGAAATCTTTGGAACATACACATGATGATAGTTATACGGCTTTCTTTTAAGACCTCACATATTCTTGTATCATCAAGGTTGCTTTGTCCCTTGCTTGATTATTTGAAGACTACTCCATGTGTCACTATCTTGCTTGGAAAGAAATTGCTTTTGAACATCAAACTTGCTATGCTATCAACTATTATCAAACTTTGTCAACCAAGTCAAAACATCAAATGCAAAAATTTTCTTGTGTTGCTTCCTAAGGGGAGTCTCATCATTTGATTTCTATTTTCTATGTCTCTAGTGCTTAAACATGCTTAAAGTGGCTCTTTGGTCTTAGTGCTCTTGGTCTTTTTGTCTTCATGGTCTATGCATGCTTGCTAGTTATCCTTTTGCTGAAATGGTTTCCTTGATTTCTTGACTACACTCTTGGGTTGGAGAGTTGCTCACTTGTCAGCCTACTTGCTCTATTTGTTTGGCTATTTGGGCATCTTGCCTAGCTATTGACTTGAGTCATTCATGTCGTAAGTTTCTTGGACATATTGTTTGACAAGTTGCTTTAATCTCTCTCTACTATCTTGGCAAGTGAACACTCTACCTCCTATAGTTTCAACATCAAGTTATCTTCTAGACTATTTTATGCTTGGCTTTGCATCTAAAACTATGGGATCTAAACCTTGTGCTACCAAACTTCAACCGAATCTAGATGATCATGATATCCTCCATGTCACTAAAGAGTTTCAAGATCTATATGCACAATACAAAGAACTAGAAGAGACAAACGATCTTGCTTACCTTCATCTCTCTAAGCGCATGACAAAAATGAAGTCTAAACTTGAGAAAAGGTTAGAGGAGAAGATTGTATCATTACATGAATCTTCTTTAAGGTCTTTACATGCATGTGAGTCACCTTCTTTGAGGTCATCCTCTTCTTCTAGGTCTACATGCTCTACTTCAAGACATCAAATATCTTCATCTTCTAGATCTAAAGACCTTTGTAGAGAACAAGCACTTGAGCCTATGCCAAAATTTCATGATGGACCTATCTTTGATGAAGATAATGATGAAGACATGAAGGCATGCTATTCACTTGAGAAACAACAAGAACATCCTAGAAATATTTTTGAGAGGACTTTTACTCCCTTGGAACATTCTTATGATGACATTTTGCAAACACTTCTTGAAACTAAGCTCATCATGTTGCCTAAGTCTAGCTCCAATGGAAATCCTTTCTTGGATTCTTGTTGTGCTTATCATCAATCTAATGACCATGCTACTTTTGATTGTATAGAGCTGAAACATAAAATCCAAGATCTCATTGATGATGAGATTGTTGATCTTGGAACCTCTAATGATTCATGCGATGAGGATACTTTTCTTGAGCAAGATTACATTAATGAACCTATGTCTAGTAGTGGCTCCATTACATCTTCCACTTCTTCCAACACTCATGCATCTACCAACACTTCAAAGCTTTCCAACATGCCTCCATCAAATAAAGAATCTAATGCTTTCCACATTGACTACGTGTATCCTCAAGGGCTATCTCTAAAAGAAACTCAAGCTAACCTTCACTTGGCTGCAAACCTTTTCCATGCTACTAATCCTAAACATCCTCAACCTTCATGCACTACTATACCTAATCCAAGCACTACTCCATTCACTCTTCATTCTCCCTTGTCCTTAGAAGTGGCTCCATGTTAAGAGGACTCTCAAAAAGAAAAAGCTATAAATGTCAAGAAAGATCAAGATCAAGCATCCTTTCATCTCTTTCAAGATTTTTCCCCTCCATATCCTATATCTTGTCTACCTCCTAAGTATGATGAAGATACCACTTCCATTATCTCCCTTGAGCTTACTGAAAATTATGAGAAAAGTTCTCTTCATATGCTATCCAAGGCTACTTGTCAAGATCAAAGCATCCCCTCATGTTCTACTTCTCCACATCCACTTCAAAATTGTGGTCAAGCTTCAAGTGCTCCTATTAAAAATGTTGTTCCTATCAAAGCTACTCATGAGTCTATTGATGGCTTTGACTATGTTACTCAATCTAAAGATGTTGATATCCCTTCCCACTATCCCTTTGCATCTTCTAAATCTATCCTTGGTCCTTATCCATCTAAGCTAAAGCATTCAAACCTTCCATCCATATTGGGGCCTTATGTTCCTCCATCTCCTACATTCACTCCTAGCTCTCCCATAATACCTCAAGATCAACAAAGGCACTCATCCTTGATGAATTTTCACCGATCTATACATCTAAACTAGTCATATCATCCTTATTCATCCACAAATCCCAAGTCCTTTGGAAGTGAGAATAAACATAAGAATCTATTGAAAAAGAAAGATCACTATGTCCCATCTAATCGACATGTGAATGCTAAGAAGGAGAAAGCACAAAAGAGACTGCAAAGGTCTACTATTAAAAAAGCTAAATCAAAGAAAATATGGGTTCCTAAACCCATTATTGAAGAAATGTGTTTTGAAGTATCCAAAGGAAAATATAAAGCTATATGGATTCCCAAGTCTCTTTTAAAAGACTTGAATATTGAAAATACTTCAAAGTTGACATTCAAGCTTCCAAAGGCTTCCATTCCATCTTCTTCCAAAAATCTTTCTAAAAATATTCCAAAGCCTTCCACTCCACTTTTGTCCAAATCTCTTCTACCACTTCATACATCTAAATCTCAAGCTATTTCATCCATGATTCCTCCATCATTCCAATACCCTTCAAGGTGTGTGTCAATGTTGATCTTGTCCAACATTTCAACTACCCTCATGAAATCCTCTAAAGCTTACACTAACTTTCTATACATGAACTATTATCCTCCATATACTTTTCCTACTACCATTTCTCTTTCATCACCCTATCAACATCTTTGAGCATACCTTTTGATGGTCTTGGCTTATCATGACTTATCTTTTCTATAGGAGCATTATCTACATTCAAACAGCTTCAGTTGTTTCTAAAAATTCAAAAAAGAAAAAAGAAGAAAAAAAGAAAAAGAAAAAGAAAAAGAAAATGTGCCTTGGTGAAAAGCACTTCTTGTGGCACCTTGGTAGAAAAAGTAAAGAGAAATAAATTTATCCTATGGTGAAAACTCCTTCTTATGGCACCTTGGATAAGTACCATGATGAAAACCTGGCAAACAGGCATCATGCGTAATTCTTCCACCATCCATCTATCCCCTCTTCTTTCTTTGATCTTGACAATGTTGAGCTATCTTTGCATATTGGCTATCTTATCCATGAGATTTTCTATTGTGCTCTTCCATTCCCTCATAGCCTCCATCTAGCTTTATTCTTATTACTCTATCCCATCGCTATCCTATCTAGTTGACCCCTTGGTCTTGATCATAATAAATGAAACATGGTTCTCATAGGTCTCTTGACATGTCTACTCTTTTGGACTACATGCTTCATGCTATCTCACTTGTTGGCTTCATTTCTTATCCTACATGCTATCTTGCTCATTTCTTCCATTTCTTATTCAAAATATGCTTCATATGACTATTTCACCTCTTTCCCTAGCTTGGGTACTCTTGAGGAGTCAGTCCTTGAGGATCACTTTCACTTGCTTCATACTCTTTTTCATCCATCTTTTCTTATCCACTGGCTTGTTTCTCCATCATGTCCTATACCTTGCTAGACATTAGAAGAAAATGATGTGATCTTGCTTGAGAACTAGTAATCTCGAAAACCTTCTAAAAAATCCAAAAGATCATATATGATGCTGAAAAAATACTAAAAAATCAAAAAATGTCTTGAAAAAAAGATCATCTTAGTGAAAACCTAGCAATAGGCACTTTGATGTATCACCAAAAAAAATAAAAAAATTTTAAAAATACAAAAAAAAAAAAAAAGTCCTGAAAAAATCTGTCAAGTGGTGAAAACCTGGAAATAGGCACTACTTGAAACCCTTGCACCTATGTCTATCAGTCTCAATCACCTACTTTGCTACACATTTCCTAGCTTGGAATTGTTTCTTGTCCTCGTTTTGGGGGCACTACTGCTTAGCCTATTGAGATATTCTTGTGCATTACGGTTTCTTTGACAACTCACAAAACAATGTTTCTCAACACTACCCCCACCCACTTTGATATCAAGTGTTTTTCAAACACTTTACAGATAGTTTACCTATGGTCTCTGATGTCGCGATATTTCTCACTATCAGAATCAAGTCTGGAAGAAATGGCCAAGCGACTTACACACACGCACTTTAACACTTAAACGACTAAGCTATGCTGATCTTTATCTACTTTGTGTGCTGTCTATGATGATTTATTTGCCATGTGTTCCCTCCCTAATAGTCTTTCAAGGATGTCATTGACTAGAAGACTGGGGGCATGGGACATGTTTTCTTGATTTCTACTTGTGGGTATACTTTGTTTGTCTATAGTGTTGTAAGCATTTATGCTTGACCTATTCAACATTTTGACTTACAAATGTATCATCCTTGACTGTTTTGCAAGACTGCACTCAGGGTTTATCCTGGCGCTTATGCCTTGATATAGGTGTAATCTATCTAAATTAAACTTAGAGAATCTAATCATGTAGTTATCTTGACTTACATGTCTCTCATGGTTAGATTGGATTTCCACATACCTATATGATATCGATCATATTAATATCCTCATAGTTATACTAGTGATGGTCGTATGATCTCATGATGTCCCTAATAAATGCTCAATGATGAAATTAAGAGTCTAAATGTTATGCACTTCTTGCTAGTAAACCAATTTGCATATTAGCATGCATTTTAGGTTCATTTTCTAGATTAGTCTTGCATTCTTGCATATGGGGAGAGCTCTCTTTTCATCTTTTTTGTAGACATATCAGCTAACTCCTTTCATATATTTCTTTACTTTCTTCTTGTTCATGTCTTTTCACCTTCTTAATCTTTCACTTCATCTCTTTTCTATCTTATCATCACATTATATAAAGTTTTGACCTCTTAAATAATTTCAACATCCTAGATTCATTTTCGAGATCGAAATCCAAATTCGAGTTCATCTTGATGGTCAAAATTGTCTTTTAAAATTCTACTTTCTTCTGAGCAGTTAGCTGACTTTTTGAGGTCTAATCTCTGAATCATCACTGGGGCATCTTCATTTATTCATGTCTTCATCATTTCCATTACTTTATATCTACTCAAATTCAACCTTTTCATGTCTAAAATCCCCTTTCTACTCAATTTGACCTAATTTTTATGCTATATCCTTCAAGGTCAACTCTAGTCAAACTAGGGCATTTTATCAATTTTTTTATAGTCATTCTTGGGTTCTAATCATCTATATGTCATCTTGGAAATTGCTATATTCTAATTTTCTCATGTCTAGCCAGTTTTTGCATCCCCTTACCTCATTTCAATTTCGATCCTGAGGGGGCAGAAATACTCTATCACTGATTGCTACAACTATCTATTGCTTAGGAGCATTTGTTTGATCTTCTCACTTGCTGTAACTCTATCTACTTTTCTAGGTGTTACCATTCTTCTTGAATTCTAACATTGTTCTCTTCCTAGTGTTCAGTACTACTGCTATCAGGCTGTGCATTCAGGACTTGCTATCTATTTTTGCATTTCATTCTTTGAAATTAGATGTCTATATCTATCACTGCCTACTTGGCTTCGATTTTCTTTGACATAATGTGTTCCCATATTGATCATGCATTATTCAAAGAGGGGCAAATGTAATCACCTAAAAATGGTAATCTAGACTATTAGCCCCCTTCTCAACATTTTGGCTAAATTAATTTAATCATTTACCTAGACCAAATTGCTAATAATCAATTTATTTGATTATAACCTATAGTTTGACTATGCTATCCTAAGTTCATTATTTGATTAAAAGAACATGTCCCCTTTTAATTAAATAAAAGACCCCATTCTTCTAACCCACTTAAAGTGCACACATAAAGTCCTTTTTCTATTTTGCAATTAAAAGAAAAGGCTTTGTGACTTTTGTCTTATATGACAAGTCAACTTATATTCTATTGGTTGACTTGTGTGTGCACATGGATCACTCTTCTTTTTGAATTCCACCGTTAATCATCCACCATCTTCATCTTCATCTCTACCATCCATACAACTTTAAAAGGGAGAGAGCTTTCCCCCTCAAATAATCCTCATTTTGAATATTGTTATGCTGCAAGTTTTTGAACAGGTTTTTTTGGAGCTTTGTGGAGAACTTCTCTTTCTTGTCTACATTTTCTCATCCATGGCATTCTAGCTTAGCTTAGCTTTCATTTTTACATGTAGCTTAAATCATATAGTCTAATATTTGGATTGTAAAAATCTCATCCATGCTTAGAATAGCTGCACTTTTCATATTCATTCTAGTTTAATCTTTAGTTGCATTGCATTCTTGAGGAACTCCTTGGGACATTTGCATTCTTGCATCTTGTATTTGAAACCTCCCATTGCATGGTTTACTAGCAAGAAGAGTATCTCTAAGGCTTATCTAAGAGCTTTCTTATTCGTGAAATATACTCTCTTGCACTCCGTGGATAGGGAGCTTTGAGCGGGCATCCAAGCATTCCAAACTCATGGAATCATTTGGATAGAATGGTTTAGAGTGTGACACAATTCAAGTGTACATGATGATGTGAGGATAAGCATACAAAGGTGAAACATGCACATCAATATTGTAGACAACATGTGCTAAATTAGGAGTGCAAAAACTTGTGTTGTCTACATGACAACTCAATGAATGATGCAAACTCCTATGTTGTAGACACCATGTGCACAATTAGAGTTGCGTACTTTTGTGTTGTCTACATGAAAACTCAAGAAAGTGCGCAAACTCCTAAGTGTCTCATAAAGAGAAATAATAAAATAATGCACTAACCTAAGTAAACTTAAGTAAACTATAAATAGTAAATACCTATTTACACCAACAGTAGGAAATATATTTTATAATAAATTGCCTGACATGCCAACTTGTGGTCTTGTTGATTATAAAAGTAGATCAATCTAGGATTAGGAAAAGTAGAACAAAGTTAGATAGAAGGGAAATACATTTTTATCTCTCTAGTCCTAGGCTCTTAAGATCGATTATTGTAATTTGATTGTATATGGATATAACCAAGTAGACCTAATGCCTGGCATGTTGAATGAAGGTTGTACATCATTGTTGCATTGATTCATGTATAATTTATCATGTTTTTTCTTATTTTATAGGCTTCATGTGCAACTCTAAGTGATGGTACTAAGGAGGTATTTTTTCTTCACCATCTTACCTTGCATTAGGTGGTATCAAAGCATGACTTCTTTCTAAGTTTGGGATCATGTAGAACCTTGTTGGAGGTTGGTTGTAGGGCGACAATACTAGTTTTTGACCTAGAACTTGTAGAAGGTTATGATTCTTGCAAGAACTATTATTGAAATGGTTTGAGGTAGAGGAAATGTAGATAATGTTATTATGGGTATGTTGAGATAGACTAGATCTAGACTTGAAGATGTTGAAATAGCACATAGAAGACGTGTACATGTTGAGGATGTTAGTGATGAAGAAGAAGTAATAGTAGTACCAAATCTTGAACCTGAGGCAGAACAAGATGATTATAGACTCTTGAGAGTTTTGAAAAAAGAAAATACAAGCCCTATTTTTTATTTTTTGACATACAATGGAAGAATTGATACTGATGCTTTGATGGATTGGAATTTTAGGATTTAGAAGTATTTTGATTATGAAAGTAACCCCAAGGATAGAAAGATGAGGACAACAATTAAAAAGTTGAAAGACATGCATATATTTGGTGGAAGCATGTACAAATTGATAGATACAAAAGAGGAAAAGAAAAGATTAAGACTTGGGTGAAGATGGTTGGTAAGTTGAAAAATAAATTCCTTTTGGTTGATTATCAAGTTAATTTGTTAAGAAGAATGCAAAATTGAGACAAAAAAACATGTGTATAAAATATTACACTAAATAATTCTATAAGTTGGAAATTAGATTTGGACATATTGATGATGAAGTTGAGAAATTTTGTAGATACTTGAATGGATTAAAGGTTTCAATACAAGATGAGATTAGCTTTGTAAAGATAGAAAGTGTTGAAGTGTTAGAAATGCTTTATAATAACTGAGATCAAGGTCCAAATGTCCAATTCAAACTTTTCATCAAGTAAAGTGTGCCCATCTAACTATTTATTTATCCAAGCTTAAAATTTCCTATTCAACAAGTTACTATAAATTAACATGCAAGCATAACACATGAAAAGATCAACACATAACACAGTGATTTATGTGGAAACACAATTTGGGAAAAACCACCAGTAACATGCTACTCAATTCTCACTCTTCTAAAGTGATGCCCTGTGAAAGGCTTGCCCTATTAAAGGCTACAACACATTTTTAAATGTGACCTAGTTAAAGGATTTAAATACCCTGTTAGAAGTGGGCCTGGTTAGAGGACTTTAGAACATTCACTTGGAATGCCACCTTGTTAAAGGATTTACAATGGCTATTAGACCAACCTAAGTCCATAGGATTTTCTTCTAACCTAATTGATACAATTGCTAGAGAGTAACAATAAGGGGTTTTGACCTAATTACAACATACAAATTAACTTATAGATTTTAGATCACTTCTCAGCTCGTAACATTTCCTGGCTTTTAGTCTTTGCAACTCTTGACAACTTGCCCTCCTTCCAAGCTTGATCTCCTTGAGTCTCCATGCTTAATGTACCAGTGCAATCCTCTCTTTCTGAACACTTATTGAAGAAAAGTCTTTGTGCTCTTTTCTTCCTTCTCCTAGATGTCTTCTCCTTGACACCCTTCAACTACTTCACAATTTGGAACTCCAACAACTCTTACTTCTTGGTCTGTGACTCCTTAAATAGAAATCTAGAATTTCTTTTCCCGCTTGATTCTTCCCTCCTTTAATTTCAATTCATATGGATTAGGTAGGATTCATTGAATATAATCCATATTTTGTTTCTTCTAGAAACATCATGAAGAATCCTCTTGAATTCACTTAAAAATGATTTACATAGAATTTTGTGCCACTAGCTCATCATCCTTATCCTCCTACTAGTTCACAAAATTAAAGGTAACAAACTTGTCAACTCAAATTTGGAAAATCTTTGACTTTTCCAATAATACAACAACTCATCACAATTGAAATTATGGTGATTGACACATACTATGTTACTCAGCATCAACTGTGTTTTACTGATGCTTGACACCTATTGTGTTACTCGGCATCAACTATGTTTTATTGATGTTTGGCACCTATTGTGTTACTTGGTATCCACTAAGGTTTTCTGTTTGCTCAACTCCTTCTATATCATTCAACACTTGAATTTCACTCGGCACCTGAAGTTTACTCAACATACACTAGATTTTGCATTTGCTTGGTTCCAACTAAAAATTTTCTCAGCTTAAACTAGCACAATTTGGGAAAAACCACCACTAACATGCTACTCAATTCTCACTCTTCTAAAGTGATTCCTTGTGAAAGGCTTGCCTTGTTAAAGGCTACAACACATTGTTAAATGTGACCTAGTTAAAGGATTTAAACACCCTGTTAGAAGTGGGCCTGGTTAGAGGACTTTAGAACATTCACTTGGAATGCCACCTTGTTAAAGGATTTACAATGGCTATTAGACCAACCTAAGTCCATAGGATTTTCTTCTAACCTAATTGATACAATTGCTAGAGAGTAACAATAAGGGGTTTTGACCTAATTACAACATACAACTTAACTTATAGATTTCAAATCACTTCTCAGCTCGTAACATTGCCTGGCTTTTAGTCTTTGCAACTCTTGACAACTTGCCCTCCTTCCAAGCTTGATCTCCTTGAGTCTCCATGCTTAATGTACCAGTGCAATCCTCTCTTTCTGAACACTTATTGAAGCAAATTCTTTGTGCTCTTTTCTTCCTTCTCCTAGATGTCTTCTCCTTGACACCCTTCAACTACTTCGCAATTTGGAACTCCAACAACTCTTACTTCTTGGTCTGTGACTCCTTAAATAGAAATCTGGAATTTCTTTTCCCGCTTGATTCTTCCCTCCTTTAATTTCAATTCATATGGATTAGGTAGGATTCATTGAATATAATCCATATTTTGTTTCTTCTAGAAACATCATGAAGAATCCTCTTGAATTCACTTAAAAATGATTTACATAGAATTTTGTGCCACTAGCTCATCATCCTTATCCTCCTACTAGTTCACAAAATTCAAGGTAACAAACTTGTCAACTCAAATTTGGAAAATCTTTGACTTTTCCAATAATACAACAGCTCATCACTATTGAAATTCTGGTGATTGACACATACTATGTTACTCAGCATCAACTGTGTTTTACTGATGCTTGACACCTATTGTGTTACTCGACATCAACTATGTTTTATCGATGTTTAGCACCTATTGTGTTACTTGGTATCCACTAAGGTTTTCTATTTGCTCAACTCCTTCTATATCATTCAACACTTGAACTTCACTCGGCACCTGAAGTTTACTCAACATACACTAGATTTTGCATTTGCTTGGTTCCAACTAAAAAATTTCTCGGCTTAAACTAACTTTCTCAGCACTCACTAATGATCTTAGTTTAAGCTTTGTCTTAATTGATCCTTGCACTTCATTACAAAACCATAACTCAAACTTTCTTTTAGGTTCTTTTGTTACATCTTGTTGATCAAATCCTCTTCATCAATCAACTAACTGATAGTACTTGGATCTTATAAACAATTGTCATTCCTACAAATAGTAGATTTGACATCAATGACAAAACAATGATCGAAAACATTCTTTTAACAACATCTCCCTCTTTCACAGTAAACCTTTTCAATTAGTTTTCCAATAGTCTCCCTCTTTGGCATTGATGGCAAACCAAACTGATCAGCCATCAAACCAAACTATTCAACCATGTTATTAGAATGCCAACTGGCAAAAAGAAATTATGTCACCATTAGTTGTCACATTTCCCTTTCTTGATCTACTATCTTGATTGCTTTACTTCTACTTTTCCTTCTTAGCTACTAAAATTTCTTTCTTTCCTTTCTACTATACCTCTGTTCAATGTTCACTTTGATCTTGTACAACTCTTGACTACTTATTTCTCCCTCAGCATGCTTTGCAATCGGATATCAGCTTCACCATTCTAATAGTTTCTTATTAATTCTCCCTTTATCTGATAGCATGTTGTTGACCAATTTTTGCCATTTCTTCATCTTTGACAACAATGCCAAAGACATATTATCTCAACATCTTAACATGCAAGTGTAGCATTTGTAGGTTCTTTCAATTTCTCCCTCTATCACCTTGCTCGTGACTGATTTGGAGCTTCATCACTTTAATTACTTCAGGCAAAATCCTAAAGTGAGTATCCTCTGCATCAATGTGTAATATTTCAACAATCAATTCATTTGATGCAGGGCAATCTTGCTTTTACTTCAAGTAGCCTTGGCTATGGGTATCACCCCTAACTTATTTCTAAGATACTCAAAAGCATCTTTAGATAGAGATTTTGTAAAGATGTTAGCAATCTGTTCCTTTGAACTAACATATTCCATCCTCACTTGTTTATCTTACACCAATTCTCTTACATAGTGATACTTAATTGCACTAAGCTTTGTTTTGGCATGCATTATGGGGTTCTTTGATATGTTGATGAAACTTTTATGATCAAAATTAGATTATTACAGGCTCATTCACCTCTTTCTTCATACCTTGCAACACATGTTTGATCCATACAATATTAGTGCAATTGATAGTAGCTGCAAAATATTTATCTTTTTCTATTGATTGTGAAGTACAACTTTTCTTTTTCCTAGTCCAAGTGATTAGTCTTTTACCTAAGAAAAGTGCTCCTCCACTGGTGCTTTTTCTATCATCAATATTATCTCCCCAATCTACATTAGTGTAGGCCCTCAACTCAAACTTTTCACTCCTCTTGTATTACTGCCATTAGATGGTTTTCCCTTGGATTTGCAAAAAATATTGCCACTATTCCAATAGCTAATTCAATGTCTGGTCTACTATGTACAACATACTGCAAATTTCCAATCATTGATCTATACAATACCTGATTCACTTTAGCTGACTCATCATTCTTTGATAACTTATGTCTTGTCACCATTGGTGTGTTGACTATTTTTGAGTCTTCTAATCCAAATTTCATGAGTATCTCCTTGATGTATTTTGATTGGGTCACAAATATGCCATGCTTCAGTTGATGTACTTGCAATCAAACAAATTTTTTTATTTCTCCAAACATTGACATTTCAAACTCATGTTTCATTTGACCAGCAAAATCTTTGCATAGAGCATCTTTTCTTCCAAATATTATATCATCAACAAAGATTTTAGATATCAAAATGTCTTTACCTTTTTCTGCCTTGATATACAGGTTGCTGTTGTCATCTATTCTCTCAAATCATATTTTCACAAGATATTTGTGCAATCTCTCATACCATGCTCTAGGTGCTTGCTTCAAACCATAGAGTTCCTTATGCAGTTTGCAAACCATATCCTTGTTTTTGTCATCTACAAATCCCTCTAGTTGTTCTATGTAGATTCCTCTTCCAGTATACCATTCAGAAAAATAGACTTTACATCCATTTGGTAGACCTTGAAACCTTTGTAAGAAGCATATGCAAGTAGTGTTCTTACTCCTATTCTTGCAATAGGGGCAAATGTTTCGCCATAATCCAATCCTTCTTCTTATGCATAGCCTTTGCACACTAGTCTAGCCTTATTTCTTTTTATTTTACCATTTTCATCAAGTTTGTTTCTAAAGACCCATTTGGTACCAATTACATTCTTATCAGTTGGTCTAGGAACTAGAGTCCAGTTTTTGTTCTTCTCAATCTAATTTATCTCTTCTTCCATAGCTTTATACCAGTCACCATCTTGTAGAGAATCTTTCACTATTTTAAGCTCAACCTTGCTTAGTAGACATGATTCATTCCTTAGTCTATTCACTGTCATTAGTTTGGCATCCTTGTCACTAATGATTTTTTCTACAGGGTGATGTCTTCTCACATACTTGGCTAATCTTGGTTCTGTCATTCTTTCCATGTTTGATCCTTCAACTTTAGAGTCATTTTGCTCTTCTCCATTTGGTACTTCATCATTTCTTACATGTATACTATTTTCATAATCAGAATGTGCATTTTCTTCATTCTACAACTCGGCCTCTGAATGTAGCTCAACATTCACTAGTTGTGACTTTACTGATATTGAAATTTGTTGCTGATTCCCAACTTGATTGGTAGCTTCATCTTCAATTGGTATTCCTTCATAGAAGTATACAAAGAATCTATAATCTTCTAATTGCTTAGTTTCATCAACCTAAACTTTTGTATGCTCATCAAAATTTACATTTGCATTCTCCACAATCTTGTTAGTGTTAGTATTCGAACACTTATATGCTTTGCTTCTAGTGGAGTATCCAAGGAATATGTCTTCATCATTTTTTGCATCAAACTTGCCATTTCTAGTATCTTTAAGAATATAGCATCTACAACTAAATATTTTGAAATGTTTTGCATTAGGTGAGTGACCATACCATAGTTCAAAAGGTGTAGCATTTGTACCTTTCTTGACTTGGACTCTATTCAGGGTGTAAACAACAGTACTCACAGCTTCTCTCCAGTACTTTAGAGCAACATTTTTCTCCAACATCAATGTTTTGGCATAGTCTATCACTGACCTATTCCTTCTTTCTACAATGCCATTCTGTGGGGGAGTTATTGGTGCTGATGTTTTCCTTTTGATACCTCTATCATTGAAAAATATTTCAAACTCTTTTGATGTGAACTCTCCTCCTCTGTCTAATCGTAGGCATTTCAGACTCTTACCTGTTTCCTTTTCAACTTTGGCCAAATACCACTTAAACTTTTTAAATGCATTAGAATTTTTCTTCAATAAGATGGCAGTCATCATCTTGGAATAGTCATCTATAGATAGCATTATGTATCTATCTCCTAGGTAGCTTTGTACTTCTATTGGTCCACATAAGCCAGTATGGATTAGCTCTAGTACTTCTTTGGAAGTGCAGGTTTTGCTTTTAAAGCTTGACTTGGTCATCTTCCCTAGTTGACATAGTTTGCACATTGTGTTTTTAGGCTTCTTCAGTTTGGGAAAACCTCTAACTTTCTTCTTTTTTCTGATGCTAATCAGATTTTCAAAGTTAACATGACACAACCTTTTATGCCATAGCCACAAATCATCAAGTCTAACAACAAGAAAAGTTGAATCTTCCATATCTAGGTAAAATAGATTACTTCTTTTTTTTTCACCTTTTCCTATTAGATTTCCATTAGTGTCATAGATTTTGGCAGTTTTGTTTCCAAATTCTACTTTGTAACCTATATTGCCTAACTGTTATACACTCAAAAACTTGTAGTTCAATCCTTCAACATAGTATGCATTATCAGATGAGATTTTCTTTGTAATTTTATATGAACCTTTTCCTTTGATTTGACATGGAGTATCATTTCCAAATCTAACACTTTTTCCATCATAGTGAGTAAAGGTAATAAACTTACTTTTGTCTCCTGTCATGTGGTGTGAGCATCCAATGTCTATGATCCACTTCTCATTCTTGTTCACACAGGTTACCAGTGTTGTTGCTTCATCTTTATCTTCATCTAATTCATCTGTCATGGCTACATAGACTACTTCATCATCATTCTCATTAGAATCTTCTTCAACAATGTAAGATCTTTTGTCTTTGTCCTTGTAATCTCTATTATCATCTTCTCTTTTGTTCTTGTACTTGTTTCCTTCTTTGTAGTTCTTCTTCTATGTACACCTTGTAGCAATATGACCTACTTTATTATAAATAAAACAAATGATAGGCAACTTACCTTTGAATTTACCTTTGCCTCTATGGAATCTTCTAGTTAGTAGTGCTTCCAACTGTTCTACATCTTCCTCATCTGTGTTGCTATCATTGGATGAATTTTTTCCTTTTCTACTCTTCTTCTTTGATTTCACCTACTCAATGTCTTTCAATTTTAGCTTGGCCTTGAAAGCAGATTCAAGGTTCTTAGGTCTATAGTTATCAAAGTTGGATAGTTCAAATGTAGTAAGCCTTCCCACTATTCCTTCAAAAGTTAGAGTGTTCCCTTGCACACACCTTAGCTCTTGGATGGCTAAAACTCTAATAACATAGATAGGGAGTAGGGTTCTCAAGTATTTTCTATTGATAGTCTCTTCTTCCAATTGACCACCTAGAATTCTTATTGCACTTATCACTTCTTTCATTCTAGAGCCATATTGAGTATCATTCTCACCTTCCTCCATTTTCATGTCATCAAAATTTCCTCTAAGGCTTTCTCTCTTTGCTCTTTGAACATTCTGATCTCCTCCATAGATATCAGACAATGCTTTCCACATCTTGAATGTAGTCTCACATCCTTTGATGTCATCAAATTTAGCATAACTGAGTGCAGAGGCAATCTCCAACATTGCTTGATTATGCTCCTTCCTTTTGTTCAAATCATCTACAAAGAGGAGTCCAACTGGGTCTACATGTTCCACTCCAATTAAGGTTTTTGCATAATCACCTATTGGTCCAAGGTGCAATTTCATCAGCTTCTTCCATGCAACAAAGTTGTCTTTGTTGAGCTTGGGAACTTCTCTCTTAGACATATTGATCTTCCTGCTTCTAGTACCTTGAAACTAAATCAGTAGATGGCTTTGATACCAATTGTTAGAAATGTTTTAGAATAACTAGGAGGGGGGGCAGGGTGGTGAATCAATTATTCAAGGTCCAAATGTCCAATTCAAACTTTTCATCAAGTAAAGTGTTACCATCTAACTATTTATTCATCCAAGCTTAAACTTTCCTATTCAACAAGTTACTATAAATTAATGTGCAAGCATAACACATAAAAAGATCAACACATAACACATTGATTTATGTGGAAACACAATTTGGGAAAAACCACCAGTAACATGCTACTCAATTCTGACTCTTCTAAAGTGATGCCCTATGAAAGGCCTACCCTATTAAGGCTACAACACACTATTAAATGTGACCTAGTTAAAGGATTTAACCACCCTGTTATAAGTGGGCTTGGTTAGAGGACTTTAGAACATTCACTGGGAATGCTACCCTGTTAAAGGATTTACAATAGTTGTTAGACCAACCTAAGTCCATAGGATTTTCTTCTAACCTAATTGATACAATTTCTAGAGAGTAACAATAAGGCGGTTTGACCTAATTACAATATACAACTTAACTTGCTGATTTTAGATCACTTCTCAACTCATAACATGGCCTGTCTTTCAGTCTTTGCAACTCTTGACAACTTTGCCTCATTTCAAGCTTGATCTCCTTGAGTCTCCATGCTCAATGTACCAGTGCAATCCTCTCTTTTTGACCACTTATTGAAGTAGAGTCTTTGTGCTCTGTTCTTCCTTCTCCTAGATGTCTTCTCCTTGACACCCTTCAACTACTTCGTAATTTGACACTCTAGCAGCTCTTACTTCTTGGTCTATGACTCCTTAAATAGAAATTTGGAATTTCTTTTCCTGCTCGATTCTTCCCTCCTTTAATTTCAATTTGTATGAATTAGGTAGGATTCATTGAATCTAATCCATAATTTCTTTCTTCTAGAAACTTCATGAAGAATCCTCTTAAATTCACTTCAAAACAGTTTACATATAATTCTATGCCACTAGCTCATCATCCTTATCCTCCTACTAGTTCACAAAATTCAAGGTAACAAACTTGTCAGCTCAGATTTGGCAAATCTTTGACTTTTCCAATAATGTAGTAGCTCAACACTATTGAAATTCTAGTGTTGGGCACATACTATGTTACTTGGCATCGACTGTATTTTACTGATGCTCAACACCTATTGTATTACTCGACATCCATTAAGGTTTTCTATTTGCTTGGCTCCTTCTCTATCATTTGACACTTGAACTTCACTCAACACCTGAAGTTTACTCGACATGCACTAGATTTTTCATTTGCTTAGTTCCAACTAAATTTTTTTTTGGCTTAAACTTACTTCCTCAGCACTCACTAATGATCTTAGTTTAAGATTTGCAGTCAACCTTGTTCTAATTTATTCCTCCAAATTTTTGATCAATACATCATTTAACCAATGTCTTAACTAATCCTTGCACTTCATTACAAAACCATAACTCAACCCTTCTTTTCGGTGCTTTTGTTACATCTTGTTGATCAAATCCTCTTCATCAATCAACCAAGTGATAGTACTTGGACCTTATAAGAAATTGTCATTCCTAAAAATAGTAGGTTTGACATCAATGACAAAACAATGATTGAAAAAATTCTTTTAACAACATCTCCCTCTTTCATAGTAATCCTTTTCAATCAGTTTTCCAACATGAAGTAGCATATTTGTATGCCTTAAGAGATGAATAAATTTTGGGTGAAACAAGAGAGAAGAATGAGAGAAAGAAGTGGAAGATTTTAGTGAAGTAGAGGAGGAACTTTTGAAAAATGTAGCAGACTTGGTAGCACATCTAATGACAAAGCCAAATCTAAATCAAAAGAAGAAACTATAAGTTGGAGAAGAGGTAACTACAATAGAGATAATTATATTGGTTACTATAGAAATAACAACAATAGGAAGCAAGACGATAGATCTTTGTTTAAGGGTACTTATTTTACACGTGGAGAAGAAGCACATACAACTTTTGAATGAATAATGCCTTGTGAAATTTAAGATTGGGAATTACTTTGATGAAGTCTTGTGCGATGTCATGCATATGGGTTGTTGTCATATACTATTAGGAAGACCTTGGTAGTATGATAAAAAAAACTTTTCATGATGGTAGATTGAATCAATTTACTATTTGGGATGATGGAAAGAAACAAGTATGAGTTCCTTTGGTTGAGAAAAATAAGGAAAATCAATATATTTTTCTAAGAGTTTTCGGTTCAGGGAAATTAGTTTGTGAAAGATATGAAGAAACACAATGTTTTCTTTGCTTTGATTCCTAGAAAGACTAAGAAACAAGATGAACTTGAACATGCACCTTAGGTTAGATCTTTGTTCCTTTAATTTCAATATATTATTTATGATAGCTTTCTTGATGGATTACCTCCTATGAGAAGTATAAGTCATTGTATAGATTTAATTCTTGAAGCTAGTTTTCCTAATAAAGAACCACATAGACTTATACCTACTAAAAATGAAGAATTAAATAGACAAGTGCAATAATTGCTTGAGAAAGGTTTGATCAAGGAAAATTTGAGTCCTTGTGTAGTACCTATTGTTTTAGCACCCAAGAAAAATGGAGAATGAATAATCTATATAGATTATAGAGTTATAAACAAGATAACAATGAGTTATATAGGTTTTCTTTTCCTAGAACAACTGACATTGTAGATAGATTGAGTGGAGCAAAGTATTTTAGAAATATTGATATGAAAATTGGTTAGCATCATATTAGAATTAGAGAAGGTGATGAATGGAAGACTACTTTTAAGACTAATGAAGGATTAGTGCTTGGTTATGCCTTTTGGTTTTACTAATACACCTAGTACTTTTGTGAGGCTAATGAATGAGCATCTGAAAAAATTCTTGGGTAAGTTTGTGACTGTATAGCTTGATGACATATTGATATATACTAATGTTAAAGAGGAACACCTTGAGCATATTAGACATGTTTTATAGAGGTTGAAAGAAGAAAAGTAGTTAATAAATATGAAGAAATGTTCTTTTTATCAAGGAGTAGATTGTGAATCTTGGGTTTGTAATTTTTTTTGATGTTTTGAAGATGGATCTTGAAAAGGTAAAATATATTATTGGTTTTCCTACTCCTGAGAGTGTTGGAGAAGTTAGATAATTTAATAGATTGGCAATTTTTTATAGAATGTTTATTAAAAAATTTAGTTCTATTTGTAATGTTATGAATAAGACTATGAGAGCTGATAGAAAAGGATTTTGGGTGAACACATGGAGAAAATTAAATATTTGAAACATTGAAAGGAAAAGTTGTAGAAATACTTGTTCATGCTTTGCATGATTTTAACAATATTTTTCAAGTTTATTGTGATACTAGTGGTAATTCCATTAGTATTATTTTGAGTCAGGAAGGTAAGCCTATAGCTTTCTACAATGGGAAATTGAATGATTCTCTGAAGAAATATTCAACCTATGATCAATAATTTTATTCAGTTATTCAAGATTTGAAGAAATGGAGACACAAATTGATGCCTAGAGAGTTTGTGTTATACATTGATCATAAAGCTTTATAGTATTTGAGGAATTAGAATAAATTTCATTAGAGACATTTGAAGTGGGTTGAGTATATGAAAAACTTTTTTTTTTTGTTGAAACAAGAGTGGAAAATATAATAAGGTGGCAGACACATTAAGAAGAGGAAGAAGTTTGTTGATTGAGATGAGAGTTGAAGTGCTTGCTTTTGAGGATTTAAAGATCTTTAATGAGGCTGACCCTGATTTTGTAAAACCTTGGAAAGCTTGTAAGAACCTTGTAAATGAAAAACAAGACAAGTGGGTTGATTATTTCATCTTGGAAGACAAGTTTTTTAAAGGAGTTTAGATATGTATACCTAGAGGATCTATGAGAGGGAATATCAATAAAGAGAAACAAAGTGGTGGACTTGTAGGAATTTTGAGATTGATAAAATAGTGAAGATAATTACTTAGAGATACTTTAGGCTATAGATATATAAGAATGTTTGAAATATGGTGAGGAGTTGCAGAATATGTCAAGTTTCTAAAAGGAGTAGTCGTAATGTTAATTTGTACACACTTTTGACTATTTCTTGTAGACGTTGGGAAGATATCACTATGGATTTTGTTATGGGATTGCCTAGAACTTAGAGAGGTAATGATTCTATCTTTTTAATCATTGAATTTTTTTCTAAAATGACACATTTCATACCTTGTAAGAAGAAATCATATGTAATACACATTGAAGATTTATTATTTGGAGACTTTGAGACTTCATGGGTTTCCTAAGATTATTACTTTAGACAAAGATACTAAGTTTAGTGGCTATTTTTGGAAAATTTAGAGGAATATGAATATTGATTAAAGTTAAGTTCTACATTTAATCCACAAACTGATGGACAACTTAAAGTTGTGAATAAAAGTTTGGGTAGCCTTTTGAGATGTTTGATTGGAGATAGACCTACTAATGTAGATTTGAGATTGGCACAAGCTGAGTTTGCATATGAAAATTATTTTAATTGAAAACTAAGAAAATGCCTTTTGAGATTGTCAATGACAAGAATCTTAGAGGAGCTATTAAATGGAGGAGATTGGATGCTGAAGTGAAGAATAATGCTAAAGATGAAGAATTTGTAGACTTTATGAAGAATTTACATGAAGAAGTGAAAAGTAATTTACATAACAGTAATCAAGGATATAAAGACAAAGCATATAAGAAGAGAAAACATAATAATTTTGAGGTTGGAAATGAGGTAATGGTACATTTGAAGAAGAATAGATCTTGAGTTGGTACATATAGAAAGCTAAAGATGAAGAAGTTTGGTCCTTGCAAAATCTTGAAGAAACATGGTAGTGGTAATTCTTTTGAAGTTGAATTGTTTGAAAACATGCATATTTCACCTATCTTTAACATTCTAAACATCTATTTGAGTATCATGAACCAAATGAAGAGACAATTGATAAATCTAACCTAATTATCCTAAGAAATAATGGAAGGGATTGAAAAGATCTTGGATACCATAATTAGTAAGAGCACTAGAGGAAAATACTACAAGGAATATTTGGTTCAATGAAAACATAAACCTATTCAAGACAATTCTTAGATCATAGAGGTTGAGTTGGATATTTATGATACTTTGTAAAGCATTTGGGCTTCCTAATGTGGACATACATTCTTTTATTACCCTAGGTGTTTGATGCAATTGAATCCTAGGTACTTTGACAATCTTCAATCACACAAAAATATTTCCTATCTTTGTTCTTATTTTTCTATATGAAGAATGGTCATTATTTTTTATGATTTCTCTTTCTATGCAATCATCTACTTAATATGGATCTATCATGGATCCTTTGTCTAAGAGTGTAGAACTCAATTCCATCATTTGCAAGAGTTATCCTTCTCTTTGTTCAAGGCATGTTGATTTCTTGGTAGCTTGAGTAATATATAGTTTTGGTGTTGGAAAGGTTTTGTGCATTATTTTTGCATTCTACACATTTGGGAAACTCTTCTTGGATCATATGTGGACCTATCCTTTTCCGTGCAGAAGTTACTTTGCTTATTTGTAAGGTTGCTGAATTCTCCTTTGGGAAAGGACCTATATTTTGTATTAAATATCCTGATAGGCCAACTTCTGGTCTTACTGGCTATACAATTAGAGGTATATAATTAGGAAAGGTAGAATGCAATTAGATAGAAGGAGAATATAAAATATTGGCTCTCTAAGCCCGAGCTCTTAATCTCGCTATTTGTAATTTTATTGTATATGGCTATAACCAAGTAGGCCCAATGCTTGGCATGTTCAATGAAGATTGTACAACATTGCTACATTATTTCCTCTACAATATCTTGTAGTTCTCTTAATTTCTAGCTTCCATGTGTTACTATTGTAACACCCTAAAATTGGTTTCCTAAACCAATTCTCTCCTAAGCCCCTAAATCAACCCCAAAGTCCTAAAACATTTCTAGTCCCACTTGATGCTACTTGATTCAAATATGATTTTCATAAAATCCATATACTGCAATAATAATTTAACTTTAATAAATTCCCAAATATTCAATTAAATTGGATTTCTAAACCTCTTCAAGTTTATTATTTTAATATAAATTTCTAACACTTTCTATTAAATGACTACACTTTTGTAAATAATACAAGAGGAGTAACTAAGAGGGGAGGGGTGAATCCGTTACTACTAAAATAAATCCCATATTCCTTAAATGTTTGTACAAAATAAAGTCTAAAAATTGAATATTGCCGATGCTTGGTAAATAGACATAAAATGTTGTAACTCAAGAAATACTGATTATGCAAATCTTTAAATGTTATCTGTGATTACCCTTATTTTAACTTAGTTACAAACACATAAAGAAAATAACATGAACACATTTGACACTAGGATTTAACGTGTAAACCCAATTTGGGAAAAACCACCAATTGCAACTTGTTACTATTTTCACTCTTATGAAGTAAGCTTTGTTAGGAGCCAACCCTATTAAATGTTACAAAACACACTGTTAAGTGTGACTCTATTAAAGGATCTAATCACCCTATAAGGAGTGGCCTTGTTAGAGGTCTTAAGACAATTCAATAGAACTGTCACCTTGTTAGTGAATTTATAAATAGTTCTTAAGCCAACTCTATTAAGAGATTTAGATCACTACTACAATGGTTAGAGATTAACAATGAGATGACCTAATTTGAATGCAATTGAATTGCTAATTATAGATATCTATTCTGGCTTGTACTTGATCCTTCTTGATCAAATATAGCTTTTTTACTCCACAAAGATATTATGCTTATCCTTCAAATTTGCTTCCTTAAATCTTCAATACATTCATCACATCTTCACACTCACACACTCTTTTTTGAATCCACAACTTGACCTTATACTTATATGTTTTATATTGTCAAGTTGGCTCATATGCAACTTAGAATAACTAATATTCATCATCATAGTTGGCTAGAACCAATAGATAAATTAATTAAGCTTATTATGCCAAAAAAAGAAAATCCTTCACTGGCTAACCCAACTCAGTAGACACTAACTTAAAAATGATTTCCTATGTTAACCAATAAAATCTTGGTTAACATTAAAAACTTGCAAAGCTCCTTTGGTAACCAAGTGAGCTCGATTAGCACTGGTTCCATCCAACTTTTCTCAATCAACCAAGTGAGCTTGGTTAACACTCATCTTCTGTAGATTTTCCTTCAACACCTGAGTGAACTTGGTAGACACTACCTTTTGAACTAGGCAAACAAAAGAACACTCAGTAGACACAAAAAACTATCTTCACTTCTCAAGTGAGCTCAACATATACTGACTAATAATGATATGACATTTGTGTAACATCAAAGATAATGCACAATTAATCAATTGTATCCAACAATCTCCCTCTTTGGCATTGATGGCAACACAACATTTCATAACACAATTAAATTTTGGAACAAGAATAAAATAAGAAATATATCCTTAATTTTATTCATGAGAACTCCCTTTGTTAGTAACAAAATTTGCCAAGTGCATTCACAAAACTTTCTCCCTCTTACGTTCAAACTTCTCCTTCTTTGGAATGACAAAAATTTCTATGAGATATGATAGTAAACTTCTCCCTCTTTGATAACACATGCCGAAGATAATAACTCTATTAATATCAATGTACCTTAAGTACTAATTCATTTACAATATGCCCTTGTCAATTCTACACCAACTGATTGATCTTCAACTAGCTCTTGTTGATGCATCACTCAAACTTTATTTAGTGAGCTTCAGATAGGGAATAACCCCTAGCTTACCTCTTAGATACAGAAATGCATCCTTAGGTAATGGCTTGGTAAATATGTTTGCAATCTATTATTTTGTATTCACATATTCCAATTTGACTTCTTTATCCTACACCAATTCTCTTAAGAAGTGATATTTTACAACAATGTGTTTTTTTTTGGTATGCATCACTGGATTCTTTGATATATTGATTGCACTACGTTATCATAGTATATGACCATTGGATCCTTGATTTCTATCTTCATTCCTTCCAAAAAAATTTTAAACCAAACAATGTTAGATCAATTAACTGTTGCTACCACATATTTTGCCTTTACTATGGATTGAGAGATTCAATTTTGTTTCTTGCTTGTCCATGATACTAGTCTCTTACCAAGAAAGAATGCTCCACCACTAGTGCTTTTTCTATCATCAAGACTTCCTTCCCAATCAACATCATTAAATGCTTTCAAGTCCAAATTGCCTCCAAGTTTGTACCATAAGCCATAGTCTTCAGTACCTTTTAGATATCTCATGATTCTCTTGATTGCAATCATGTGATTTTCTCTAGTATTTGCTAAGAATCTTGCCACCATTCCAATTGCTAGTGCAATATCAGGCCTTGTATGTACTACATACTACAATTTTTCAATCATTTCTCTATATGTGGTCTGATCTACTTCTTTGGAATCATCATTCTTGGAAAGATTATGCCCAGTAGACATAGGGGTTCCAATTGTTCTTGAATCTTTCATTCCAAACTTCTTCAGTATCTCCTTGATATAATTAGATCGAGTGATGTAGATACCATTTTTGTTCTATTGTATCTACAACCCAAAAAAGAATTTTATCTCACCAAACATGGACATCTCAAATTCTTTACTCATTTCTTTTGAAAATGCTTTGCCCAAGTCATCATTTCCTATGAATAAGGTATCATCAACAAATACGTCTACCAACACAATCTTCTTGTTTGTTCCTTCTTTGATATACAGACTACTATTATCATTTGTTCTTTGAAAGCCAATCTATATCAAGTAATTAAGATTTCTTTCATACCAAGCTTTGGGAGCTTGCTTGAGACCATATAATTTTATATGTAACTTACAAACCATGTCTCTTTTGCTAGGATCTACAAAATCTTCTGGTTGTTCAATATAGACTTCCTCATTAAGAATTCTATTTGAGAATGTAGATTTAATATCCATTTGATACACTTTAAATCCTTTGTGTGCTGCATATGCTAGTAAAGTTCTAACACCTTCTAACCTTGTGACATGAGCAAAATTCTCACCATAATCAATACTTTCTTCCTGAGAATAACCTTTACATACTAGTCTTGCCTTATTTTAAAAAATTTTCCATCTTCATTCAACTTATTTCTAAACACCCACTTTGTGCCAATTACATTCTTATCTTTAGGTCTAGGAACAAGAGTCTAAGTTTTGTTCTTTTCTATATGTTATATCTCTTCATTCATTTCTTTAATCCAACTTTTATTATCTAGAGCATCTTTAACATTTCTAGGTTCAAATTCAGCAAGTAAATATGTACCTTTTAATTTTCTTCTTGTCATTATTCCATCAGATTTGTCTCCAATGATCTGATCAGGTGCATGATGCCTTCTAACATATCTTGCTAATACAAGTTCTTTGGGTTTTGAAAGAGTTCCACTATTTTCATCATGAATTTTAGTATCAAGCTTGGGTCCCACTGTCTATGCCTCAGGTCCATCAGACTTGGTTTGAACTAGCTCAATAGCCTCTGACTATGACTCAGGTCCTTTAGACTGTAACTTGAGTTGCACTATCTGCAACTTGGTAACTATTGGAGATTTTGGGGATTTGAAGATGAAGCCTCCTTTCTTTTAGATAGGTTTGGCAAGGTATCAGGTTCATAGTAAACAAATCTTCTGTAATCCTCTGACTCTTTGTTGATTTCTTCTTCACTCTTTTATGCAAACTCATCAATTCTAACGTGTGCACTTTCTATTGTTTTATGAGTAGACAAATTCAAATATTTGTATGCTTTACTTCTATAGGAGTATCCTAGAAATATGCCTTCATCACCTTTTACATCAAATTTTCCTTTTCTAGATTCTTTCAAGATATAACATTTGTTGCCAAATATTTTCAAGTAACTTACATTAGGTTTGTAGCCATACCATAGTTGATAAGGAGTTTTGTTTGAATATTTCTTCAATAGTACTCTGTTCAAGGTATGAACTACAATGCTGATAGCTTCCTTCCAGTATTTGATTGCAACATTCTTTTTTGCACAATCTATGATGGATCTATTTCTTCTTTTAGAAATACCATTCTATTGTGGTGTACAGGGGCTGATACTTGTCTTTTAATTCCTCTTTCAACGCATAAATCATTGAATTCATTAGAGATGAATTCGCCACCTCTATCTGATCTTAAACATTTCAATTTCTTTCTAGTTTCTTTTTCTACTCTTGCTACATACCACTTGAACTTTTGAAAGGCTTCTGGTTTTTCTTTTAGATACATTATAGTAATCATTCTAGAATAGTCATCAACAAAAGGAATGAAAAACATTTCTCCACTATAACTCTCTATTCCAATAGGTCCACATAAGTTTGTATGAACAATCTCTACAACTTTTTCTAACTGGTAGTTTTTGCTTTTGAAACTAGACTTTCCCATTTTACCAATTTGGCAATTCTTGCATAAACCCCTATTAGGCTTCTTCAAACTAGGAATACCTCTTACTCTTCTATGTTTGCTTAACTAGATTATCAAAGTTTACATGACATAGTCTTTTGTGCCATAACCAACTTTCTTCTACTTGAGTATTAAAACATGAACATTGACTAAGATCAAGACAAATAGATTACCTTTTTTTTTGCTTGCTAGATCCAACCATATTTCCTTTTCCATCTAGTAGTTTGGCCTATCCATTCATGAATTCTACCTTGAATCCAATGTTATTGAACTGTGCCACACTCAATAGATTATGTGTTAGTCCTTCAACCCAATAAGCATTGTTACATACAAGTTCTTTAGTTAATGATATACATCCTTTTCCTTTTATGTTACAAGGTTTTTCTAAATCTCAAACTACCTCCATCATAATATTCCATGTGCTTAAATTTTATTTTATCTCCAGTCATATGATGTGAACAACCATTGTCAACAATCCATATATCATTTTTGCTAACATGAGAGATAAGTGTCATCTTATCTCCTTCATCATCAAATTCATCTTTTATAGCAATATATACCATTTCATCTTCACTATTATCAAAATATTTAGCTATAAAACAAGATTTCTTACCTTTATCCTCATAGTTCTTGTAGTTCTTGGAATCCTTCTTTCCTTTTTGCTTATTGATTTTCTTTTCATCTTTGATTTCTTTCTTTGGAAACCTTGCAGAAATGTGACCAACTTCTTCATAAGAGAAACATATCAAAGGAACTTTACCTTTGTATTTTTCTCTGCCTTTGGAATACTTTCTTGCAAGTAGGGCTTCAAGAACTTCAAAACCACTATTTGAAATTTCTTCTATTTCTTCTTCTTCACTTCCTAATTGATTAGACTTTGATTTCTTACCCTTTTCTTTGAGTGAGAGTTTAGCTTTAAAAGCATATTTAATAACCTTTGAGCTAGGAACATAGTTATCAAAGTTATCTAACTCAAAAGCTCTCAATCTTCCAACTAGAGCATCCAATAGTATTTTTTTATTTGGATCACATCTCATTTTTGGAATAATAGACATTCTAATTGCATAAATAGGAAGAAGAGTTCTAAATACCTTTCTTACAACTGTTTTCTCTTCAATGTCTCCTCCAGATGCTTTGATTGCACTTACACTTTCTTTGATTCTTTCCACATATTTTGCAATATTCTCATCTTCTCTCATTTTCATTTGATCAAAATGACCTCTAAGACTTTCATCCTTAGATATTCTTACATTTTCATCTCCTTCATAAATGTATTTTAATTTGGTCCAGATCTCATGAGTTGTTTTGCAATCTTTAACTTCATCAAATTCAACATAACTAAGAGCAGATGCAATATAAATTATCATGATGTTATGATTCTTCTTTTTAGTAATATCTTTAACAAATAATGTTCCAGTGGGAGTCTTGTATTTAGTATCAAGATATTTTCACCTTGAATCACCAGTAGTAGCCAAATGTAACCTCATAAGTCCTTGCCATGTTGCAAAATTATCTTTGTTTAGCTTGGTAATCTCTCTTCTATAAGACATCTTGATCTTTAGCTTAGGTCCTTGAAACCTTCTCTGCAAGCACCAAAAGCTCTGATATCAATTGTTCGAAATATAAGAGGAGTAACTAAGAGGGGAGGGGTGGATCAATTACTACTAAAAATAAATCCCAGATCCTTTAGATGTTAGTACAAAATAAAGTTTGAAATTTGAATACTATTGATGCTCTGTAAACACACATAAACTGTTGTAACTCGGTAAATATTGATTATGCAAATATTTAAATATTATCTATGATTATCCTTATTTTAACATAGTTGAAAACACATAAATAAAATAGAATGAACACATTTGACACTAGGATTTAACATGGAAACCCAATTTGGGAAAACCCACCAATTGCAACTAGTTATTGTTTCACTCTTCTAAAGTGAGCCCTATTAGGACCCAACCCTATTAAAGGTTACAAATCACATTGTTAGCTGTGACCCTATTAAAGGATTTAATCACCCTATTAGGAGTGGCATTGTTATAGGTCTTAGAAAAATTGAATAGAATTGTCACCTTATTAGAGGATTTACAAATAGCTATTAAGCCAACTCTATTAAGAGATTTAGATCACTGCTACAATGGTTAGAGATTAACAATGAGATGACCTGATTTAAATGCAATTTAATTGCTGATTACAAATCTCTATTCTAGCTTGTACTTGACCCTTCCTAATTGAATATATCTTTTCTGCTTCGCAAGGATATTCTACTTATCCTTCAAATTTGCTTCCTTAAATCTTCAATACATTCATCACATCTTCACACTCACACACTCTTTTTGAATCCACAACTTGACCTTATACTTATATCTTTCATACTATCAAGTTGGCTCATATGCAACTTAGAATAACTAATATTCATCATTATAGTCAGCTAGAACCAATAGATAAATTAATTAAGCTTATTATGCCAAAACAAGAAAATTCTTTGTTAGCTGACCCAACTCGGTAGACACTTATTCATAAATGATTTCCTATGCTAACCAATAGAATCTTGGTTAACACTTCAAACTTCCAAAGCTTCTTTGGAAACCAAGTGAGCTCAGTTAACACTAGTTCCATCCAACTTTTCTTCATTAACTAAGTGATGTTAGTTAACACTCATCTTCTACAAATTTTCCTTCGATGCCCACGAAAACTTCGTAGACACTACCTTCTAAACTAGGAAAACACATGAATGCTCGGTACACATAGAAGATTGTCTTCACTACTCGAGTGAGCTCAACATATATTGACTAATATTGATATGAAATTTGTGTAACATCAAAGACAATACAAAATTGATCAATTGTATCCAACTATCTAAACCTTTCAAATTAATTATTTTAATATAAGTTTCTAACACTTTCTATTAAACTACTACACTTTTGCAAAAAATACATGATAATGGGATTTTATTAATTTATCTCAAATAGGGTGTCTCCACATGTTTATTAATTTGAATTTAAATATTCAAATATGAGATTAACTTTTGGAATATTACAAAGAATGCCACTTATCGAAGAGAATCTTCAACATGGAACTAATGGAAAGTGAGAAGGCACGTCATACCTCCACTCCTGTAGAATCTCCTATTTTGGGAATATTCTCTCCACTCCCTTGTTTGTACTTTTTGACCATCTTTTTATATAATATGAGAGCTCTTATCGCCCCCAAAGGATCCCACTTTCAAGTAATGAAACTCTGTCGAATTGTGCACTCACTCTTTGCATCCAAGATTTGTTACATAGTGTGTTCACTTCTAGCTTGTCATTTTCACTCATATTAGTTTACTTTGTTTCTCATAGGTTAGATTTAATTTTATTGGATATGAAAATTTCAAAAACATAGACCAAACTTGCATCCATCTTAGTTAGATCTCTTTTCTTATTTGTTCTTAGTTTGAATATGCATTTTCATATAAATTTCCTTTATCTTATATGCATAGAAAATAAAAAAAAATATACTTTTGAATTTAGATTCAATATCATTCTTTCAAATCCTTCATTCTAGCTAGGTCTTATGGTAACTAAAGCTCTTGGTTATAAGAGCATGTACACAAACCCCTACTAGATAGAAGGCAATACGTTGATTTGTCTAGATCTCTTATGATGAGCAATCTCATGTTCATTATTGGTGGAATTTAACATGAAATAACTATGATGAATTGTGTGTAGTTCATGTTTTGCACATACAACAATAAGCAATGGTATCTAGGAGGTGCTCTTTATTTCCCCTCTTACCTTGTATCAAAAAGGGTCATAGGATTTCAACCCATTCAAACACATGATGCATGTCCCTAGGGGTCCTAAGACACCTAGGATCATATGATGTCATGTAATGGGTCAAAAGGGAGCATAGGGTATCCTATGACCTCTTTTGACTCGTTATAACACATGGTTGATGTTCCTAGGTGTCCTAGTACCCTTAATAACATATATTGTTATCTAATGCATTGAGAGGGGTCCTAGGGTATCCTATGACCCATTTTGACCAATTGAAACACATAATGTATGATCCTAGGGGTCTTAGGACCCCTTGGAACATATTTTTTCATCTAATGGGTTAAAAGGGATGATAGGGTATCTTATGATCCCTTTCAACAAATTGGAACACATGATGCATGTTACTTAGTGTCCTAAGACCCATATGAACATATGATGTCATGTAATGGGATAAAATGGGTCACAGGGTATCCTATGACCCCTTTCAACCCATTTAAACATATTATGTATGGTCTTAGGGTTCCTAAGACCCCTAGGAACATATGTTGTTGTGTAATGACTCAAAAGGCATCATAGGGTAACCTATGACCCCTTTTAACGCATTCAAAAACATGATGTACGTTCTTAGGAGGACCCCTAGGAACATTTGTTATCATATGATGGGTTGAAAGGGGTCACAAGATATCTTATGAGACCTTTTGACCCATTGAAATATATGATGTATGTTCCTAATTGTCCAAGGACCCCTAGAAATATATATTATCATCTAATGGGTCGAAAGGGGTCATATGTTATCTTATGGCACCTTTCAACCTATTGGAACACATGATGTTGTCATATAATGCATTAAAATGTGTCATAGGGTATCTTATGACCCATCGCAATGTATTCAAACACATCACGTTTGTAGGGTCTTAGGACCTCTAGAAACTTATGTTGTCAAATAATGGGTTGAAAGGTGTCACTGGGTATCATATGATCCCTTTTGACCCATTCAAATAAATTATGTATGTCCCTAGGGGTGCTATAACCCCTAGGACCATAATTTGTGATATAATAGATCAAAGGGTGTCATAAGGTCTCCTATGACTGATAGAAAGTAAAATCCACCAAGATAATTGAGAAGGGGATGGGGTGAATCAATTATCAAAATAATAAAACATTTATCAACCTTATTAATCCTTAACCATGTGAAAAATTTAGCAATTAGTTATCAAAATAATAAAACATTTATCAACTTTATTAATCCTTAACCATGTGAACAATTTAACCAACAACCATAAGAAGATACCTATACACAATAACACCCGATATGTTAACTAGGGAAACCCTTGATTAGAGGGAAAAATTTGATGTCGATGGTACCCACAAAATGATGTACTAATATATAAGTTCCTTGTAATTAAAAGAAGATGGAATTTATTAGGAGCCAATGAAATATTGTTAATACATACAAGTTCCTATTAGGAGACTATGAATCCATGTTAGGATATTCTAACCATATTAGAAGTTGTGCCAACCTTATTAGGAGCTATAGAAGGTAGAAGGAACCACTATCCAAATAGCTTCAAAAAAAAGAACATCAAACTCATTTTCCAACTAATATGTATATTATTCCTTGTAGAATAATAGAAATGAAATAACTTGAACTCCTTCTCTTTCCTCTTGGCCAGACCAAACCTATTAATATCTTAATACTAGATCTTCCAAGTTGCATTATTCCAATCCCTTTGACTGCTTACATGCATTTCCCAAGTTAGCACATCACTTATACAATTCATACTCAAACAATCATTTTCATCACTTACTTCTTTCTCCACAAGGAAAATAACCTTCCTTAATACCATATCCTTAAAATCATTCACCGAGTCAGCTTTGAGTCTTTCCCAATTAATTATAATAGGACCTCATTAAGCTATTACAATTCATTACATCTTTTTGTAATTACAAAACATTGTTGGATCTCAATAAATAAAAATTTTCATACATGTTATAATCACCTAAAAATAGTCATCTAGACTATTAGCCCCCTTCTTAGTATTTTGGCTAAATTAATTAATAATTTTCCTAGACCAAATTGCTAAAAATCAATTAATTTTATTATAACCTATAGTTTGACTATACCTTCCTAAGTTCATTATTTTATTAAAAGAACATGTCCCATTTTAATTAAATAAAAGACCCCATTCTTCTAATCCACTCAATGTGCACACACAAACCATTATTCCTATTTCAAAATTAAAAGAGAAAACAAGTGGCCAGATGGCGAAAACCACTTTGTGGCAATATCTAAACCCAAAAAGAGTAAAATTAAATATGTATCCAATGGTGAAAACCTCCTTGAGGTGCCTGTAGATAAGATACTTGGTATTCTACCAAGCTATTTCTACGATAGATCTTTGGTTCTCATTGAGCCTACACAACTTATCAACTTGGGCATAGAAGAATCTCCTATAATTATCCATGTGGATTAGTTACTGACAACTGAGGAAAAAGAGTGTTTTGCCAAGTTCTTTTAGGAAAAGAAGATCAATTTTGCATGGACTTACTTAGATATGCTAGGACTTGACACATATCTAATTATGCATCATTTATTTATCTCTCCTAGTGTAAAACTTGTTAAGATAAAATTGAGAAAGATGCATCCATATGTGGCCCTCCTAGTCAAAGCAGAATTGGAAAAAATCCTAAGTGAAAATTTCGTCTAAGCTATTGATTATGTGAAGTGGATTTCCAATATTGTACCTATGTCTAAGCATCACAAATCCATTTGAGTCTACATTTATTTTAGAGATTTAAACAAGGCATTGCCTAAGGATGACTTTCTAGTACCCAACATAGAGATGATAGTGGATATGATAACAGGTTATGAAATGTACTCCTTAATGGATGGTTTCTTTGGGTATAACCAAATCAAAATTGCTCCTACTAATTAATAAAAAATGCCCTTCACATGTGTATGGGGTACCTTCTATTGGAATGCCATGCCCTTTGGGCTCAAGAATGCTAGTGCTACCTATCAATGTGAAATGACCACTATCATCCATGATATGATGCATAAGAATATGAAAGATTATGTTGATGACACACTAGGAAAAAAAGAAGAAGAAGAGATACAAATCTTGATGACCTTAGTTTGATATTGGACCATATGAAATAATTTCAACTTAGGCTAAATCCAAAAAAATGTGCCTTTGGTGTCACATCAAGAAAATTGCTAGGCTGCATCATATCAGCAAAAGGTATTGAGGTTGATTCTAAAAAAGTACAATTCATCATGGAAATTTCTCCCCCTAGGATTATTAGTCAACTTAGAAGTCTTCAAGGATGTCTCCAATCAATTAGAAGGTTCATTTCTCAACTAGCTGACAAGCCTCAATCTTTCAAAAAAAACTAGCATAAAGGCTCTACTTATATCTAGAATGAAGATTGTCAACATAGCCTAGATCAAATCAAAGGATACTTGGCTAAAAATCTAGTTTTGATGCCACCCCTACTAGGAAAACATTTAATATTATATATTTCAGCTATGGATTCCTCTTTAGGGGAATTATTCGCACAAAGTGATGACACCAGAAAAGAACGTGCTATATACTACATTAGTCACAGTTTGGTGGCCTATGAGATGAACTACAAAAACATTGAGAAAGCTTGCCTTGCAATGGCATTTGCCTCTCAAAAAAATGGACATTATATGTTGGCACATATAGTTCACCTGATTGCTAAAATTGATCCCCTAAAATACTTGTTAAGTAAAGTTGCACTTACTAGCCACCTGGCTAAATGGATGATGATTCTTTTTGAATTTGAAATTTAGTATGTCAAACAAAAAGCCATAAAGGGGTGGACCATAGATGACCAATTGACTAATTTTCCATTAGAAGATACAATGCCTATGCAGATTGAGTTTCTTGATGCTTCAATTATGTACATCAGTGAGAGAACTTGGAAAATATTCTTTGATGCTTGTCATACACAAAATGGGGAAAGGGTAGGCATCTTATTTATTCACCTCATGGTTAGACAATACCAAAATCTTACAAATTCCTATTCCCTTGCACTAACAATATTGTGGAATATGAGGCCTTAATAACACTCATAAATTGATTGATAGAAATAACACTCTTGAAATGGTGAGAGCTTTAGTAGGAGGAATTCTAGTAGGCAGGAATTTAGTGGTAGGAATTGATCTTGGTGATGTAGGGAATTCAAAAGCGAGGATCTCAACAAGGATTATTAGGAAGTTGGGGATGGGTTTTAATTGTCTAGAGTAGGAAGAAGATAAAGTTCTACTTGGTTTCTGATTTAGAAGATGTGGAGATGTTGATAATATTCATATTGATCCTCTGACTGAGTTTCCTATCTAGATTAGGGACCCATTGCAAGAGGGGAATATTTTGGTGGATTGAGGTAAGGATGCAAAGGGATCACGTGAGGAGGAGCATAAGAAGGATGATTTGGAAATGGGTCAATACAAGTGGTCCTCTTTATTTGGAAGAAAGCCAGGAGGAAAATCTTCTTTTCCACCTATTACTTCAAAATCCTATTGGGACAAAGGTGAGTTTCAAATTTTCATCCAAGATTTGAGTGTTGATTATTCTATTTCTACTATGGAGTTTACCCTAGTTGGAAAATTTTTGGGGGTACACCCAGAAATTGATGCTCTTAGAAACATGACTAAAAGGAAATAGGCTCTATGTGGTCAAGTGGATATTGTTCTAATGATGAGCAAGGTTTTTTCCTTTGTATTTACTTGTAAGGAAGATTTAAATATGGTTTTATCTGGTGGTCCTTGGCTGTTTGGAAATAATACTCTAAAAATCAAAAAGTGGGGACACAATATGGACCTTTTTGATGCCTTTTTTCTTACTACTCTGATATGGGTTAGGTTACTAGGACTTCCACTTGAGTTTTGTAATGAAGACATATTTAAGGGGATAGCTAGCTCATTTGGTGAGCTTATAGCCATTGATAATGGGACGACTACAAGGTCTAAACTTCATTGTGCTTGAATCTATGTGAAAGTTGCTCATTTGAAGAACCTTCCCTAGAAGGTGGAATTAAATTCAAAACTTGGAAAATGGATGCAAGAGATATTCTTTGAATACCTTCCTAATTCCTATTTTGTTTATAAAAAATACAGCTACTGGGATAAAAATTTGTTCGATGAAAATAAAAAATAAATCAAAGATGGTGAATTTGGAAAAAAGGTGGAACCCAAGCAAAAAATGGTGCAAAAACCTAAAACTATCCCTAAAAAGGTGGTTGAAATTAAAATAGTCCAAGATAAACAAATAATTTAGGTTCAAGGATAAAGAGGAGTGTGAAGATCCTATGAACCAGATTGTTATCTATCAAAATAAAGATCTTGAATGGGAAGATATTGAAGATTTAGAGGAGGCCGAGGAAGTAGAAATATTTAGGAAAGAATTGGTCAACTCGATGAGTTTGAAATTTTAGAAGAGTCACAAATTGAAAATTTTTAGACCCTTTTAAGACCCTTATGCCAAAAGTTTTTGATTCTTGAAAATGTTCTATAGATAAAATTTATGGATTTGATCATTGGAAAGAAAGAATCTAAATATAAGTAGGGTCAAAGGAAGAAAATAGAGAAAAAAATCTAACCTTATCCCTATATCTATAGGAGTTGAAACCTAGAGAAGTAAAATGGAAATTAGTTCTCTCAAATTAAAACTGAATGTTGGAACTCCAAAGAAACCTATTAGAAAAACTATTAGGAAGACAAGAGAAAATAAAAGCTTACAAAATATTTCTAATGGGAAACATGAAACTATTCTGGATTTTACTCCTAAAAAGTTATAATGAAAGTGATCACCTAGAACATTAGAGGGATGAACAATATTCATAAACTTGATATTGTTCAAAATTTTGTTAGAGAGCACAAACTTGATATCATAATGCTCTAGGAAACTAAAATGGAAAAAGATAAAGCTAGAAAGCTTAAATATTTTAATAATAATTGTATCATGGCAAGTAGTTCTGAAGGTGCTTCTAGAGCAATAATGATTTTGTTAAAATAGTCTTTGTTCTTTGGTACTTTTTTGGATGCTAATAAACATTTAATGGTTGTCAAGCTAAAGAGTTATGCCTAGAATAACTATTGGTATTTAGTTAATGTGTATGAACCAAATAACAAGAAAGTTAGAATTTTTTTTTGAGACTCTTTATCTAAGATAAAGAGTGTTGATTATTATGAAAAATGGTTATTTTTGGGGGATTTTAATATTCCTCTTTATGAACATGAAAAAAAGGTGGAAATGCTAGTCAATTAGAATGAAGACTAGATTTAATGGAATTTATAAACAAGGAGGGATTAATGGACTTAAATCTTCAAGGAGTCGAGTTCACATGGAGCAATAAAAGAGTGGAAAATGAATGCATTCAAGCTAATTTGGATAGAGTATTAATATCTCTGGACTAGACTAAAGATTTTGTGTGAAACCTTAAGGCTATCTAGAAGATTGCTTCTAACCATTTTCCTCTTTTATTTATGGAAGAGGCTATTTAAGCCAAGAAGAATTTCCCATTCAAAGTTGAGAAAATGTAAATGCAACATCTATAGTTTGAGGATTGGCTTGCAGAATGGTAGAATATTAACATTGAAGGAATGACTTTATTTCCTGTGGCTTCTAAACTCAAAAATGTTAAAAATAAAGTTAGAGAATGGAATAAAAGATACTTTGGGAATATCTTTGAAAGTAAATTAATTATCAAAGATGATCTAATAGTTATCCAAGATAGATTCCAACAAGAGGGTTACTCGATGGATTTGGTGAAGGAAGAAAATGATAAACTGGAATAGTACAATGACATAATTTCTAAAGAAGAGATCTATTGGAGACATAGGTCTAGATCCATTTAGCTCAAAGAAGGAGATAGGAATACAAAAAAATTTATTTGTCAACTTTGAAACATAGAGCCAAAAATCATATTTCTAGTCTCACTAAAAGAAGACACCAAATCACTAATGAAAAGGAGATCTTTGATGAATTGGTTTCTTTTTTTTTACATCCCTACTATCTTTAGACCTTGATATTGATCAAACTAAATAGGTTGAGTTATTAGATGCTATAATACCCTCTTTGGTCACTGAGGAGTACAATAAATTCTTGTGTGCTATTCTTAAGGGAGAGGAAATCTATAAAGATGTTTTCTCACTTGAAGGAGATAAATCCCCAGGACTTGATGGTTTCCCTATGTTTTTTATTTAGAAAGAGTGGAAGCTGGTTGGAAAAGATGTATGTGACATTGTCAAAGAATTATTTGGGGAAAAATGAATTCTAAAGGAAATTAACTTTTCTTTTGCATGATTCCAAAGAAGATTGGAGTCGATTCTTTGGACCAGTTTAGACATATTAGTCTCTACAACTCGATTTATAAAATCATCTCAAAAGTCTTTACTTTGAGATTCTTGAACATTCTTCCTAACTTGATTTCAGAATAATAGAATGGTTTTATTCCTAGTAGACAAATCCTTAACTCTATAATTTTTGTGCATGAAACTATCCATTCCTTATCTCTTTCTAACAATCAAGGTTTTATTATGAAAGTTGATATAGCCAAAGCCTATGATAGAGTTGAATGGGCTTTCCTGCATGAGATCCTAATGTCTTTTAGATTTAATATCATTGTGATTAAGCTTATTATGCAGATGGTTTCTACTAGTTTGCTTGCTATGCTAGTCAATGGAATATCTACTAATTTTTTAAAGCCCTCTAGGGGGTTGAGGCATGGTGATCCCTTACCTTCGATTATCTTTACTATTATGGTTGATTGTTTGGGAAGATATATAGGGAATTTTGTTTTAAAAGGGGATATTTAAGGGTTGAAACCTTCATCTCATCCTCTTGTATGTTCTCATGAACAATTTGTGGATGATACCATCATCCTTGGAAAATTTGATGTTAAGGAGGCGAAAAATCTTAAAAATGCTCTTAATCTTTATTCCTTTGCTACTGGTTAATTGATTAATTGGAAAAAGAGCTCTTTATTTTTTTATTAATACTCTATTTTTTGGATAGGGAAAGATTAAAAATATTCTTGGTTTCTCTATAAGATATTTTCTGTGTACTTATCTTGGTTTACCCTTGGGGATGAGTCCTTCAGAAAGTTTTTGGGAGGATCCTGTTAAGAAATTCATTAAGAAACTAGTAGGGTGTAAAGGTAATATGATGAGTTAAGCTGATAAAGCTACTCTATTCAAAGTCTATCTTCAAAGTATTCCTACTTATGCTTTGAGCCTCTTTAGGATTCTAGCTAAATTTGTTGATGCAATTGATAAAATTTAAAGGAATTTCCTCTAGTCTGGAATAGAGGAAAATAAGAGAATGGCTTTAATTTCTTGGAAAAATATCTATAAACCTCAGTTGGAAGGTGGTTTGGGTATAAGATCTATTAGAATTGTGAATAAAGAATTATCAACTAAACAAGGTTGGAGAGTCTATCATGATAACAAGGAATGGAGTACTATTTGGAAACATAAGTACCTTAATGAGGCTCCCTTTTTTTTTATTTTCTTTCCTATCGTATTGTTCCTTCTTCTTTTGCTACTTGGAATGCAGTCCAGGGAGCTAAACACATTTTAAATAAAGGTTGTAAATAGAAAGTAGGTAATGGGAGCAAGATCAGGTTTTTGGATAATGAATGGATTTTGGATCACCCTTTGATTGAGGATTTTGAGGATAGGACTTTTGTTGATAGATGTAAACAATTTTATGGTGATTTTGTGGAGATTACTAGATTTACAATAAATGGGTTAATATTGCTAAGATTAATCATGATTTTTCTAGCATCTAGTTGACCTTGAATGCTGCTATCCTTTTGGATCACCCTTTGATTGAGGATTTTGAGGATAGGACTTTTGTTGATAGATGCAAATAGGTTTATGGTGATTTTGTGGAGATTACTAGATTTACAATAAATGGGTTAATATTGCTAAGATTAATCATGATTTTTCCAGCATCTAGTTGACCTTGAATGTTGCTATCCTTTATCCTCAAAAGAGGATATTTTGGTTTGGGGGATTGAACCAAGTTGATGTTTCAAGGTCTCTTCTATTTTAAGATCAAAGGATAAAGGAAATACTCCTATGTAGGATAAAGCATGGATTAAAGGGGTTATTCCTAAAATCAATATCCTTTTGGACTATGCTTCAAAAAAAAATTTTAACCCTAGATAATTTGGAAAGGAGAGGGGTTTACTTGGTCAACATATGTTGTCTTTGTAAGATGGACCTTGAAGATAGGAATCAACTTTTTATAAACTATCGTTTTATCTAGAATGTATGGAGTCATCTCCTTATCTACTATAATTTAGTTTAGGTTCAACATAATAAAATTGATCAATTTTTTCAGAGCTAGACATGCCCAACTAAGGATGATGATATTGGTTTTCTATGGAATATTTATCTCCCTCATCTTTGGTGGGGTATCTAGAAGGTGAGGAACAATAGAATTTTTAGAAATGAGATGACTCCTGATTGGGTTTTTGGTCAAAATATTATTAGAGCTATTAAAGGGAACTTGAAATCTCAAAGAAAAATGTTTGATGAGACTCAAATAAGTAATCCTATGAATGCTAAAGATACTAAAATAAAACAAGAGGATCAGAGACAAAATTTAAAGAGGAGATCTCCACCAATGGGATGGATCAAAGGTAATTTTGATGGTTTAGAAAAAAAGAATTAAGGAAAAGCTAGATGTGGAGGTGTTTTGAGAGACCATTATAGTAGGGTTGTGAATGCTATTGCTATACCTATAGGCAAGTCTACTAGTCATAAAGCAGAGGCAACAACTACTTTATTCACTACAAGGATGGAAATGGAATTTGGTTTTTAGAATCTCAAGGTGGTACCTTTGTATAATTATGGATCATACTTTCACACATGCAAGGTTAAAGTTTTCTTGGAAATCAATTACACATTAATTTTCTTTTTGTTTACCATTTATTAGACTAGTTGCAGGTGTAGAGCTGAGTATGATATAGGAGGGGAACCGAGAAAGAAAGAGCCGAATGATTGTAAAGAATGGAAGGAAAATTTGGATGTATGGGATATCTTGAAAAAAGGGGAAGCCATAGCTTATATCAAGAAAATTCATGGGTATAAGCCCCAAATTACAAAGTATTTCCTCAAAAATTGGATTGAAGACAAGGTTACACTGCATGGGGTCACTTTGAGCTCTGTTAAAGGAATTTATCATTGAGATTATACGTCTACCAATGAAGGGTCTTAAATTCAGAAAGGAGACCAATATTTTGAATGTGGCCTCCAAGAAATTCCCTTAAATAGATGAAGAGGAGAAAAATATTGAGAAGAATGGTGATTTCTATGACCTAAGCTAGATTAAGGTTATCTAGAAGGATATTTTATCATGCATTTATGAGTATTTATCCTTGATGGTAGAGCTAAGAGAGTCCAAAAGTTTCATTTTGTGTTCCTAAATCATTTCAGCTATAAAGATAGAATATATTTTCCATTTTATTTGAAATACTCTTTGATTTGAAGCCTCCAAGCCCATAGAAAGGAGTCATGTCTTGTGCTCCATGAGGGTTTAATCTTACTTATTGAAAATTACTATAAAAACAAGGTTGTTAAACCCTCTGTGAACATGGAGAAGAAGTGAAAAGTGTTAGGTAATGAATCTCTTTCAAAGGAAAAGGTTAAAAGTGAGGAAGGCACTAATGTCAGTGAGAGTACCAAACAGGTTAATAAACAAGAGATTAAAAAGAAAAATGTGGAGGAAGTTAGAGATTCAAAGAATTCTATCAAAGATGATAAAAAAAATAAATGGGGGACCTCAACTCAAACCTAGAAGTTTATTTTGGGAGAAAATGAATGTCAATCAAAAAAGATCACGTGGAGGGTAGTAAAGACAAGAAAAATTAGTCTAACACGTAGTCTAAAGCTTTAGGGGATGAAGAGGCGAAACAAAGTATTCACCTTTCTCCTTCTAAAAGGAAATCTATGAGGAGAAAATGGACATGCAAAATGGAAATAATAATGAGGATAAAGTCCTTGTCATGAAGGAGCACAACTTGACTAAGGAGAATAAAGAGGATCTTGATGAGAAGTAAGATGAAAACACCAAGATCTAGGTCAATATAAAAAATAAGGATGTTACTATTGACACAGTGAATAGGGCTGATGAAGGGTGCAAAGATGAGTCTCATCAAGCAAAGTTATCTTTCCTTCATACTACCAAGCTTAAGGAAGAGACATCCCTTCAAGGTGACCCATGGCTCTACAATGAGATCATGGTGCTCAAGAAAAATGTTGGGGTTATAAAGAAAGAATTGGACCATGAACATGCTATGAGAGTCCCTCTGGAAAGATGAGTTAGAAATATCCCTAGAAAATTTAAGGAGTATGAGTTGGAACTCCTTTAATTAATAAAGGATAATGGGAAAAGAATGGAGTAGGTTACCTCTAGTTTGTGTGTTGTGGTAGCTAGTCTAGGCAAGAAAAGAAACGAGGAGATTATGTCTTTAGATACAATTGGGGTGAGGAGTCTAGGAGGGCCAAGTAAGAGAATGAGGCAAAATATGAGGAAAAAGATTACTAAAGCACCTAAGGTTCCTTGTTTTTCCATGATTGATATTATCCAAAGTACAATAGAAGCAGACAAGGGGGTGAAAAAGATCACTAAAGAGCTATTGTAGGTGTTGGTCATGGTTACCGGTGTGCTAGTTGCTGGTCCATGTGGTTTGGTTGTTCTATTTTTTTTATTTTTTCCAGCTTTTGTTTAAAATTTAGGTTCCAGGTCCTTGTAAAACTTGGGTGTGTTTGGTTTAAACTTGTGGTTTCAGGTCCATGTAAAACCTAGTTTTTTGTATTTTTTGATAAACTTTAGGTTTTAGGTCCTAGTAAAACTTGATGGTGCTTAATGTTGATCTTTTTTTTTTATTAAAGGGTTTCAGGTCCCTTCAAAACCTATTTTTACCTTAATCTAAAATAAATGGGATTAAAATGGCTCTTGAATGGAGAATCACATAATTGCACATCTATGGAGATTCCCAACTTGCCATAAATCAAGTCAACGATGAATATCAAACCAAAGATGATAAGTTGATACCTTACAAGAAGTTGATTGATTATCTAAGGAACTATTTCACATTCGTAACATTCCAAAAAATTCCTAGAGTAGAAAATAAGGCTACAGATGCTATGGCCACCCTAGCATCTATCCTCCAGTTAAAAGAACATGAATCACAATATGAGTTCCTAGTGGAAGAATTACATCATCTTGCCTATGACTTCTCTGATAACCATGTGATTTGCATATTTGTTGGTCATGATTCATCCTGCTATGCTACCATTTTCTCCTCTACATGATTAGGTTATTCTTGAAAACCTTACACACAACCAAAAATACCAACTCCTTTGCAATGCTTCACATTACACTTTGGTCTATGGTGACTTGCATAAGAAGGGTCTAGATAGAACACTGCTTAGGTGTTTAGAACTAGAAGAGTCCAAAAAGGCACTAGCCAAAGTCCATGATGACATTTGTGGGGAACACTCCAATGGCCTTGCACTTTCTTGGAAATTTCTTAAGGGAGGTTATTATTGGACAACCATGCAAGATGACAAAGTTCGTTCAACTTCATGGGAACTTGATTCATGCTCTTGGACGTGATCTTATACCCTTTATTACATACTGGCCATTTTAGGAATGGACCTTTGACTTGATAGGGAAGATTCATCCAAGTTCATCTAGTCCCCACAAGTTTATTATTATATCGAATGAGTATTTCACCAAATGGGTTGAGGTTGTGCCAATTTTCTACTATAGGAAAACATGTTTTCCTATTTATACTCAACCATATCATTTGTTGCTACAAAATTCTTTCTTCCATTATTACTAATAATAGAAGAAATTTCAAGAACAAGGACCTCAAACAATTGTGTAATAAATTCAAAATCAAGCAACATCAGTTCTTGATCTACTATCCCCAAGGGAATGACCAAGTTAAGGCCTCTAACTAGAGATTGCTCAAGATTCTACACACAACTGCCCACAAATTAGGGAAAGACTGGCACTTATAGATCAATCCAACACTATGGGCCTACAAAATCTTCATACATACTCCTACAGGTGCCATACCCTTTTCTTTAGTCTATGGCTTTGAGGATGTCCTCCCCTTAGTTCTTGAGATCCTCTCATTGTGAGTCTCTGTACATGGGTTGATAATCGATGAAGACCATAGGGCTATGCAAGTAGCTAGAAACCCTTGATGAATTCCACAAGGCTACTTTTGACCATATACAAGCTTATCAAACATGCATGTCTACTACATATAACAAGAAGGTTCATCCCCATGAGTTCTAGGTGGGTGAGCTTGTGTTTAGAGAAAATCTAAAAAATTAGAAGAATAGAGAGTAGAAAGAGAAATTTAAACCTAACTGGTTAGGCCCTTATATTATCACAACAACATTAGGGTCTAGTTCTTATCAGCTTTCTACTCTAAAAGGGGAACAACTTGTGGAGCCTATTAATGTCATACATCTGAAAAAGTTCTATGCTTACAGGATCACAACTCAACTATTTGTACATATCTATTGATCTTGAAAAAATTCTAAAAATTAGGAAAATGTACTGAAAAATTCTCATCTTAGTGAAAACCTAGCAATTGGTGCTTTGATATATCACCAAAAAAATCAAAAAATATAAAAAATACAAAAAAAATTGAAAAAAGACCTAAAAAAATTGGCAAGTGGTGAAAACTTATAAACAGGTGCTACTTGAGACCCTCACACCTATGTCTATCAATCTCAATCATCCACTCTACAACACATTTCCTAGCTTGGAATTGTCACTTGTCCTCATCTCAAGGGCACATCTACTTAGCCTATTGGGATCACCTTTTACATTAGGGTTTCTTTGGCAACTCACAAAATAGTGTTTCTCAACACTAACCCCAACTTGACATCAAGTGTTTCCAACACTTTTTAAATAGTCTACCTACAGTCTCAAACATTGTGATATTTCTCATTATTAGAATCAAGTCTTGAAGAAATTGTCAAGTGACTTACACACACACACATACACTTAAACATTTAAATTGTTGAGCTATGATGAACTTTATCTTTCTTCGTGTGTTGTTTATGATGATTCTTTTCTATGTGTTCCCTCCCTAATAGTCTTTCAAGGATGCCACAGAGTAGAAGATTGGGGGCATGGGGCATGTTTTACTTGCTTTCTGCTTGTGGGTATACTTTGTTAGTCTAAGGTGTTTAGGGCATTCATGCTTGTCCTACTTGACACTTTGGACTAACAACATATCATCCTTGACTATTTTTGCAAGACTACACTTAGGGGTTATCTTGGTACTTAGGCCTTGATAACAAGTGTAATCTTTCTATATTAAACTTAGGGAATCTAATCACGTAACCATCTTGACTCACATGTTTTTAATGCTTAGATTGGATTTCCACATTACTATCTAATATCAATCATATTCATATCCTAATAGTTATACTAGTGACTATTGTATGTGTTGGCAATATGACCAATCAATCAGATAAGGTAAGTTATATGGTTGACATTTATGGCAACATATTTGTTTTGTAGATTAGTCATTATTATTCGTGAAGGAAAATTATCTAAGTATTAGACAGTGTTACAACAACATGACAAGATTAGATGATAGGGGAATATTCTTTTAGAATATTCTCTTGCATAGCTAACCACAGATGCCAGATGTCATACTGATGATGCATACTAGTGCACATGTTCGTACGATCAACTGAGTTCAAGTTATGAAGGAAATAGTGATGCAGTGATGATATAGTGCAGAATAGAGCATGTCAATAGAATGTGTTAAAATGACTTGAATAATTGTTTTAATTATCAATTCTTGATGAGCTGACTCTAAAAATGATATGTAAGCCAACTAAGGAGAATTTACAAATGTGTTTGGTATAAGTGAAGAACTTCATTTGCGAAGTTAAAATGTAAAATGAATGAATGAATTCCATGCAAAGTAATGATATGTGATGTGAGATATGATGCGATTTGATATATGCGCAATTACTTTTTGTGTGAAGAACCGATAATCAAAAGAATTGTGAAGTATAGCAAGTAATCCAGTTATGCCTAGTTACTAATATTCAAAAGATTTGCACAATATAGCAAGTGATCCAATTTTTCATGTATATCTATTCTCTTGAAGAACTTATTTGCATAGTTGTGTGTTAGGGAAGTGGGCTCTTCTTGCACATATTTGTATATGTTCGACCAACTCCTAATAGGATTGAGGCTTCTAACAAGGCCTAGTCTCCTAATAGGGACTCAAGATAGTATAAATTCTTGATAGACTTCTAACAAGGTCAATATCCTTAACCATATTCTTTATATAGTGAATCATCTTGTGGGTTCCATCCCCGCTGGGGTTTTCCCTTGGCTAGGGTTTCCCTAGTTAACAAAATATGGTGTTATGAGTTCTCTTCTTGTGTGGTTTGATTATTTTGTTTTGCACTATTGGTTCTCTCTCTCTTATACATGTGGAAAAGTAATTAATAAAATTCAATTGTGGGCAAATAAATTGAAAATACTAATTCACCCCCCCTCTTAGTAATATCTATTTATAACAATTGGTCTTAGAGCCTACTTACTTAGAAGAGGCTTAATAGCTTGAATAAGATCCCTATGGATGTGGAACACTTGAAGAAGCTCTTGAACAAATTGATCTCCTTACTAATGAAAGAGATGGCCTTAAAGAAAGATACAAAGATGCAAAAGCTTACATTGGTGAACTAAATGACAAGATAGATGATCTGAAGCAAAAAGGACCTTGTGAGCAAACTAGTAATGATGATATAGAAGATCTACAGAAAGAAAATGAGATCCTAAAATATGAGTTAAAGATAGTTGAACTCAAGTTAAGTCTTAAGAAAAATGGAGGTAAGAATGACTCTAACATAAAAGCTGAAAATGTAAATCTAAGATCTCCGTTAAGAAAGATAACATTTGAATTGGAATCTATCAAGTTAGATTATGTAGAGTTATAAAAGTACAACACTATTGTGAAAGATGAGTTGGTGCAAACCAAACAACAACTTGAGAAATTATATACCAACATTGAAAAGATTGAAGAACAAATATTTGTATAGACACCCAGTTATGACAAGACTAGACTTGGATTCTTCCTTGGACAATCAACCAAGAAATCTACTGAGAGAAAAGAACTTGATAACCCTAAAGTCAAAAAGGATCTAAGCATAAGAAAAATAGATCATACATCTAAAGATAAAGAAAATGTTACTCACTCTAAGAAATTTAAAGAATCTGATCAAGATAAGGATAACATAAGAAAGGAATCTCATGCCTAGTGCGATGAACTTGAACATACTTAAGATGATTGTAAAGGTAAGTCTTTTAAACCTATTTCAAAGTTTTATTGTCATAATTGTCATGGATATGGTATGTAGTAGATTATAAAAAACCTAAAATTGATAGTGATAATCCAAATAGTAGAATGTCTAGGAACACTAAGCATGTAGGTAATAGAAGAAGATCTCACAGCAATGAGAGCGGAGAAAGATGATAGATCGTTTGTTACATATGCAACAATCTTGGACACATTGCAATAAATCATAGAGCACCTGACGACCAACAGAATGAACAAAGAAGAAATGTATGTATATGTTAGTTATGTAATAACTTTGGACACACAACAGAGTTCTGTAGAATGGATAGGAGAAACCTAAACATGAATCAAAATTATAGAAGGAACAACAGAAGAAATAATGACAGTCTAAAGGAAGAAATGAAAGAGATGATAGAAGAATTTACGGACATATTTGTAAAAGCAAGAGAAGCTAGAAGCTCTCACATAGTTCAGCAAGAAGCTCATCCTAATGTATTTGACAAGATAGTAAAATTACTTATTGTTTGTGACTCCTCCTACTAGAACTAAGCATTCTCAGTGAAATAGAGCATCAATATTGATAACTAATGTTAGAAAGAATATAATAGGTTGTGTAGTTAATAGTATGTACTAGACATTGAGAAAAGTCTATAGCTAAGTGGACATTGCTTAATATGATCAGGATAAGGACATATAAGAAGAATAAACTCTTTGTTATATAGAGATAGTATACATAACAAGTAGTGGATATGCATTTAATGTGAAGTACAAATGCAAAAAATTTTAAAGGACATGATTTGATTTGCAAACATCATTTGTTTGTGTGAAATCTAAGTGTAAGATCGAAGCAATATTTGAAGAGTTAAAGAGGTTTGCAAACACGCGAACTTGCAAGAAACCCTATTAAATGAAGTTAAGGTATTTTTTGAATTTGTTGAGCATAATTTTTTACAAATAGAAAGATAAGAAGTTTTTAATGTCAAGAATAGACCTAGATACAATTTTAAGAAACACCCATTTGTTTCTTTGGTTGATGACCCTATTGGAGCATTTTCCCAAGTTCTAAAAAATGTTCTTCATGTTGAGGATATAAGAGTTTATATTCATTGCAAAATTGAAAGCATAGCTGATACAAAAATTCATAAAGAATTGAGAAAATGTGTAGAATGATTTGTCACTAAAACTAGAACATGGATACCTAGAACGACTTAACCTAGTTAACCATATGTTCTATATGAATTTTGACAATCATGAATGGACAAGAATAATTCTAAGCAAAGTACATGTTGATCTTCTATAGCTAGGAGATTCTATCATATGTATTGATAATGACCTAATTCACAAGGTTACAAGCTTAAAAAATGAAGGATTCAATCTAGTGAACATTAAGAATGTGCGCAAGATAGTCGAGAAAAATCTCAACACACGTTTTGATGGCAGAAACATGAAGGTCAACAAAATTCAGGATGATGGAGTAAGACTAATTTGAAAAATTTTGGGATACAAATTCAATCATGGATCTAGGATAGATTCAATACTTGTAAGATTTCTTCATGCAACTTACCTGGCAGTAAAAGGTGAAGATGTTAATCTATGAAACATTATCTGAACACATTTATTGGATAATATATCAAGAATCAAGAAGTCTAGGAGCACAGTCTTTAGGATTGAATCCCTACTAACTCACATATTATTCTATGCAACTAAAAAGTTTCCTCATATTATGAATTGGGATGGAAGTGAGTCTACAATGCAAACAATCATTTGTGCATATAGAGCTCGACTTGAAATAGTTAGAGATAGTAATATTGATAGTATAATGAAATATTTATAAGATAAAATGAAGCAAAGGTATAGAATACCTCTTATGCTAGTGGAAAATTATAATGATGAACTATGCTTCATGATTGAAATAGATATCACTTGTATAGAGGTTGTAGCTCCTCGAGTTAAGTTTATTGAACCTACGAGTTACAAAATGAGTGAGGAATTAATTGAAGGATATGCACAAATAATCCTTCACTCAGAAGTTGATTCTAAATGTCCTAGATGGGGGAAATATGTTGAAAAGATGAGAGAAATTAAGATAAGTCAGATAATAAAGGACTCCAAGAAGAAAGTGGAAAAGGTGGTTGATTCTATATTGAAAGAATAAGGAATGACAAGAAAGGAATTTGATGAGATGAAAGGGATAGCCATAGAAATGAAAGCTAGTGGTTAATCTGAGCTATTGACCCCTACACCCATTATAGTGGCTGGACCTACTAAAGAGGTCATAGTTGCCTAGACAAGTGCACAAGCAACCATTGTGCCATATGTAGTAGCAACCTCCAAGGAATCTAGCAAAGACTGAAGAAGTGCCAAAACCTAGGAAGTCTACAAGGCTTGAAAAGACCATGACCCCTCTTAAGAAGAGAGTTAAGTAGACTACAAGTGGTCCAAGAAAGAAGAGAAGAACCTTGTATATTAGTTCTTTTGAATCTCAAGAGGAAACTAGTGACAGACCAGTAGAGCCAACTGATCAAGAAGCAAATACCTCAATCAGATGAAAGGCATAGAAACCCAAGGTAGAGAATCTTAACATGCAAATTATTAATGACAATAATTTTGTGTAATTAAAAAAATACTATGATTTTTATAATAATATGGATAGAAGATAACTAAAAAATGTTGTAGTTAGGAATATGATTCTTAAAGATAAAAGGTTTGATAGTGTAAGAGGTCAGATACCAAAAGATCTATACAATAGGTTTTTAAATAGAAAAAGTAGAGTGATAGAGGAAGACAAGAAAATAAGAATTAATATGGTGAAAAATTTATGTACTATAAATAATGAGTAAGAGTTAACATAAATTCTGAAAGGAATAGCACCACTATTAAGGAATAAAAAGAGTCCATTCTCCTCATGGGAGGAAATTATGAAGAAGTAAATAAAGAAACTAAAAAGGCAATTGTCACATACATGACTACTATGCCAAAGAAGAGTGTGTAGCCATAAATGGAAAGCCCTATGTTAGAAAAGAGTGCACAACCAGAGAAGGCAAGCCCTATAAAGTCTAAGGAGTGTGCACAAACAGAGGAAGAAAGTCATACTATAGGTAGTCCAGCTCATAGTTTTGAGCAACCAAATGGAACACCAATTTTTTTTGATTCACCATATATCACCATTGGTAGTGAATCTATGCATGTGGATAACACCAATGTGACAGTTGATAGAAATGAGGACCATTTAAGGATTTTGGTTCCAACATTGTTGGCAATATTTTGGATAATAGAAGCTCATTTGATGAAGAAAAAAATTAGGAGCCAAAGGAAGAAGATGCACCTTCTACGAAGAAATTTGAATCTAGCATTGAAGTAGCTACTTCAAGTGTTCTCTTAGAAACTACAAAATTAACACCCTCTACACCACCTACTCAAGAAACAATGGTCACAACAACAATAGTTTAGTTAGATGAAGATGATGAAGTACAAAATCTCATATCTTCTTTGAGTAAATTTCTTGAGAAGAAGAAATTAGTCAAGCCTATTGAAAAGACTTTGACTTCAGTTCTAGAGAGAATGGAAAAGACTGTAAGTCTTGTTGACACACCTGCAAATATTCAATAGTGCACAACAATTTTGTGTAAAAATTTTGATGATGAGTTCACAACACTTACTAATGTGGCTACAATTTGAGTACAAATGGAGCATGATGGTAAACTCCTTAATATTGTGCATACAAATATAAGGAATGATATAGAAAATTTGAATATATGTATTAAGGCATTAAGACAGAGTATAGAAGAAGGAAAATAGGCTTATGCTAAGTGAAACTTGGCATAAATCCATATTCAAAGTTTTGATAATCAAATCAAATAAAAGGTAACTGGCTTCATATGCTCATCGAAAACTTTTTGAAATAGAATCAAAAGTTACATACCATTGAGCATACAATGAGAACACTTCATAACAACATTAGGGATTTACAGGTAGAAAAGGAGAAAGTACTGAAAAGCTTCACTCTTTTAAGAGATCACTTATCACCACAGGTAACACTGCTAGGAGATTAGTTGGAGGAATGATTGGCAGAAAAGTCCTCATATGAAAAATTTGTGGCTATAAATTTGAATGCAATAGAGTTAGCCGCATATGCGTTATGTACGCTAATTAGTTTATCTGATGCACTGAAAGATAGTTGGAAGAAACACTTTGCATAGTTGAGAAATGATTTTAGTGATATTTTCTCCAAGTTTTGATGCAATTTTTGACATTTCTTTCTCTTTTCCTTTAATTGGCATCTTTCTCATTGATGTCAAAGGGGGAGAAATATAGAAAATTGTAATTGTAAGGGGGAGAAATAAGGAAAAGTGTAATTAATAGTTACATGTTGAAGTATAGTAGTAAGTTTTTCTTTAAGAAAACTTTGTAATTGGAGTTATAAAGGAAGTAATCCTCTCAAAACATGAATACAATGTTTTTTTTTGTGTCATGGCTATTTATTTTGATTGGTATGACATCATGTTTGGGACCTAGTTGATTTTCCCAAAATGTTGCCATCAATGCCAAAGGGGGGGATTGTTGGCAATATGACCAATCATTCAGATAAAGTAATTTATATAGTTGTCATTTATGGCAACAGATTTTTTTTGTAGATTAGTCATGATTATTCATGAAGAAAAATTGTATAAGTATTAGACAGTATTACAACAACATGACAAGATTTGATGATAGCAAAATATTCCCTTGGAATATTCTCTTACATAGTTAACCAAAGATGCAGGATATCATATTGATGATGCATACCAGTGCGCATGTCTATACGATCAACCGAGTTCAAGTTATGAAGGAAATAGTGATGCAGTGATGATACAGTGTAGAATAGAGCATGTCATTAGAATGTGTTAAATGACTTGAATAATTATTTTAATTATTAATTCTTGATGAGCCAACTCTAAAAATGATATGTGAGCTAACTAAGGAAGAATTTTCCAATGTGTTTGGTATTAGTAAAGAACTTCATTTATGAAGTTAGCATGTAATGTGAATGAATGAATGCCATGCGAAGTAATGATATGTGATGCGAGATATGATGTAGTTTGATATATGCGCAGTTACTCTTTGTGTGAAGAATTGATAATAAGAAGAATTGTGAAGTATATCAAGTCATTCTGTTAGACGCAGTTACTAACATTTAGAAGATTTTCATAGTACAACAAGTGATCCAATTTTTTATGTATATCTATTCTCTTGAAGAACTTATTTGCATAGTTGCATGTTAGGGCAATGGGCTCTTTTGGAACATATTTGTACATGTTCTACCAACTCCTAATAGAATTGAGGCTTCTAAAAAGTCCTAGTCTCCTAACAGGGAATCAAGACACTATACATTCTTCATAGACTCCTGACAGGGTCAATATCCTTAATTAGATTCTTTATATAGTGAATCATCTTGTGAGTTCCATCCCCATCGGGGTATTCCCTTGGCCAGGGTTTCCCTAGTTAACAAAATATGGTGTTATGAGTTCTCTTCTTGTTTGGTTTTTTATTTATTTTTTGCACTTTTGGTTCTCTCTCTTATGCATGTGGAAAATTAATAAATAAAATTTAGTTGTGGGCAAAAAGATTGAAAATACTAATTCACCCCCCCCTCTCAGTATTATCTATTTCTAATAGTATAATCTTATGATGTCCCTAATAAATGCACAATGATGAAATTAGAGTCTAAATGTTTTGCACTCCTTGCTAGTAAACCAATTTTCATATTAGTTTTCATCATAGGTTCATTTTCTAGCTTAGTCTTGCAATTTCTGCATATGGGGAGAGCTCTCTCTTCATCTTTTCTCAGAAATGTTGGCTAACTACTTTCATATAGTCTTTGGTTTCTTCTTGATCTTTCAATTTTCCTCTTTTCTATCCTATCATCATGAGGGGTTAATCTAAAAATCACATTTGAATTATCCAAGTGTTATATTTTCAAAACATGAGTCTATATCATACACATCATAACTAAAAAACTATACATGAGAGAGTTCTATGAACTTATTAACATTAGCATAAAATAATTCATACATGAGAAATAAACTAAAAAATCACACGGAAACATAAAATAATGAAATATCCATAAAATGAGACAAGTACACAAGACTATCACTCAAATCTAGTAGCTCATATATATCAAAATGTGTCACAATACATATATAATGTGAGATCCAAAATATTGGTACATCTCTCAAAAATACATGGGGTATAATACAATTGAAACATTAGTCTAGGCCTAAGACAGACTCCCACCCTTTGTAGCTAGTGGTGGCCCTAGTGAAGGAGCCTCTCTCCTATCTAGTGGCTATACCACACCCTCTAATCTGCCAGATCACTCTAAGTGGTTAGGAAGTCCTTGCCTTGGTGACACCACACCCCTATAGGCTACGTAATAGTATGAAACCCATGCCCCATGATGCATTGACTCTCTCCTAGTAGCATCTTACTCCTTTCAAATCTCCTATCCTCATGCCTACTCATTTATGAGCTTTTGGTCTCACACGACAATAGTTGCCTGCACTTCCTGCAACTCTTCCTACAACACCTGAAACCTAGCATCTTGGTCACCATCCCCTCCATCCCCTCCATCTCTATTGGATGGCTACTCTACTTGTACCTCCAATAACTCATCTCTCCTTCATCTAAGTGGATTCTCCTCATCTTCCTCTCTTGTGGTCTGGGCTTGTGTTTGTGTGCATAAAATTGTTACACTTCTATAAACCATTACTCTTGAAAGAACCCATGAAAGAGGGAGTCTCAATGCTGGCTCATAGATTTCTATCTATGACATACAAAGGCTATGAGATGGTGGCTCTCAAATGAAAGAAATTATGAAACCCTTGCAAGGTACAACATAGAATGATAGATTCAAAGAGTAGAGGCAAGAGTGCCAATATCCAAAAATCTAGAATAAAATTCAATGCAAATGCAAGCTATTCTAAATTAAATGCAAGGTAACAAAGAGAGCTAAGCTAAAGCATAAATGAAGCTAAGCTAAAAAGTATGCCATAATGCAAATAGAATGAGAGCTAAGCTAAAGTGAAAAAAATGCAAGAATGCTCCAAGTCTCCAAAATCACCAAGAAAACCTGCAGCGTAGCAATAGCATGAGAGACTAAGATCTTTTGAATGAGGAGAGAGCCCTCCCTTTTAAAGAAAAATGGATGGTAGAGATTAAGACGTAAGATGAATGCAATCAAGGGTGGAGTTTGAAAGTGGGAGTGATCCATGTGCACAAACATCTCAACTAATCACAATTAATGGTTGAATTTTGAGAAGGGTTTGAAATGTGTGGAGGAGAATTAGAGTTATAGAAACAATAGAAGATTCATTTCACATGGAAAATTGCACATTCATGTGTGGACAAAAATTCCATTTTTTTTATTTCTAAAATAGGAATAATGCTTTATGTGTGCACACTTAGGATAAGAGATGAGTGGGGAATTTTATTTAATTAAAAGGGGGACATGTTCTTTTAATTAAATATGAACTTAGGAAAAAGTGGTCAAACTATAGGTTAAAATCAAACAAATTGATTTTTGGAGATTTATAAAGATAACTAATGGATAAATTAAGAAAAAATGCTAGAAAGGGAGCTCATATTTCAGATGACCATTTTTGGGTGATTGCATTTTCCCCTCTTTGACTAATGTGTGATTGATTTGGGAACACTTGATGTCAAAGAATGAAGAAGCCAAGATGATAGAGAGATCTAGTTATAAAGAGATATAGCAAATCTTGAATCCATAGTCTGATAGCAATAATATTGAACACTAGGATAGAGTAGATATCAGAACTCAAGAAGAGTAATAACACCAAGAAAAGTAGATAGATAAATAGAAAATAGATAGTTTTAGTAGAAAGCAATTTGCAAAAATGATAGAATATTCATGCCCACTCAGGATGTAAATCAAAATGAGATAGAGGAGATGCATAAATAGGCTAGACTTGATCAAACTAGAACAAAGAAAAGTTCATGATGATAGATAAGAGATTAAGACCAAAGAGTGACCACCAAGCATTGAAGATATGCCCTAGTTTGACTAACTTTGACTAGGAAAGATAAAGCATAAGAATTAGGTCAACTAAAGAAGAAAGATGATATTAGATGAAATAGAAATGAAAGCAAAGAGTGGAAGAGAGTAGAAATGATGAAGTAATGAAGAAATGGTGATTTCCCCAACAAGATTCAAAGATTAAGCCTCAATAGGTCAATCGACTACATAGAAGAAGGAAGAAATTTTGAGTAGCAAGATGAACCCAAATTTGAATTTTGCTCTTGAAAATGGATCCAGGATGTCGAGATTAGCAAAGATAGGTCAAAAGCATAGATGAGATAGTAAGATAGAAAAGAAGCAAGAAATAGGAAAGAAGAGATACGATCGAGAAGATACAAGAGATGGATGAACACAATTATTTGACAAGTCCATGAAAGATAAAGAAGAGAGCTCTATCAACATGCAAAATGCAAAGCTAAGCTAGAACAAACCCTAGAATGAGAGGTAGTATGAAAAGGTGCAGTTGCAAGGGTTACATAAGTAGGTCCTAGTTTTTATCATCAAGACTTATTAGGGACATCATAAGATCATACAATCATCACTAGTAAAACTATGAGGATATGATTATGATCTATGTCAGATAGAAATATGAGAATCTAACCTAAGCATCAAAGACATGTAAGTCAAGATGACTAATACAATTAGATTTCCTAAGTTTAGTATAGCAAGATTACACTTTGTATCAAGGCATAAGCACCAGGATAACCCCTAAGTGTAGTCTTGTGAAAATAGTCAAGGATGATACATTTCTAAGTCATAGTGTCAAATAAGCTTGAATGCTCAAAAAAACCTTTAGATAAAGAAAGTATACCCACAAGCAGAGATCAAGAAAACATGTCCCATGCCTCCAGTCTTCTAATCAATGAAATCCTTGAAATACTATTAGGGAGGGAACATATAGCAAAGAAATTGTCATAGAAAACACATAAAGTAGATAAACATCAGCATCGCTCAGTTGTTTAAGTGTTTAAGTGTATGTGTATAAGTCACTTGGCCATTTCTTCAAGACTTGAATCTAATAATGAGAATTATCGCGACATCGAAGACTATATGTAAACTATTTGAAACATGTTGAGAAACACTTGATGTCAAGTTGGGGGAGTAGTTTTGAGAAACATTATTTTGTGAGTTGCCAGAGAAACCCTAATGCATAAGGAGACCTTTAAATAGGCTAAGCAACAATGCCCTCAAGATGAGGATAGAAACAATCCCAAGCTAGGAAATGTATCATGAAATGGGTGATTGAGACTGATAGACATATATGCAAGGGTCTCAAGTAGCATCTATTTCTAGGTTTTCACCTCTTGGAAAATTTTTTTAGGACTTTTTTCAAATTTTTTGGATTTTTTAAATTTCTAGTGATACATCAAAGCACCTCTTGCTAGGTTTTCACTAAGATGATAATGTTTTTCAAGACATTTTTTTGATTTTTAGGATTTTTTCAGCATCATATATGATTTTTTTAATTTTTTAGAATGACTTAGAGATTACTAGTTCTCAAGAAAGATCACATCATTTTCTCCCAATGTCTAGCAAGGCATATAATATGGAGTAGGAAGCTAGTGGATAGATAGAGATGGATAGGCAAGGAATATGAAGTGCATGAAAGTGATCCTCAAGGATTGACTCCTCAAGAGTACCCAAGCTAGGGAGAGATAGCCAACTAAATAAGGTTTTGGATAGCAATGGAAGCAATGAGAAAGATAAAATATAGGATAAGCAATGGAAGCCACTAATTGAGATAGCGTATGGGATAAGTAATGGAAGCCAACAAGTGAGATAGCATGAAACACGTAGTCTAAAAGAGTATCCATATCAAGAGACCTATGAGAACAATGTTTTATTTATTGTGATCAAGACCAAGGGGTCAACTAGATAGGATAGTGATGGGATAGAGCAATAAGAATAAAGTTGGATATGAAGGATATGAATGAATGAGCAAGCATAATACATAATCTCATGGATAAGATAGCCAATACACAAGGATAGCTCAACAATTACAAGATCAAAGAGGAAGAGGGAAAAGGGGGTAGATGGATGATGGGAGAATTATGCATGATACCTATTTACTAGGTTTTAAACATGGTACTTATTCAAGGTGCCACAAGAAGTGGTTTTCACCATAGGATGAATTTTATTTCTCTTTACTTTTGCTACCAAGGTGCCATAAGAAGTTGTTTTCACCAAGGCACATTTTCATTTTTTTTTTCTATTTTCCATTTTTTTTCTTTTTGAATTTTTAGAAAGACCTCAAGCTTTGTCAATTTAGATAGTGCTCCTATAGGAAGAATAAGTCATGATAAGCCAAGACCATGGATAAGGTATGCTCAAAGATTTTGATAGGGTGATGAAAGAGAAATAGTAGTAGGAAGAGTATATGGAGGATAAGAGTTCATGAATAGAAAGTAAGCGTAAGCTTTAGAGGATTTCATGAGAGTAGTTGAATTATTGGGCAAGATGAACATTGACACACACCTTGAAGGGTGTTGGAATGATGTAGGAATCATGAAGGAAATACCTTGAGGTTTAGATATATGAGGTGGTAGAAGAGATTTGGAAAAAAGTGGAGCGGAAGGCATTGGAATATTTTAAGGAATATTTTTGGAAGAAGATGGATGGTAGCCTTTGGAAGCTTGAATGTCAACTTTGATTTCTTTTCAATGTTCAAGTCTTTCATGAGAGACTTGGGAATCCATATAGCTTTAGATTTTTCTTGTTCTTTGGATGCTTGAGAGTGCATTTCTTCAATGATGGATTTAGGAACCCATATTTGATTCAATTTAGCATTCTTAATAGTCGATCTTTGTGGTCTCTTTTGCATATTTTCCTTCTTGGGATTCACATGTCATTTAGATGGTGCATACTTATCTTTATTTTTCAATGGATTCCTATGTTTATTATCACTTCCAAAAGACTTGGGATTTGTGGATGAATAAGGATGATATGACTGGTTTAGATGGATAGATGGGTGGAAATTCATCAAGGATGAGTATCTTTGTTGACCTTGAGGTATGATGGGAGAGTTAGGAGTAGAAAATGTAGGAGATGAAGGAACATAAGGTCCCAATATAGATGGAAGGTTTGAAGACTTTGGTTTTGATGGATGAGGACCAAGGATAAACTTAGGAGATGGAAATGCATAGTGAAAAGGGATATCAACATCTTTAGAGTGAGCAACATAGTCAAATCCAATAATAGACTCATGAGTATCTTTGTTAGGAACAATATTTTTAATAGGAGCACTTGAAGCTTGAGCACAATTTTGAAGTGGATATGGAGAAGTAGAACATGAAGGGATGCTTTGTTATTGACAAGTAGCTTTAGATAGCTTAGGAAGAGAACTTTTCTCATAATTTTCAGTAAGCTCAAGGAAGATAGTGGAAGTGGTATCTTCATCATACTTGGGGGATAGAAAAGACATAGGATATGGAGGGGTGAAATTTTGAAGAAGATGAAAAGGTGCTTCATCTTGATCTTTCTTGACATTTATAGCTTTCTTTCTGAGAGTCCTCTTGACATGGAGCCACTTCTAAGGACAAGGGAGAATGAAGTAGTGCTTGGATCTTTAGGTTTAGTAGCATGAAAAAGGTTTGTGACCAAGTAAAGGTTAGCTTGAGTTTCTTTTAGAGGTATCCCTTGAGGATAGACATATAATGTAAATGAAATGCATTAGGTTATTTATTTGATAGATGCATGTTGGAAAGATTTGAAGTATCGGGAGTTGCATGCATGTTGGAAGAAGTGGAGGTATCAAAGAAACCATCACTAGACATAGGTTCATTAATATGACCTTTCTCAAGAAAAGTATCCTCATCACATGAGTCATTAGAGGTATTAATAATCCCATTATAAATAAGATCTTGGATTTTATGTTTCAGCTCAATGCAATATGAAGTATTGTGCTCATTATGTCAATGATAAGCACAATAGATATCCAATAATGGGTTTCCATATGAGCTAGACTTAGGTAACATGGTGAGCTTGGTGCCAAGAAGTGTTTATAAGTATCCTCATAAGAATCTTCCAAGGGAGAAAATGTTCTATAAAAATTATTTCTAGAGTCCTTTTGTTGTTTCTCAAGTGAATGGTAGGCATCCATGTCTTCATCATTGTCTTGGTCAAAGATAGGTCCATCATGATAGCTTGGAATAGGTTCAAAGGAGGTATCACTTTATTTCTCCCTAAGGAGGTCTTTAGATCTAGAAGATGAAGACATTTGATGTCTTGGAGGAGAATATGTAGACCTTAAAGAAGATGAAACATGTGTATGTAAAGGTCTTAAGGGATTTTCATTTGAGAATGAAATCTTCTCCTCTAATCTTTTCTCAAGTTTAGACTTCATTTCTATCATACGCTTAGAGAAATGAAGGTAAGAAAGATCATTTGTCTCTTCTAGTTCTTTGTATTGAGCATATAGATCTTGAAACTCTTTAGTGGCATGGAGAATATCATGATCATCTAGATTTGGTTAAGGCTTGGTAGTGCAAGGTTTGAATGCCATAGTGGTAGATAGATAATCAAGCCTGAAGGAAACTAGAGGAAGCTAAGAGGTGACACAATATAACTTGATGTTCAAACTAAAGAGGTAGAGCATTCACTTGAGAAAATAGTAAAGACTAAGTAAAATCAATTATCAAGAAAGTGTCCAAGAAACTTACAACACTAGTGACTTAAGTCAAGATCTAGCCAAGAAGCCAAATAGCGAAGTAGATAGAGCAAGCCGGCTGACAAGTGAACAAATTTACCAACATAAGAGTGTAGTCAAGAAATCAAGGTAACCATTTCAGAAAAAATATAACTAGAAAGGGGACATAGACCATGAAGATAGAAAGATCAAGAGCATTAAGACCAAAGAGCCACTTTAAACATGTTCAAGCACTAGAGACATAGAAAAGAAAAATCAAATGATGAGACTCCCATTAGTAAGAAACACAAGGAAAATGTTAAGACCTGATGCTTTTACTTGGTTGACAAAGTTTGACAATAGTTGATAACATAGCAAGTTTGATGTTCAAAAGAAATTTCTTTCTAGGCAAGATAGTGACACATGTAGTAGTCTTCAAACAATCAGGCAAGGGATAAAGAAACCTTGCATGATACAAGCATATGTGAGGTCTTAAAAGAAATCCATAGAACTATCATCATGTGTATGTTCAAAAGGTTTCCATAGGTCTAGCACATTCAAGAATACATCAAGCAATATCTACCTAAAAGTCATGGTTCATTACTCAACAACTAGGCCGACACTTGATGCTCCTTCACCTCACACCAAGTGGTTCCCCACAAGAGATATTGGCTTAGTCATGGAAGTACCATAAGCACAACCAAGGGAACATAGATGGTGAGTGTAAAATCTTGGGGTGATCTGGGAAGTCCACTAGGATCATTCCTTGCACCAAGAAGTTGAGCGGAAAAATAACGTAGCTACTAACCTAGGGTGTTTAGAAAGGGCTTCTATTACTAATATTCCTCTTGCACCCAATTAAGGGACACCCCACCTTGCTTTGGGTAACAGACCTCATTGTCACAAGAGCACTTTAAGCCTTCTTGCCTAGTAATCTCCTTATGGTCAAAATCCCATAAGAAATCACACTAAGTGAAGAAAAAAACTATGTCTACCAAGGTTTTGTGTCCTTGATAGCTTTGAGTTTATAGTAGGTTGGAAGAGCCAGGTGATTTTCTTGTCCCCACTTGAGTCATTCCTCTCAGGTGTTTTGAGAGAAAGCCCTCTAAAGGATCATGACTACCACAAAATGGATCCACTATCAAGACTCAAGATTTGTGATTCACCTCAAGGGTGAAGAGCATACTCTCTTACCTTGATTGTTTCTCCCAAATACACCAAGAAGATTCAATTATCCACTTGCTTTCAAAATCCAAACATGGGTCAAGATTCCTAATTCATCGCAAGGGTGAAGAAAATACTCTCCTACCACCAAAGAACCACAATCACAAGTTTAAGTTTCCTATGAAATGAAAGAAACTAGTAGAGTGCTACACATGAAATAAAAAAATTACAAGAAAGTTTGGTTTTTATTCTTTGGGAAGCCTTGCAAACAATCATTAGTAGCCCTTGCACATTTTAAGCTTTGACATGTGTTCTTTTTAGCAATGAAAGTGAGAAACTCCCTAAAAATAAACCAAGGTTAGGGCATCACAACCAAGTAATACCTGCAACAAAAAGTGGTTAGTTGCCTCAAAGATCCAAGTTATCTTCCAGCCAAGTGTATGCAAAGAAAGTGCAAGCTAATAACAAATGCTCTCATTTTTACTCTTTCCTTTTGACCTAGTCAACAAGATTGGACTCTTTTGATATTATTTTAGATCCAAAAATAGAAATAAAAAGAAGATACCCGTACTAAAAACTAGAGAGCTTTCCAAAAATGCAAGAAATTCAAAAAACTCTCTTCATTTGTGCCCTAAGGACCCATTTTGTCAAAATAGAATAGATTTATCAAATAAAGTTTTTTATCCTTAATATCACCTCAAAATTCAAAAAAAAAGAAAGTACCCCCTGTAGAATTCAAAAAAAATTTCGACAATGTAAGTTTTTTCGATTTTTTTTTGTTGATTTACGACCACAAATGACTTTTTATGAAAAAAAAGAAATATTTATAACTAATGAAAACCAAGTAAAAATAATCTAAAAAATTAACTAAGACATCATGAACACATAGTCAACTTGCAAAATTTTTTTTAGAACCAAACTCTAAGTGGTTTAGGAGATATGATCAAATCTTCAAAAACCTAAGGTTTTGGCCTTCAAACCAATCTGCATATGGGTTAGCCTTAGAACTAAAGTAAGAAACCTTCAAAACCACTTGATTAGATCGAAGAAGTTTCTGTAAAAAAATAAAAAATGATAATTTGACCAAAATTAAAGAAAGAAAATAGACCTAGAAACTTGGTTCTAGCCCTATGGGGTGCGCTAACAATGTGTGCGTAAAATTGTCACACTTCTATAAACTATTATTCTTGAAAGAACCCATAGCAAAGGGAGTCTCAAGGTCCAACTTATAGCTCTCTATCTATGATGTACAAAGGCTATGCGATGGTGACTCTCAAATGAACCAAACTATGCAACCCTTGCAAGGTGCACCATAGAATGAGAGATTCAAAGAGTAGAGGCAAGAGTGCCAATATCCAAGAATCTAGAATAAAATGCAATGCAAATGCAAGCTATTCTAAATTAAATGCAAGATAAAAAAGAGAACTAAGTTAAAGCATAAATGAATCTAAGATAAAAAGTATGCGATAATGTAAGTAGAATGAGAGCTAAGCTAAAATGCAAAAATGCAAGAATTCTCCAAGTCTCTAAAATCACCAAGAAAACTTGTAGCATAAAAATAGCATGAGAGACTAAGATATTTTGAATGAGGCAAGAGCCCTCCCTTTTAAAGAAAAATAGATGGTAGGGATTAAGAGGCAAGATGAATGTAATCAAGGGTGAAGTTTTAAAGTGGGAGTGATCCATGTGCATAAGCATCTCAACCAATCAAAATTAATGGTTGACTTTTGAGAGGGTATAAAATGTGTGGAGGAGAATAAAAAATATTTAAAAAAGAGAGGGTTCCTCTCACATAGAAAATTGCAAATTGATGTGAAGATAGAAATGCCTTTTCTTTTATTTGTAAAATAGGAATAATGCTTTATGTGTGCACACTTAGGATAAGAGACAAGTGGAAATTTTTATTTAATTAAAAGGGGGACATGTTCTTTTAATTAAATATAAATTTAGGAAAAAGTGGTTAAACTATAGGTTAAAATCAAATAAATTAATTTTTGAAGATTTGATCAAAGTTAATGAATGGATAAATTAAGTAAAAATTCTAGAAAGGGAGCAAATAGTCTAGATGACCATTTTTGGGTGATTACAATGTCTACCTCTTCCGTGCTTGAGAATTACCACTGACCTCCATCTTTCTATTGCCTTTTCCTCTATCACTACTATTTTCTCCTCTATCTCCCCCTATCCTACTGCTATGAGTGGTCCATCTAGTCATGTAAACCTAAGAAATGAATGCCTCTACATCTCATATAGATATGTCGGTCTGCCCACAAATCAGCCACCTTTGGTTGATAGTATTATAACTTGTGCATTAGAGTTGATGTCTCTCATACCCCTACATGATAATTGAGCATAGGAAGCCAACCATTCAATGGTACCACACATAAGTAGTAGTCTCCACTAAGACCACCTGTCACTTAGAAAACTAACACCACACTCAACTAATCACAAAGCACTCAACTATCTCTGTGTACCTCCCAACTAGTGGTTCACTATAGTGCATGTACTCTAACTACCAAGAGTTAGACCATTGGTGGCACTCTTGGTATGAATGACACACAAAATATGTAAGGTCATCTATGAGCCATTGATAGTAAGTCACATCCCCACTATGGCTCTGGGGTATGAATCCTGTGTATCTAAATATGAAGGGTTGGTTGTGCTCTCATGAGTAAAGCCATAGTCAAATCATGACAATGTTATCCCATGCCCATATTTGAGCCACCACTGATCCACATGCTCATGTCTTCCCCTCATGGTAGAAAATTTTGTGTAGCTCATGCTACATACAGCTAAGATAGTTGGTCCCCATGTCATCCTTTAGGGCCACCCAATCAAATCTTCTACTAATCTTCCCTAGCCTAGTGGGAAGCCCTTCTAGCTCCTATTAGTAACCAAAGCCTAAGAAACCAATAAACATAACAAAAAATGTAATGGGTACTCATCCCACACTCATCTATGAGTCACTCCTAGCTCAAATGATAGTCTAGGATGGTGACATCCTAAAACATTTGCTACATAGATGCTCTCCGCTTTGTCAAGGTTTGATTATAATAAACCCGTGACATGTAAATAACTTCACATCAATATGCCTCACATAGATATCAAAAACTTAAAATGCAAAAGAACAATCCAACATAAGCTCACAAGATCACCATAATAGGGTACTTGAAGGATGTGATTTACATCATCAAGTGTGATGGTCACCTATCCAGTAGGGAGGTGAAAGGTGTTGTGCTTTCTATGCCATCACTCAACTAGCTCAATGAACAACCCATAGTTCACTTGTATATAAGCATCTATATAACCCACTTCAACCCAATACTCGATATGATAGCTCTCTTGCCATTAGTAAGATGCCCTAAACTATGTAACCCCACCACTTTAAGGGCCCTAATGTGAAGTATGAGAAACACCATCTACAAAACAAAGTAAAGAAAACATTAGTAACATCAAAAAAGTGATCAAACATGCAAACTTCAATCTAAAAAACTCAAAAAATAGGTTGTGCGATACTTCTTTTAATAGGTAGGAAATACTTTTTTATATATAAGTATCGTATGATACTTTTACAATAACAAGGTGATACTTTTTTCCTAGGCAATATTTTGCATCAGGTCAAGTGACATTTGGGTATGGTTCATAAGATAGACTTTTACACATGGTGCGATACAATTTTGTATGTGAAATATTTGTTAAAGCACCCATGTGATACTTTTTAAAATATCACATGATATTTCTCATGAAAACCTTAAAAATACGTGAAATAGGTTATAGATGCACTAAAAAGCAAGAAAAAGTTGATGACTTGCCAACACCTCATAGGTAGGCAACTAGTTGTGCAATTGACTATGCTCAAAATGATGTTGGTAGGTCAGAATGCCTGCTAACACCATTTCTCTCTCTCCAAAGCACTCTAGAGCTCTCAAATTCACAAAAGAAAAATGAATTGAAAATGACACTTGTATCCCTTATATAGCCTTCTAACCTCATTTTGGCATATTTTTCAAACTCCTTGGAATTCTACAAAAATTGCACCCCTAGCTAGTTTTGACACTTGGATGCATTTTTAGGATCAAAATCAAAATTTGAGTTCATCTTGATAGAAAAAATTGCATTTCAAAATTCTACCTTTTTCTATGCAGTTAGCTAACCCTTTGAGGTCTAATCTTTGAATCTTTGTTGGGGCATCTTCATTTCTCCATATCTTCATCATCTCTACACTTCATATCTACTTCACTTCATATTTTAATGTATACATTATCTTTCTACTTGATTTGACCTAATTTGCATACTTTATCCTTCTTAGTCAACTCTTGTCAAACTAGGGCATTCTACCATTTCCTTATAGTCATTCTTTGGTTCCAATCATCTATCTGTCATCTTGGACTTTATATATCTCAATTTTCTTAGATCTAGCTCATTTCTATATTCCCTTTATCCCATTTTGATTTTGATCTCAAGGGGGCAGAAATACTCTATCATCGCTTGCTACAACTACCTATTTCTTAGGAGCATATGTTTGATCTTTTTATTTTCTCTCAATCTATCTACTTTTCTTGGTGTTAGCATTCTTCTTTATTTATGACATCATCTCTTTCCTAATATTCAATATTATCACTATCAGGTTGTACATTTAAGATTTTCTATCTCTTTCTACATTTCATTCTTTAGAATTAGATATCTCTATGTATTGCTGCCTACTTGGCTTTTGTATTCTTTGACATCATCTATTCCCAGATCGATCACACATAAGTCAAAGAGGGGAAAATTTAATCACCTTGAAATAGTCGCCTAGACTATTAGCCCTTCTCAGCATTTTGGCTAAATTAATTAATCATTTTCCTAGACCAAATTGTTAAAAATCAATTAATTTGATTATGACCCATATTTTGACTATAATATCCTAATTTCATTATTTGATTAAAAGAACATGTCCCCTTCTAAGTAAATAAAAGACCCCATTCTTTACCCAATCAATGTGCACACATAAAGCATTCTTCATATTTCAAAATTAAAAGAAAAGGCTTTTTGTCTCACATGAAAAGTCAACTCTTTTCTTATTGGTTGACTTCCTATTGCACATGGATCATTCCAAAGTGAAATTTCACCCTTGATCCTTCATCTATTGATCTTGATCTCCACTATCCATACATATTTAAAAGAAAGAGCTCTTCCATTTCTCAAAGGATCCACACTTTTGAGTATTGTTATGATGTAGGTTTATTGTTCGAATTCTTGAGAGCTTTATGGAGAACTTCTAACTCCTTTGTCTCATTCTATCATCCATGACATTCTAGTTTAGATTCATGTAGTTTATCTTTCATTTTTCAATAATCTAGCTTACATAATAACTATTTTGGATCTTGTAGCACTCTCATCCTTGTTTAATATAGCTACATTTTGCATATTCATGTTAGTTTAATCCATATTTGCATTGCATATTTGAGGAACTCATTGTGGACATTTGTACTCTTGCTCTTGTTTCAGAGAATCTCCCATTGCATGGTTTATTAGAAAGGAATGTGTCTCTAAGGCTCATCTGAGAGCCCATTTTATGTTTAAAACACACTTCTTGCACTCCATGGATAGGGAGCTCTAAGCTAGCATTCAAGCATTCCAACTCATAAAATCACTCAGATAGAAGGGTTTAGAGTGTGACACCTTTTGAGTGTACACATATGATCTCAAGCCTCATGCACTCACTAAAATCATCATCAGACTATCTCCTATTACTGTCTAACTTTACTTATCACAATTCTATGCCTATTAAGAGATTTAATCCAAACATCATAAACCACTTCAGGGACTCTGTCTATACATTGTCCTCTATAATTCTTGAATAACTCTTGCATGTTTTTGACTCTCTACAAACACACTTTTTTTCTTCATCGAGACATAAGGTATAACATATCCTCACCTTCTCTTGACCTTTTAATCAATACACAATCCGAACAACCTAATTCTCTATTTTCTACTCTACTAGTCTTTATAGAAACAATACTATGTTGACATCAATGAAAAAATAGTTATTAATGCAACATGTCAATCATGCTAAGAAACTCTCCAATTCTTAGGATACTCCCTCAGAGTAATATCATCAACATTCATATGTATTCTTATGCAAAGGTTTCATAAAAATATCTACAATCTACTCTTTTTTATTTATAGACTCTAGTTTGATTGATTTTCTCTGCAACTTTCTCTCTTAAAACATGATACTTAAAGTGTATAACTGTGTATGTGCGCATGTGCGTGTGCACTTAGTCCTAGAATGTAAAACAAGATAATTCAACATACTTGTTAGTTTGTGGTGACTAATCAAGGAAGTACTTTACATACTTCATAAAAAAATTTGGTGCTACTATTCACCAATGGTGGGCTACTATCTGCCAATGGCTAATATTCACCAATTGGCTATTGCTTATATTCACCAATTTAGGTTCAACATATTGTAACTAATTTTAACCCTAAAGTGAAAAAAATAATTGTATAAAAGGGCTTAAGGTTAGGGGCTATTTCATAAGCTATGATGTGAAAATTGGTTCTTGTGATGGTATTGAGTTGTAAGGGATTACAGATTGTAATCAAGTTGTAATCACTAGATTATAATAATATTGTACTTGCTATTTGGTAGACGTAGCCCAAGGATTGGGTGAACCATGTTAAATCTTGGTTTCTTGTGTTCTTTTTTGTGTGATCTATTATTTTATGATATTGTTTATATTTGTATGTAATTGTTATTTCTATCCATGGTTAAATCCTAACAAGTGGTATCAGAGTGAGGTTGTTTTTCAGTTATCTTCTGTAGGAAACTCTCATAGTTGAGTGTGAGTCTCATAGTTATTAGGAGCAATGAAAGACAAGGGTAAGCTAAGGGTTGAAAATTTTAATGGGAAAAAATTTCAGTTATGGAAGATGCAAATGGAGGACTATCTTTATCAGAAGGATTTATGAAAGTCATTAGGAGGAAAAACAAAGAACCAATGATCTATGACAAATGATGACTCGGATATTTTTGACAAAAGGAACTTGGAAGCATTTGATTATTCCTAACACCATTAGTGGCATTTAATATTACAAAAGTGAAGATGACATAAGAGTTGATGGAAACCCTAGAGAAATTGTATGAAAAGCCCTCTACTTCAAATAAGGTATTTATCATGAACTATTTATTTAATAAGAAAATGGTAGAAGGTGGATCTATTGCAGATCATTTAAATGAGTTTAATACTATTACTACTTAGTTATATTCTATGGGTATTAAATTTTATGAAGAAATTAGGGCTCTATTGATTTTGTGTTCTTTGTCTAAAAGATGGAGTGACTTGGTAATGGCTGTGAGTAATTCTATTTCTAGATCTAATACTCTATATTATGATGATGTGATCGGTGTTATTTTGAGTGAGGAAACTTGTAGGAAAACCTCTAGTGGATCTATATTAGGAAGTGCTTTGAATGCACAAAGCAAAGGTAGAACAAATAAAAGAGGAAAGAATTCCAGAACTCATGGGAAATCAAGAGGAAAGTCAAAGGGTAAGAGGTCTCAATCCAGATGACCAAGAGATTGTTGGTACTATGGTAAAATAGGGCATAAGAAGAAATATTGTTGGATACAAAAGGAAAATAAAGGAGCTAATCTAGAAGGAAAAAGGGAGGCAAATGTGGTAAGTAACAAATCCAAAGATGATGCTTTTCTTCTGCTTTTAGAGAGAGTTGATGATTCATGGGTTTTAGATTTTGGTGCTTCATTTCATGCTACACCCCATAGAGGTTATTTCATTGATTATGTCCAAGGAGATTTTGGACTTGTTTATTTTGGGGATAATGAACCCTTTTAAATTTTTTGAAAGGGAAAAGTTTAGATTAAGTTGTAGAATGGGAATCATTGTCTTCTACATGAGGTAAGACATTAATGCAGGAGCATCCTAGGCTTTCCTATAATCCTGCATGTTTGGAGGGATTTTGGTCAAGTTTTGTGCTTGGATGTTGGTGGAGTTATGTTTTCATAGTTAGGGATGTGATGGAGACACATTGGGGAACCTTTCCTCATGATTTCATAGAGATTGGTTGGATTGAGTTGAAGTTTGAATTGTTTGAACCTTGCTCCTAGAATTGCATTTTTCTGGTTTTTGTGTACTTGTTTAGAGAATTAACTAATTTTCCTTAATTAATGAGAAGCTACACACTTGTCAAGTGCACAAGTCCTAATTCATTATAGGTTGGGAGATATGGTGAATCTCTTGGAGTATTGATTTCTTCAAGTTTTGCATGATGGTCTGGTGTAGGTGACTTTCAGGATGGATGCATACTTCTCATTTGGGAACTAGCCTTTAAAAATTTAAGGGGTTGTAGAGGACCTATATTTATAAATAAAATTTGAAGCATGAGTTCTAATTCCATCAGAGTTAGGAGATATTGTGATTTTACTTAGATATCAATTTTGAGCATTTAATTATTGTTGTAGGCTAATTTGTGGCATTTAATTTATGTATTTTTATTTAATTTGTGTCCTGGGCTAACTTGTGGCTTAGATTGGCATAAGTAGGGGTTATGGGGAAGTTTTTAGTCATTATTCATCCATTGTGGAGAATAGGAGGTGGTAGAGGAGTGAATTTAGAGAAGAGCTAGTAGTTGCAGCTTGGAAAACAAGGAGATTGCTTGGTGGGCTTGTCAAGACAAGTTGATCTAGACTAGCTGATTTGAATCTTGAGGGATCTTGCAAAACTATTATTTGCTTTTTATTTATCCATAATCAAGAAGGCCTTATAGCCAGGCACATTGCATGTAATCAGTTATATTTTATGAATATATTATTGTGATTTGGTATTAGATCTTGCATTGTTGCTTCTTGCTATTGTGTTTCTACTATGTCATTATATAGCTAGGGGCTAGATAATCTCTTTTGGGTATACTCTTGCCTTACACTACATCAGGTGGTATTAGAGAAAAGGTTGTTCCTAAGAGTGTAGATAGATTACCGATGCTGAGGCAGTTTGTACCAGGACTTGGGTTGAAGAAGGTTGATCTTGCAACTGATTGATCTTCTTGATTGGTGGATTTTTGTTGCTTAGGTTTTGGTAAAATTTTGGAAGATGCCTCCAAGAAGATTAGACCCTAGGGTAATTTTTGATCTTAGTGATACTATAGAAGAGCGAATCTCAGAGAAGATGAGAGCAGAGTTTAGATCTGAGATTGCATTGATGAAGAGTGACATGATTGCTGAAATTATAAGTTCTTTAGGTGGTGTACCTAGACATGTGGATATTGAAGATGGTTATGAGGAAGCTACTAAAGACTTTGAATTTTTTAAATCAAGTGGTGAGGCCAAAACTAATTGAATGGAGGGACCTATGGGAAATAGGGCTGGTTAGTTTTCTCAACCTAGATCTTAGTTGAAGCTAAAGCATAAGATGAAGGTTTCTAATTTTTTGGTCCTTTGAATCCTAAAGAATTGAATTATTGGATTGGTGAATTGGAAGACTAATTAGAGCTTAAGGATCTTGAGGATCCACTCAGAGTAAGGTTGGCACAAACTAAGATGAAGGGACATGTTGCTCTTTGGTGGAAAGAACTACAAAGAGATAGAGAAGAGGAAGGTGAAATGAAGATCACTAGATGGAAATTGATGGTGACTAAATTAGAGGCTAAGTCAATTCCTAGTAATTATGAACTTGAGTTGTCTAAAAAGTTGTAGAATCTGAAGTAGAAGGATATGACTATGAAAGATTATACAGAGGAGTTCTATAAGTTGACTATTTGGTCTGGGCAAAGAGAATTGTCAAAGGAGAAGGTAGTGTGGTACATTAATGGTTTGAGATTTAGTATTCAAGATGAGGTTGGTATGTTGAATATTTCTTTAGTTGAGGATGCTTATCAATATGCTTTGAGAGTAGAAGAGAAGCTAAAGAGGAAGAATCAAGGTAGTTCTCAAGGGAAGAAGAAGTAGAATAGTTAAGCACAAGCTAAACCAAAAGAAGAAGGGGAACCAGAACTTGTTGATTAGAAAAAGAGGATAGGTGGAGATAGGTTCAGAGGTAATTGTTTCAAGTGTGGTCAAGAAGGGTATAGATATTTTGAATTTCCAATTGGTAGGATAGCTATTGTTGTGAATGAGGTTGAAGTCTAGAATAGTCAACCTAAGCAAGGAGAGAGTTTAATGGCTTGTCGAGCAATAGTTTGTGAGAGGAAATTAGATTCTTGTTAGAGGACTAGTTTGTTTAGGACTTGTAAGTCTGGTGGCAAAATTTGCAAGGTGATTGTGAATGGTAGTAGTATTGATAACCTTGTTGCTGAAGAGATGGTTCAAAAACTTCGTTTGAAGAGAATGAGATATCCTTATCCTTATCAGATTGGATGGTTGCAAGGTGAGCATTATTTGGAAGTGAGGGGGTAATGCCTTGTTGATTTCTAGATTGGGCAGTATAAGGATCAAGTGTTGTGTGATATTGTGGATATGAATAGTTGTCATTTGTTACTTGGCAAACCCTGGCAGTATGATTGTAGGGTTGTGCATGATTTTGTCAAGAATGTGTTTACTATTGAGAAAGGTTTTAAGAATTTTTCCCTGATTCCTTTGCAAAATGAAGAGCTTGGTAGGAGGAACCTAAGTATTGGTAGTTGAGTTGAATTGGCAGATTCTAAGAAGGTTGGAGATTAGCATGGAAAGTAAACCTATGGAACACCTATGGTGGATGTGAAGAAGAATAAAAACAAGGGAAAGAGAATGAAAGTTGAAGACTTTGAGGACGTGTATGCAAAAAATTAATTTAAGATTTATGTGCAAAATCCCAGAAGATGTTCTTCCAGTTACTAGAACACCTTTTTGTACTTGGGGTGTCTGATGTAGGAGCATCCTAGGCTTTCCTACAATCCTACATGTTTGGACAAAATTTGGTCAAGTGTTGTGGTTGGATTTTGGTGGAGTTATGTTTTCATGGTTAGGGATGTGCTAGAGACACATTGGGGGAACCTTTCCTCATGATTTCATAGATATTGGATGGATTGAGTTGAAGTTTGAACTATTTGAACCTTGTTATTGGAACTGTGTTTTTCTAGTTTTTGGGTGCCTATTGTAGAGAATATAACTAATTTTCCTTAGTTAATGAGAAGCTATGAAATTTAAGGATTGAAGAGGGCCTAGATTATTTCCCTATATCAAGAGTGCAAGTCCTAATCCATTATAAGTTGGGAGATATGGCGATTCTCCCAGAGTATCAATTTCTGGCAATTTTGCACAATAGTCTATTGTAGGTGACTTTCAGGATGGATTTGTACTTTTCCTTTGGTATTTAGCCTTTAAAATTTAAGGGGTTGGGGATGACCTAGATATATACCTACATTTTGAAGCACAAGTTCTAATTCTATTAGAGCTAGGAGATATCATGATTTTTCTCGGATATCAATTTTGAGCATTTAATTATTGTTGTATTTTGATTTATGGCATTTAATTTGTGTTCTAGGCCAACTTTTGGCTTAGATTTCTTTAAGTAGGGGCTGTGGGGAAGTCTTTAGTCATTATTCATCCATTGTGGAGAAGAGGAGGTGGTAGAGGAGAAAAGTTGGAGAAGAGCTAGTAGTTGTGGCTTGGAAAACAAGGAGATTGCTTGGTGGGCTTACGAGCACAAGTTAAGATCTTTGTTGGGGGATTCTACTAGAATGTGGATCTAGAATAGTTAGGGTTTGATTTATATCTTGAGGGATCTTGCAAAACTATTACTTGCTTTGTATTTGGCCATAACTAGGAAGGCCTTACAACCTAACATATTGCATGTAATCAATTATATTTTGTGAAAATAGTATTGTAATTTGGTATTAGATTTTGCATTGTTGCTTCTTTCTATTATGTTTCTACCATGTGGTTATATAGCTATGGTCTAGGACATCTCCTTTGGGGACACTCCTACCTTGCCCTACATCAAACATGTTCCAAGGTTGAGTAATAATTTAATTTTAGTAGGGCAACTCAGTAATGAGGGTTGTGTAGTTACTTTAAATGATAAAATTTGGAAGGTTTTAAAAGGTTCCCTTGTAGTAGAAAAGGTGTTAAAGTAGGAACCTTATATCTTTGTATAGGTCATATTGTTCTTTCTACTTAAATTGTTTCAGAGAAAAATGAATGTTTAGGAATAGTTGTTTTAGTTGAATAGGGAGAACAAATAGCTACTATAGATTCTAATACAACATTGTGGCACAACAAACTTGGGCACATGAGTGAGAAAGGTATGAAAGTACTTCATTTAAAGAAAGTTTTACTAGGTCTAAAATGTGTTAATATGGATTTCTATGAAAGTTGTGTGTATAAAAAGAGAGAGAGAGTGAGTTTTGTGAATACTGGGAAGAAAAATAAAGCGGAGAAATTAGAGCTTGTGCATATAGATGTATGGGGACTGGCTCAAGTATCTTACCTTGGTGGCTTTCATTGTTACATTAAATTTATTGATGATGCAACTAGAAAATTATGAGTTTATTTCTTTAGAAAGAAATCTGATGTATTTCAAAAATTTAAGAAATGGAAATGCTTGGTTGAAAATGAGATTGGTAAGAAATTCAAATGTGTTAGATCTGATAATGGTGGTGATGATTGAAGTCATTAATTTGAAGATTATTGCTCCACTAATGGTATTTGTAGACAAAAAACTATTCCAAGGACTCCACAGGAAAATGGAGTGGCTGAATGCATGAACATGACTATAATGGAGTGTGCAAGGATCATGAGGTTTCATGTTGGGTTGCCCTTACACATGTGGGTAGAGGCTATCAATAATACTATATATTTGATTAATAGAGGTCCCTCTACTCCTTTGGGTTGTGGTATTCCAGAGGAAACATGTATTGGTAAGAAGGTGAGTTATTATTTTTGCAAAACTTTCAGTTGTGAAGCATTTTCTCATATAGATTCTAAAAATAGAACCAAGATGGAAGCTAAGTCAAAAAGATGTGTATTTGTTGGATATCGCATTAATGAATTTGGTTATAGGCTTTGGGATTTTGAAAATCATAAAATTGTAAGAAGTAGGGATGTCATATTAATTGAGAAAGTGTTATATTAAGATTTGTTGCAACAACATGAGAAGAAAGAAGATGATTATGTAGTGCTAGAAGATACTCCAAAAGATGATGTTCTAGTCATTCCTCATGATGTGCAACAACCATAATAAAAAATATCACACACACACCAGTGAATGTTAGACCATCAACAATGCTAATTAGACCTCTAGAAATATTTTCTCCCTATTTGTATTCTATTTTACTAATCAATGTTGGTGAACTTAAATATTATGATGAAGCTGTGTAGATGGATACTAAGATTTAGTGAGAGTATGCAATGAAAGAAGAAATGAAATCTTTGCTGAAAAATAAGACATAGAATTTATGCAAGTTGCCTATAGGTAAAAGGGATTTATAGAATAAGTGGGTTTATAGATTGAAATAAGAAGATGGAGGTAAGAAAAGATTTAAAGCCAAGTTAGTGGTAAAAGGATTTTCATAGAAAAAGGCATTGATTTTGATGAGATATTCTCTCTTGTTGTTAAAATGACTTCTATTCACACTATTTTAAGTATTGTGGCTACTAAAGATTTTCATTTAGAGTAACGTGATGTTAAGAGAACCTTCCTTCATGGTGATTTGGATGAAGAGATATATATGGCATAGCCATAGGGATTTGAGGTCAAAGGTAAGGAGAACTTAATGTGTAGATTGAAGAAAAGTTTATATGGCTTAAAGAAAGCACCTCGGTAATGGTGTTTGAAATTTGATAGGTTTATGCATGAATATGGATACAATTGGTGTCATTCTGATCATTGTGTTTACTTTAAGAGATTGGATGATGATAACTACAATAATTTATGTTTATATGTTGATGATATGCTTGTAGTTGGGTCTAATATGGATCATATTAAGGGGCTGAAATGCTAGTTAGCACATGCATTTGTTATGAAGAATTTGGGGGAAACAAAACAAATCCTTTGTATGAAGATTTGTAGAGATAGGAAGAATAGAAAATTGACACTATCTTATGCTAATTATATCAAGAAGGTATTGCAACATTTCTCTATGGAAAATGCCAAAGCTATCAGCATACCTTTATTTGGTCATTTGAAGTTGACTAAGGAGATGTGTCCAAAGACACAAGAACAGGATTATAAGATGTCCAAGGTACCCTATGCTTCATTTATAGGAAGCTTGATGTATGCTATGGCATGTACAAGGCTATGTTGACTCAGATTTGGTAGGGGATATTGATATGAGGAAGAATACTATAGGTTATGTATTTACTATTGGTGGGGAACCATTGAGCTAGGTTTTGTTGGGCGTTCATTTTACATGAGGTCAACGACAGGAATCCATAGTGTAATTCCTCTCTTGAAAAGAAAATATTTTTAAGGATCCACTCTAAGGTTCAGTGTTTGTCTTGCGACGTACACAAATCCACTTAGTAGAAGATAAATGTGAATATTCACGAGGAGGCCTTTTCTGGTTCCAAAAAATTTTTTGTCTTGGAGTCAAGTAAAATCTGTATGCTGTCTCAAAATATCACATCAAAAGAACAATATTTTTGTATTTTCTATTTTTCAATGAATGCAACTCTAATAGTGCAGCTAGTATGAGGTCCTAATCTAACAGGGGGGTTAGCAAAGCAAATAACAAAACTGAAAGCAAATAACATGAAATCAAATAACTTGAAATTGAAATTCCTAAATGGACATAAGCTACAGAACACAACACGCTGCAAGTTAAACCTTCAAAGAAATCAATAGGAAACCCATGAAAATAGGAGCAGCGCTTCCTAAAATCCACTAATGCAATCGTCGATGAGAATCTTTAACAAATTGAATGATGTTTCACTCTTCATCAAATCGCAAGGCCACAAAAAGTGCACTCATGTGAGACAAAAAGCTATGTAGACACAATCTGGTGATCTCTTCTCAAGCTCGTTATGTCAACAAAATTCATATATCTATAGCAAACACCAGAACTAAAAGATCACACAACTAGAAAAAATGCAATAAACCTTTGGCTCAATCACAATCTCATGAATAAATCCACAAAACAATGACACATTCAGGCAAGAATAACTAGACTCCAAATGCTAGCACCAAAAGCATAACTTTATTGCATAATAATGACAACCCTTTTTACATTTTACAATGGGGTATTTATAAGAAATCATCTCCTCAATTTGTGTTGAGAGTGAGAGATATCTTGATGCAATAAAATGCTTTTAAAACATTAAAAAAAACTAAATATATACAAACTGGTAATCTAACTGGTGCTTAGAGGGACTTCATCCATATTTTATTCATTAATTGGATGCATGAGCCCTTTACATGTCAAAAACAATGAAAGCACAAGAGAGAAAGTAGGAGGAAGCCATCAGTCGAAGTAGAAGTGCATGGAGACACCAAAAATAGAAGTTGGCCCTTCACTTGATGTGTGTCGAAGTTAACTTGCCATCAAAATGCATTTCCAATGCATGAAAAGTGCTATTTTTGGAACTGGTAGTCAACTATTGGTGCACCTTTGAACTACAGAGCTGTGGACTTGTAGACCTGCAGACCTGCAGAGCTGTGGACCTCAATTGGGTCAAAATTTCAAAATTTTACTAAGTGTCAAAATTGAAATTGTGGCATCTGGGTTTTACTCATCTTCATCCTAAAGATATGTTTGGATGTTTGCCCTTGAATTTCTCTATAATATAAGTAATCTTAGCAGCATCGAGAAGATCCAAAGCCTCATACTTATCTGTGACCTTTTGTCTGTAGTTGTCCAACTCAATTCGAGTTTCTGCAAAATCTCCAAGTTTGGTATCCAACTCTAACAATGCTTCTTCTTTCCTGAAGGCTTGTTTGATGTCTTCATCACTAGATGCTTCCTCTAACATATTTTTGAAGTTTTCCACAACTACCTCAACTGGTAAAAGCTTCTCTCATTCTTCATCTTCAAAAATATCCAAGCATGCATCACTATATAACTTTTTTGCTTCCAAAATTCACTCTCGGGCTTGGTCCTTGAGCCTGTGTATCTCATCATGCAATGTTTCCATCACCTTATTTCCCTCTGCAATCTTTTCTATCCAATCATCTATCATGTCTAACTCTTCTTTGGTATATACATCAATTAAAATGTGGTAACTTTGTCCTTTTATCACCTGAAGAATTTGCAAATCCTTTCTCCAAACCTGTACCTCATCCATAATATTGAAGTCCTACCTCAAAATTGTCATGATCTTATCAACATTGTCTTGTGTAGCATGTAATAATTTCAGACTTCCTGTAATTATAGTGACACTCCTATCCTCAAGGTTGTCTCACCAATCCTGACAAGCTCTCAAGAATGGACTTAGCCATACACCTTCCCCTTCTTTAAGAATGGTGGTCAAAGTCTCCTCAGGGTGTTTAGAATCAAGAGGACCAATAACTTCAGCTAAATATCCTTTCAAGATCTCAACTTGCCTTCGAAGTGTTTTGATTTCAATCTCATCACGTTCCATATGGTTAAGAACCTCTTTGACTCCCATAGTCATCATCTGTCGAGAAGTATCCCATGTAGGCTTCCCTAACATGATATCCTTCACGTCATAGTCCTAAAGGCTAACAAATTCTTCATCAGTACCTTTCAAAGGGTGAGCCACCTGTACAAATAAGTCTTGGTTTCGAGTAGTAGTAATGAATGCAAATGGTGTTGCATCCTGTAATGGAGAGTCAGGCTTGTTCAAAATCTCTGCAATGTCACAAATATCATCCTCTGAAGCAAGGAATTGATGTTTAGCACTTCTCATTATTTCCTTCCAGAACCATCTCGGGATATGTCTTTCTATAACCTTGGCTCTAGATGATGAAGGGATTTGTTCAACTACCTCCTTCCCTTTGTCACTCTTGCTTGGAGTCTCTTGTTGTGTGGGTTCTTCTTTTGTAGTCTCAATTTTTGTAGATCTTGTAGTTTGATCCTCAACTTCTTGGGATGGCTATTGTATACATTCCATTACCTGTGCCTCTTTTGATGGCTCACTAGTAGTCCTTGCTTCTGGTTCTCCCTATAATGATGATTCCTTCTGAAGATATTCCTCTGAACTTGGAGGTGGAGGTATCACTAAAACCTTATCTACCATGACAACCTGAGGTGAAGATGGGGGGAGTTGGATGAGGAGCTTGTGTCTTAGGTGGCATCTACATCTAATCTTGTTGTTGAAATTCACCTGTAGGAGTATCTCTAATCTTATCTCCAACCAATTTTGTACCCAATAACATGAAATCAAAACCTAGAATGGAGAGAATATCATCACCTAGCTCCCTTTGCTCATTCACCCATCATTGTACTTCATCTTCTAAAGAAGAGAGCTCTACCATTTCAGCTTGGGTGGGTGGTGGGGTATTTGTGACATTATTCTTTCTTTCCAATTCTATGGCTTTGGCCAGTCGGGTTCTCCCTTATAGAGGCACTTGTTCTTCCTTCCCATTTGAATTTGTCTCATCCTCATCTGATTCTTCCTCAGAAATGGTTTCAAAAATAGATGGATTAGGCACTAATCTTTTACAAACTCTCTGCCTCTTGTTCATTCTAACCTTAACCCTCCTTTGCTTCTGTGGAACCATAGGAGAAGTGGGCTCTTCATGCATCAGATGAATGGATGTCTCTAGAATCTCTCCTTCTTCTTATTGGCTTAACAAAATAGGAGGCAATGGAAAATCAAACTGGATATGAGAAATTCCAGGGTCTTGAGGGTCTTGGGGAGTAGATTCATGTTGCTACAAAGGGGCCTGGTCTTCAACATGATCTATCTGGATCCTCTAAGGAGAAGCTCTCTTCTTCTTTGAAGGATGGTAGTATCCCACTAGATGATCAAGCTGGTAGACTCTTTCTGGCCTGATAGGAGATTGGAGCGCAAAGATAGGAATTGTGACTTTCCTCCCCTTTACCCTTTTTGGGTGAGCATGTGCATGGAATATCACTGTGTTCAAAATTGAATCAAGTGGAAAGGGTTTCTTGATCCAACTCTTTGTCATTCGGATGACATGTCTTACTTGATGATTAATATCATCTCCTTCCTCTCTATCAATTTCTACATTTAGGATGGGCCTTTTGCCAACTTTATCTATATTGAATAAGGGATCCAGTAGCTCTTGCGAGTCCTATAACCTTATCTCATTTGGGATGGTCAAATGGAGAGCCTTCTTTGCTAAATACAAAGTCATTCTACAATAGTCCCTAATACGAACATCATTATCATTTGTGGTATTCATCCAATGATCTTCAATGGCATCTTCATGGTAGAACTCTTTTCTTGCCAGATTTTCCACTTTACCAATATTGTCGAAGAATGGTCGAGGGGAATTATATTCTTCAAGAGGATAATTCTCCCATTCCCACTCGAAAGTTGGGATATCTTGCTTTCTCTTTACCTGGTATGCTCCTATTACAAATGGCTAATCCCAATAAGGCCTTCATTGTTTCTTGATCCTCTCATAAGCTGACTCAATCTACCGAGAAATTTCCATTAGAACCAACTTGTCACTTGGGTACCTTGGGAGCTTCTTTGGATGAATGGATGCACCACCAACCTGAATGTATGTGAATGTCTGAAACTGGATGAAATATGCACCAAGAGCTGTAATCTGTGTCTTGGCCTCATCAGACAATCTCTTCCCATAATCTCCTTCGATGAATCAAATGATGGCAAATATGAAGGCATCATTCACAATCCTATACTCTTTGCTTTGTGGTAAGAGCTTCTTCTTAACTAGCTGAGGATAAACTATATATGACCATGCATTAGGATCCTGCATACTGCCCTTCTTGTGCAACCCGAGATAGTCGGTGGCTCTTGCTGTAAGTAGATATACCACATAAGAAGTCATATAGAACTTCTTCTTGTCCTTTACTGTTTGCAACTGATCACACAAGTTCTCACTAAGTGTGGTGTCCCAATCCAGTGGCATCTTTGCATGTCTGATGGTTTCAATGAAGTTAACCATGAATGGAGCAAGATAACTCACTGTAGGCAATCCCATAACTCTAGGCAGGAGAATGATTGAATATCCAATGTTATCCTTCATGTATCCTCAAGCCATATCTACTTTACTGGTTTTCTTTCCCCAAGATGGCTTCTCAATGAAGTATGAGGAATATATGATGTCGATGGCCTCCTGGTGATGATCCTTATGCCACCTCTCAGCTATTTCATATGAAAGCTTGATAAACTGATTAGCTCTAGGTAAGTGAAAAACTCTCTTGATATTATTAGGCTGTAGATCTAAGACCACTTCCCTAGTAACACTCTTTACCACCCTTTCCTCAGGAACAAAATGTTGAGATAAGGTCATAATCAATTTAGCTGACTGAACGGTCCCAGGATGTGATGCTACATTTACCAATCCAAATCGGATTAAGGTGGATCTCAAAGAAGATTTTTTATTTGGGTTGTTACAAACCCTCAAAAACTCTCCCAAGTCTGTGTGTCCAAGTTCTGTGTCTTTGATCTCAAAATTTTCATCATGCAATCATGACTTCAGGGTTATTCCTTGGACCTTGTACACAACTAGCTTTGTTGTTGATCCAGATGTGGATGCCATTTGATTATATTACCTTCCTCTCAGACTCTAAAAAAATGAAGTGAAAAAAAAGGGGGGAAGGGGGTTTTATAACCTCCCTCCTTTCCTTGCTTGTCTTTGCAAAGTGTGTGCACCTCGATATGCATGCATGCGCGATTTTTTTTTGTTTTTTGACTCTAACTTATTTAATCAAGTTTTCTTCTCCCAACTCCCAAACTATGAGTCCAGGAGTCAACAAAAGTAGGGGGTCCCCATTGCACCGTCATTGCACCCTTTTGGATGCACATGCACGACCACTACCATGCCCCTCTCAGATGTGTGTGCACGACCGTCGCCACGCCCTTTGGGCCACTGTTATTATGCAATAAAATTATGCTTTTGGTGCTAGCATTTGGAGTGTAGTTATTCTTGCCTAAATGTGTCATTATTTTGTGGATTTATTCATTAGATTGTGATTGAGCCAAAGGTTTATTGCATTGTTCTTGGTTGTGCGATCTTTTAGTTATGATGTTTGCTACAGATATATGAATTCTGTTGATATAACGAACTTGAGAACATATCACTTGATTATGTCTACATAGCTTTTTTTCTTGCATGAGTGCACTTTTTGTGGCCTTGCGATTTGATGAAGAGTGAAACATCATTCAATTTGTTAAAGATTCTCACCGATGATTGCATCAATGGATTCTCGAAAGTGCTGCTCCTATTTTCATTGGTTTCCTACCGATGTCTTCAACGGTTTAACTTGCAGCGTGTTGTGTTCTGTAGCTTATGTCCATTTCAAAATTTCAATTTCAAGTTATTTGATTTCATTTTATTTTCTTTCAGTTTCATTATTTTCTTTGCTTAGCCCTCTGTTAGATTAGGACCTCATACTAGCTACATTGTTAGAGTTGCATTCATTGAAAAATAGAAAATACAAAAATATTGTTCTTTTTGTGTGATATTTTGAAACAGCAAACAAATTTTACTTGATTCCAAGGTAAAAGATTTTTTGGAACCAACAAAGGCCTCCTCATGAACATTCACATTTATCTTCTATTGAGTGGATTTTGGTATGTTGCAAGACAAACACTAAACCTTGGAGTGGATCCTTGGTGCTCTCTGTGGTGTGCAAAATTTAGAAGAAGTAAGGAAGTGTACTTCTGTAGAGGTGTGCTTTTCCTATAATTGATACAAGCTAGAAGATGTTGATCCTAGATCCCCACTCCAGCAAGCATTAAGATCTTCACCAAGTGCCCAAGAATTTCTAGAGCTTACTCATTTTCGTAAGCCACGTAGTGACAGAGGAATACCCTGAATTCAACCACTTCCATTCAACATTTCATCATCTTCTTCTACTCCACCACCCATTTAACCACTAGGTGGACCTCCACATATTCCAACACTCCCATCACCATTCCAGCCGCCTTTAGGTCCACAAAATCCTCCGATGGCCTTTTTCGCAAATGCAGTTGATTCACCCCTTAGCTTGAGAGGTGCCCTCCATGACCTCCCTAAGAATCTTGAGAAATTTTGTCCAAGGTTTATTTATGGAGAAACAAGAACTACCGAAGATCATGTCAAGATTTTTAAAGAAATTTGCAACCGAAAGCAAATTTCTAATGAAGATGTGGTTCTTCATTTATTCCCCTTCTCTTTGGGGGAAATTTCCTTCAATTGGTACTTAAACCTACCACCAGGATGTATTGGAGACTGGGACACTTTTGAAAAATCATTTTTGAACAATTCAAAACATTCATCAATCCAGCAGTGATACATCAACAATTCATATCAATAAAAAGGGACCTAGCTGAAACAGTTTCACGCTTCAATCATCGTTTTCATATGGCCTACCGCAAGTTGGAAACACTGTACACAATTCCAGTTGAAGTTGCCATCCAAGTTCATTTCAATGCCATGGATCCTCTTACTGTGTTTTTTCTGAGAAGACTTCCTTCAGCAAATATTGACACATTGGACAAAGTCTTTGTAGAAGCAATCATGTTCACAAAGCAAGCTAATCCTAATGGAGGAGGAATGATGCTTCCTATGCAAATAGTTCCTTCCATGCCAACAGTTCCTATTGGAGCACCCACCGTACCTAGTTAGTTCATACCTATGAACCCAATTCCATTGTAGCAAGTACCCACTCCACAAACTCAAGAAATAATATATCCAGGGTATGAGCCCCTAAAAACAACCTTCTTTGAACAAAAGGCAATAGTTCTTGTGGAAGCAGATAACAATCTCCTTTCAAAAGTTGGTCAGATTAAGAAAACCATGTCACAAATGAATAACAAATTGACTCATCTTAGATTGTCTCAAGGACAAAGTAACAACTTCTAGAGAAACAATACTGGCCCCTACAACAATAATTTTGGTCAGAATTACAACAAAAACTTCAACAATAATGGTAACAACAATGCAGGAAACAACGGTGGAGGAAACAAATTCAACCCTCTTGATCGCAAAAATGTCTTCCAAAGACAAAATCAACAGTGAAACACTAGACCAAATAATGGAAGCATTCCTATTGATAACAACAACATTCAATATGTTGACATTAATCAATATGATGATAGCCAAAATATTCCTAGCAACGATGGTGTGTACTACAATGGTAATTAGGATATGAATCAAAACCCACCAATGAATGATAATCCTCCTCATGTTCAATTCAATGCAATGCTATTAGAATCTTATGATTCTACACAGAATGTACAAGTGGAACAATAGACAAATGAAGAATTCTCATTCCCTTTTAGTCAAGAACCCAATCTTCAAGACGATGAGATGTTTTCCTTTTGAAATGATAATTGAAACACATATAATCTTAGAAACAAAAAGGATTCCTTGAACGAAGGAATTCCTCCTGGTTTGCAACCAACCCCACCTGATCCTAGAGCAAGCAACAATTTACCACCGGTAAGGCCAGCCCAACGAGGACCATAGTATTAGAGTCAAGTGAACATACCAACAATACTAAAGAACCCTACTTGGTCTACTAAAAAAATATAATGCAGTTGAAGACCTGAAGAAAATGAAAGCTAATATGTCCATGTTCGACATGTTGCAGAATTGTCCACAACAAAGAGAAGCACTCATGAAGACGTTGGATAATACAAAGGTTTCCCATAACATGAATAATGTCCCTCAAAAGATGGTGCCACAACAAGTAAATGTTGTAGAACCAATGCCCACTATGTTCAAGGACAAAGTCGAGGTACCCCCATTTTTGTTGAGCATAAGGATATATGGAAAGAATCTTCACAATTGTCTTATTGATTTAGGAGCTTCATGTAATGTGATGCCATTATCAATAGCTCAAAGGCTAGGAGTTAATCCTCAACCCTCTAATTAAGTGGTAATATAGTTGGATAAAACAGAGGTAAAAGTCATTGGAGTATTGAAAGATGTGCAAATATAGCTAACAGTTGATCGTCATATCCAGGATATTGTTGACATACATGTGGTGGACATCCCAAAAACATACAAATTACTCCTGAGTAGAGAATGGACAAAATGTCTTAGAGGATTGTTCTCTACAGATTTCACTCAATTATGGTTTCCATGGAAAGGTTTGAACAATCAAATCAAGATAGATGCTAAGCCCAAACTGAAAACAATAATCACAGATTACAACGCCTCAAATGAGATAGCATTCTTACAATCTGACTTGGGTTTGTACAAAGTAATGGCATTGAATATGGTTCCAAACAAGATATCTTAAGACCAAAATGAAGAGCCTAAGGTGTTGGTACCTAAAAGTGAGACTGTGACACAATTAATAGAATGTATGGTGACTAATCTACAGTGTTTAGGAGAGGAAGCTGACCCCAGTATCCTCCTCCTTCTAGGATTTTGCCAGTTGCACAAAGTTAGTCATTTAGAGTTTGAATGTTTAGCATGCCAAGAAGCAGTAGCAAAGGTTTTGAAACAAATAATGGGAAATAAGAGTATAAAGACCTCAAGTGATGGAATTATTGAAAGTCAAGATTTAGTGAATTCATCCAACCTTATTGAACAAACTGAAGAGGAAAGTGAATACCTAAATGTATCATACAGTGATACCTCTTCAAATGGTGGAGGTTTATCTTCTCCTCCTCTCGAGATGATTAAAGTTTAGAGAAGAAGACAATATGTTAAAGGTGAAGGATGGACCTTAGTAGTCATTGATCCTAAACCTAAAGTTGAACAAATCACTGAGCTAATAGGGGAAATTCAAGAGAAGCAAGAAAAACACACTCTTCCTCTATCCATGGGTTATGAATAAGCAAGAAAAACACACTCTTCCTCTATTCAAGGCTCAAGTAAAAGAAAAGTTAAGGATGAATAAGCACAAAGTCAGAAAACCCAAGGAAAATGCAGTTTGGACACTCCGCTTTGATAGTTCTAGATGCAAATTAGGAGTCGGTGCAGGTATTGAACTAATCAACCCAAAAGGTAGGTCTTTCTATGTCGTATATCGATTGCAGTTTAGATGTACTAATAATGGTGCAAAATACGAAGCCTTGATTCAAGGACTTCTCTTTGCATTGGAAAAGGGAGTCACTATTCTTATAATCGAAGGGGATTCTCAACTGGTGATAAGACAAGTAAAATCCATATACTCATGCAATGAAAGAAGATTAATCACTTACAGGAAAAGGGTATGGGATATAATGGATGACTTTGAAGCTCTGAACATCAAATCCATTCCAAGCAGAAATAATGTAGTAGCAAATGCCCTTGCTATTTCAGCCAATGCTTTGCAACTAGTAGAAAGAATGAAGTTGAAAAGATTCTCAGTTGAATTAGTTGTTGTTCCTACCATTCTAGACAATATCACAAAACTTCAGGTCTTTCAAGATGATCAACATATACTTGAGTTTATTATGTGCAGTTGTCATTTCCAAGGACAAGAGATTGATGATACACTTGAAGACAAGCTTGAAGATGATGAGCTTGAGGATGATGATGGAATCCTTAATTTGAAAACCAATAGCATTCCAAAAGGGATGGTTGAACATGAACACATCTTTGACCATGACGAATCAACACTCAATAGAAGGGAAAATCAAGAGAAAGGAATTGAAGAATGTGACTCGTACAATTTAGGTACTGATGAAGAACCAAAAATGGTGCAAATAGGAAAAGCATGCAATCAAAAGGAATGAGATGAAATGCTCAACTTGCTCACCAAGTATAAAGATGTTATTTCTTAGAGCTATGAAGAGTTAAAGACTTATGATCTTGAGATTATCACACATGACATCCCGTTGAAACCAAATGCTAAACCTTTCTGGCAAAGAAAATGACTGGTAAATCCGATAATCAAACCATTGATTATGAAAGAAGTCAAAAAAATACTAGATGCTAAGATCATATTTCCTATTTGTCATTCCACCTGGGTGGAAAATTTGGTCCTTGTACAAAAAAAGACTGAAGAGATTCACCTTTGTGTTGACTTTCGTAACTTGAACTTGGCATCTCAGAAGGATAACTACCCTCTACCCTCGTTAGATGAAGTGTTGCAAATCATTAATGGTTCAAAGATGATGTCATTCTTGGATGGTTACTCAGGACATAACCAGGTGATGGTCGATGAAGAAGATAGGCTAAAGATTGCTTTCACAGCCAAGTGAGTAACGTTTGCCTACAAAAGGATGCCTTTCGGGTTGATTAATGCGGGAGCTACATTTCAACAAGCAATGGATGAAGCTTTCAAAGGATTGATAAATAGGTGTATAGTCATCTACATGGATGACTTAACTATCTTTTCGAAAGATTGAAGTACTCATATTGCTGATCTAAAGCAAGTATTCAATAGATGTCGTAGGTACGACATATCGCTCAATCCCAAGAAATGTTTATTCGGTGTTACTAAAGGAAAGCTCCTGGGACATGTCATTTTTGAAGTTGGAATTTCCATTGATCCAGATAGAGTTGAGTCTATTTTGAAGTTAGTGCCTCCTCATAGCCGGAAGGAATTGAAATCTTTCTTTGGATAGATAAACTTTGTACCCAAATTCATAAGTGGTTTCGCAAAGATAGTCTGCACCCTCAATGATTTACTCAAAAAGGGGGCTAAAACAGAATAGGTACTAGAGATAAAGAAATCCTTCCAAGATATCAAGGTTGCCATTTCCACAACCCCAATTTTGGTAAGTCCAGATTACGGGTTACCTTTCAAGATCTATTCCTTTGCTTTTGAACATTCTTGTGCAGGGATCTTGATGCAAAAAAGAGGGAAGGAGGATGAACAACCCATTGCTTTCATGAGTTGCCCTCTAAAGAACACTGAGTTGAAATATTCAAATCTTGATAAATAGTCCTTTGCATTAATAAAGGTAGTAAAGCAGTTCCATCACTACATACTAAGAAGTAAGGTGTATGCAATTGTACCTGACCCAACAGTAAAGATGCTTTTGATGCAAAATGAACTTGGTGAAAGAAGAGGAAAGTGGATGGCAATACTTCAAGAATTTGATCTAGAGATTCAACCTATGCGATTAGTCAGAGGTCAAGGATTATCCAAAATGATCGCTGAAAACCAAGAAAGAAATCAAAAGGAATTCAAATTTGATGACAAAATTGATGAAGATGATCAAAAGAAGATGGTTGTATCACAAGTTGATATCAATCAGGGTGTGGTGACAAATGTGTGGTACCAAGATATTGTCTATTATCTCCTACAAGACCAATGCCCCGAATGGATGAATAGTTCACAACATAGGGGACTTAAGATGAACTACGAGTCTTACAAGTTACTTGGTAACAAGTTGTATAAAAGGAACTATGAAGGGATTTATTTGAAATGCTTAGGATGTGAAGAAGCTAAGGATGTCCTGGAACATTTTCATGATAAGTATGGTACGGGACACGGTTTAGCAGAAGCAACATCTCACATGATTTTAAGATCGAGTTATTTTTATCCCTCAATATTCAAATATACTTTTGAACATGTGAGTTACTGTCATACATTCCAAACAAGTGCTAACAAAGAGAGGCACCCAGCAATGCCACTGTAATCGGTATACGAGGTGCGCCCTTTCACAAAGTGGGGACTGGATTTCATTGGTCCAGTAAACCCCCATCATCAACTGGACACTCATTCATCCTTATAGCTATGGATTACTGCACATGATGGACGGAGGCAAAGACTTTCAAAAATTGCACTGCTAAGGTGGTGATAGACTTTTTGGAAGAACATATTGTTACCAGATTTGGAATGCCTTTTGCTGTCGTATGCGACAATGGATCTGCATATGCATCTGCATTTTTGACACAATGGGCATTTGAAAACAAAGTCATCATCAGATTCTCTTCAAATTACTACCCACAAGGAAATGGGGTAGCGGAGTCTACAAACAAGAATTTGATCACTGTGATAAAATGACTGCTGAAGGAGAACCCTAAGGATTGGCATACACAATTGAAATATGCCTTGTGGATAGATCGAGTCAAAGTGAAAAAGGCTTTGGGTACGTCTCCCTATCTACTTGTTTACGGGCAAGAATCAGTATTCTCGCTTAATCTCAAGATTCTTGTTTTAAAATTCATGAGTGGGTATGCTGATGACACTGACAGATTACAAATTCAATTGATGAATCTTTTGGAAATGGATGAAAAATGAACAACTACATTAGAACACATGGCTAAACATCAAGCCGTGGTTAAGAGATAGTTCGACAAGAGGGCCACGATAAAATCCTTTAAGATTTTTGACCTGGTCCTACTTTGGGATAAGGCGAAAGAAAAGTTGGGAAGCTATACCAAGTTTCAACACTTGTGGATAGGCCCATATTAGATTGTGGAAATTCTCGGAGGAAACACATTTAGGCTAAGTTCCTTGTAGGGGGAGTTTCTACCTTTGCCCGTAAATGGGAAATTTTTGAAACATTATTTTGAACCTTAAGATAGATAAAATAAAAAATAAAAATAAAATACAAATAAAAAAATAAAAAATAAAAAAATTAGTTAGGTTTCATTACCACATGTAGATTAAATTTTCATTTCTGCAATGGTCTTTACTTCTGCAAGTGTGTTTGCTTTTTTCTAAGTTGTGTGTTTGCTTTCAGTCGCGTGTTTTCTTTTAAAGTTAGGTCAGTCCTAGGGGGTAAGGTGTACTTGGGAATTTTTCTCAAGATTTCACTAAGCACTCTTTGGTCCTAATTTCAGGAGGAGGTATTTCTTTGTCAAAACATTTGGACGATTGTGTATTTTATACCAACCAAGCAATAGACATCTCTTGTGGAATTAAAGGGACTTTCAGTTTGGAAATTAGAAGCCTAGACTAACAAGCTCTCAACACTTTGCAACTTTAAAGATTTGATGGTGTTAGGTGTTGTTCAATTTCAAGTCAAAGATGACAAGAAATGATCCAAATTCTAACTGGTTCAAATAGGAGGGGGCTCCTCGAAAGGTTGCTAAGATAATTGTTCGGTGTAAGAGTTTCTTAAAAGGTTCTAAAAGAGGAACGCAAGGGATGTTCATAAGAGATTGAATCCAAGAAATGACATTGATGTTCTGGCTACACAATCTAAGTGTAGTCAGGATAAAAAAACTTTAAAAAAAAGAAAAAGAAAAAAAGAGAGGATGATGTTAAGTTAGAAGGATTCTACCAATCTGAAATGGCTAGAGATGCATTACAAAACAAAGTGCCTTGCAATCAAAAGTATTGTTTCATCAAAAAATAACATTTTAAATGGTATGGAGAAATTATCCAAAAAGTTTGAAATTAAAAGAACGTGACATCCTGCCAAGAGCCCTCGAACTGATTCTCTTATCTGGTCAAGCAATCAATTGACAAAGAGCCTTCATGGAAATTTTGAATGAATGAACTAGGAGGGGTGGAAGATTGTTTCATGTTGATAGAGGACTTTTATTGATGACATCTTGATACATCAAAGAGAATGAATACACAATGCACACACTAAGTTTGAAGGTTTAGACTTCAAAAATTTGGATTGTAATGTCATCTGAGATACATTCGAGGTGTTCAAAGTTTGGTTGGTGTTTCACACACAGTGGAAGAATGTTTACTAATGAAGAAATGCCTTGGTCATTTCTTCTTTTTTTCAGGGCTATTTGTTGTGGTATCCACAACAAGTTTCCAGGTTATAGAAGGTTAATTCTTTATCCAGTATAGAGGTAGAGTATGTTGCTACTAAAAAGGTAGCCATGGAGATGATATGAATTTAGTTCTTCTTGGAAGAATTGGGATACCCTGAGAGGGATAATTATTTGTTTACAGATAGTTAGAGTGCCATTCATCTTGTAAAGAATGCTTCTCTACATTCAAAGACAAAACACATATAGTTGTGGTACTATTTCATTTGGCTAGTTTTGGATGATGGATAGTTAAAGCTAGATAAGATAGATACAAATGAAAATCTAGTAGATATATTTACAAAGGTAGTGACAAGAGAGAAGCTAAATTTCTCTTTAGCTTTGGTTGGTCTTCTAGACTAAATAGGAATAGAAGAACAAAAAAGTCCAAGGTGATTTGATCTAGTGGGAGCCCCATGTGGTAGCAATATTGCTATAGGAACAGTCTCTAAGTGGGAGATTGTTGTCTAGTGTGGATTCTGATCAGTCTCCAAGTGGGAGATTGTTAGTTTGTGGTGACTAATCAAATAAGTACTCTAAATACTTCATAAATTCTTTGGGTTCGACTATGATTCTCCAATGGTGGGCTACTATCTGTCAAAGGATAATATTTTCCAATTGGCTATTGTTTATATTCATGAATTTATGGCTGACATGTTGTAACTAATCTTAACTCAAAAGTGGCAAAAATACTTGTATAAAAGGGCTTAGGGTTAGGGATTGTTTCATAAAGTGTTATGCAATTTTTGTTTCTTGTGATGGTATTGAGATGTAAGAGATTACAGATTGTAATCAGGTTGTAATCACTAGATCATAATAATATTGGACTTGTTTTTTGGTGGACGTAGCCTAGGGATTGGGTGTACCATGTTAAATCTTGGTGTTTTGTTTTGTTTTTTGTGTGATCCATTATTTTTGATATTGTTTATATTTTCATGTAATTGTTATTTCTATCTATGGTTAAATCCTAGCAATACTTACTGTATTTGTGTTATTGCAATATATGATAAAAGGGCTTGAAAATTCTATCCCAATGTAGTTCAATATTTGTTTCATCCACATGATCTAATTACAATTGTTTGTTGGTGCTACATATTTTGGATCTATTGTACATTATGAGATACAAAATTTTTTCTTGCTTAGCCAAGAAACCAATCTCCCCCCAAGGAAAAATTCTCCACCACTTGTACTCTTTCTATCATCTATATTTCCTTTCCAATCTCCATCATTATATGCACATAAAGTAAAATTGCTTGATCTATCATACCACATTCAAAAACTAGGTGTACCCTTGAAATATTTGAATATTCTCTTTATTGTTGCATTGTGTGCATCCCTAGGATCTTCTTGAAATCTTGCTACTATACCAACCATATTTTCTATATTTGGTCTAGTGTGAGTTAGATATTGCAAACCTCCAACATGGATCTATGCTTCTTCTTCTCAACTATTGGTGTCTCATATTTTCTAGATAACTTGTGACTAGTTATCATACATGTACCAATAGGTTTACAACTTTCCAAGCCAAATCTTTTCAAAAAGTCTTTTAGATACTTAGGCTATAATAGGAAAATATCATCACTATTCTACACATTCTATACACCTACTAAATATTTCATATCACCAATCATACTCATCTCAAATTTATTCTTCATTTCATCAACAAATTCGTCACTTGCTTCATCATTACCTCTAAAGATTATGTCATCCAAAAATATCATAATGATATCCATTCTCAATTTATTTCAAATAAAAATTACTATCTTTCTTACCTTTGGAAAACCCCAACTTTAAAAAATACTTGTCCAACATCACATACTAGGTTCTAGGTGCTTGCTTTAGACCATACAATTTCTTCAATTTACATATCATATTCTTTTCTTTTGTCAAGGGAAATCCTCCAAGGTACTCAATGTAGAATTCTTCTCAAAGTTCTCCATTCATAAATGCTAACTTTACATCATTTTGATAGACTTTGTACTTCTTACTTGCTGCATAAGCAAAGAAATCTCTTACTACTTCAATTATGGCAACAAGAGAAAATGTCTCTTCATAGTCTATACCTTCTTTCTATGAATGTGTTACATACCAATCTTTCTTTATTTCTCACAACCTCACCTTGTTTATTCATATTGTTTCTAAATACTCATTTAGTTCCTACAACATTTGTCTCTTTAGGTCTAGGAACCAATTCCGCCATCACATTATTCATAATCTGATCTAGTTCTTCCTTCATTGCCTAAATCTAATGATCATCCTTGCATGCCTCATCTGTGCTATTTGGTTCAACTTAAGAAATCAAATACAATTATTCATGTAATTTATTTCTTTTTATAACTCCTTTTTCTTTTCTTTGAATAATTTAATTATCAAGGTGATTCTTTATCAAATTCTTGTTAGGTGTAGGCAAAACTGGCTCAACTCTTCTACTCTAGGTTCAGATCTTGGTTCTTCTCTCTATTCAATAGTTTGAACATCATTCTACAAATCATTGTTATTCTCAAAGAAAGTTTCAACATTTTCTATGATAAACTAAGGATTAACTTCTTCTTTATCAAAATTATAATCCAACTGTTGATCAAATAAGTAAGATTGACAAATGAGTGTTAAGACACTTAACCATTTACACTACACATGCTGAGTAGACTAGAAGATAGTATCTGTCGAGCAAGTCATAGTAGGTGCTAAGTAGATGAGACCAATATGTGCTGAGTAACTAAGGATCCAATAGGTTCTGAGCAATGAAGAAAACTAACAGGTACTGAGTAATGCAAGAAACATAGAGGATGCTGAGCAATCCAGAATAGATGATGCCAAGCATCAATATTGCTTCATGTGTCGAGCAACTCAAGATTAGCATAAGAGTTTGTGCCAATACAAACCATGATGTGAACACAGTTATGCATGACTCATGATAGGATAAAAGGATAAGATCAAATCCTCACAACCACCTATGCAATCCCTATGCAACCAATCAAAAAATTGGAGACTGCATGTAGCCAATGGGTGAATTTCAAGGTTTGAGTGGAAACACTTGAATCAAGGATACATAATGAACCACTAATATTTATAAGAGAGTCTTGATGCCATTGAACAATTAGATAGTGAGAAAAGGAATCATGAGAAGAAGGAAAAATAGAGCCTATTATTTAGGTCGTTGTAGAACATTGGTGTCAAAGATTTAGTGGAAAGGACAACAAATTTACACATCTAGTTGATCAGAATAGAACAAGGAACATAATTAGCAGATTAGATCTAGCAAAGATTAGTGAAAGAAGAGTAGATCAAGTACCTAATATCAGCATTAGAGATTGCATTAGATCAGGCGTATTATTCTAATACTCTCTCACAATTGTATTAGGAATTTGAAAATCCTATTGAGTTAGGTGGGTTTAACAGCCTTATGTAAATCCTTTAATAGGGTGGCATTCTAAGTTGAATGTTCTTAAGTCCTCTAACAAGGAACACTCCTAATAGGGTGTTGAAATCCTTTAACAGGGTCACATTTAATAGTGTGTTGTAGCCTTTAATAGGGAAAACCATTAGAAGTGGTTGAAATCAATTGTTGCAGTAATTTTGTGGGTATCATCCCCACCTCAGTTTTATCTTCTTATTCCTGGAGGGTTTTTGGGTCACCAAAATCTCAAGTGTTATGTGGTGATGCATGTTTGTTTCTCATGATTGTTTAATGTTTATCTGCATGCATGATAATTTTAGTTATATGTTATTAAGGGTTTAAAAGTGGTTAAAAGGCTAGTACTTCTGATTCGCCCCCCCTCTCAGAAGCACTCTTCCCATTAAGACATTCCAACAATTGGTATCAGAGCATAGTTCTCTCAAAAAGAAGCCTAACAGCTTGGAGGAAAAGATCTAAACATGGAGGTCTTCAAACTTGGGAAGATCATTGAGAACCAGGTGATAGATGTGCATCTCGCTCTACACAAGGTAGAGGAAGCAAGAGAGGAATTAAGAAAATCCTTAAAAAGAAGGAAGGAAATAGCTATAGCTGAAAATGATATTCACTACAAGGAGATTGACACCACACAAGTATTTTCCAAAGGAGATTCCAAAGAATTTGATGCAGTAATAGCAGAATTGATGGAGAAAAATAGAGTTCAAGTAGAAGAGATAAGAACTCTTAAGATAGAGCATGAATCATAGGCCATGATGCTATGTGAAATCACTAAGCAAAAGAAAAGAGCAGTTGAGGATAGAGTCCTGATGGAAGATGACAAAAGAAATCTTGCAAAAAGACTTGAAGAAAAATGTACTGAATTAACAAGGATCTCAAACATGCAGATGGATAGACTTGCCCAACTGATGAACCTTCATCATGAACTCAATATGAAAGATATTGAGATCTCTACTTTGAGGATGCATAATGAACAATTGCAGAATGAATTGAAGAGAGAAAAAGAAATAGTAGAAAATCTCAACAAGTCAATTGAAGCTATCAAGTACTTTGAACAGTTGCTGAAATCCCCAAGATCAACCCATGATACATCAAGACTTGGATACAACAGCATTGAAGTTGATGAATCATCAAAGAATGTTGAGCAAAGAAGTGACAAAGGTAAGGATTCTAAACCCACTTTTCATTACTATAATAAAAAGGGGCATACTGCTAATGTTTGCAAGAGTAGAAGGATCAATAAGCCAAAAACACCCAAAAGCAAGGGTTACTATCACAAGTGCAACATGCAAGGACATATGACACAAGACTATAGGTCTAAAGTCACAAGGACACAAAGATTTGATGGACACTACCATAATTGCAAGAAGTATGGACATAGAGCCTTTGAGTGTAGATCAAAGCCTATGTGGACACCAAATCATCATGTAAGAAGAGATAATTATGTACACGATTACAATTGAGACTACAATACAAGGAAAAGTTGTCATTATTGTGAAGAGTATGGAAATATACCCCAGAATTGCATCAGAACACATTTCAAGGGGAACTATAAAAGATGGTTGAACCAAACTACTTGCTTTAGTTGCTTGAAAATTGGACATGTTAGTAGGAATTGTCCAACAAAGTTGAAGGTACCCAAGATTGAAGTAAATAAGGGCAAAGATAAAGTTGATGAGGAGGCACACATCAGAACAGATGTAAAGAAGACATGACAGAAAAAGGATGGATCAAGTACATCGAATGGAAGGGTCACTTCACCCAAGAGGTCAAGTGATCATACCTCATCCAAATAATCACAAGATGATCCTACGAGGTTGATACATATAAGGAAGTATCATACATCAGCCCTAAAAAGAGGTGAAGCACTGCAAAGTATAAATTTGCATGAGATAAGATGCTAAGACAAAACTTGAATAATGATGCCGAGCTATCTTTGGTTGCTGAGTGAAACTGCTTTGGATGCTGAGTCAAGAAGTCAAGTGGAAGCTGAGTAAAAATTGCAATGGTGGCTAAGTTATTAACAAAGTGAGTAGATGCTGAGTAAGAATAGTTGTTGAGTGGATGCTGAGTTGAAAAACCTTTAGAAGCTGAGTGAAAGGTGAATGTACAAAAATGTATTAAATGCAAGGTTTCTGAGTTGCCTAAAGGTGAAAATTGATTCATTTTGAGCCACATTCAAATGAAGAGAAATTACTAGAAGCATGACTGAGTGATTTTCAAGCTTTCAACGAGAAATTTGCTATGATTCAGCATCTACCCAGGTGATCTAAGTGTTTAACCAGGTATTTCCTTCAAGTGCTGAGTTTGTCAAGTTTATTTAAAAAATAAAAATGTCAAACCCTAGTTCAGTTAAAAATGGTGTTTAGTTCAAAATCCACCAAAGGGAAAGAGAGCCATGAAATTTAGCTTGTTAGTAATGAGGTTAAGCAACCAAAATTCAAGCCAATCCTAGAAGTTGCATATAAAAATGATCCCGCTGGTGCCCTATCTGTCATCCCTAAAAAAGTTGCTATGGTTCAGGATGTACGAAAGTGTTATAACTGCAGAATAGGAGCCATAGTAGACTTGGAAATCTTTAACACCTTTGACAAACTCTATGATAATGGTATATTGAAGGATGAATTTTCAATCATAGAGAATAAGGGTTTAACCAAAACCCTAGTTTTTCCAATCGTATTCAAAACTGAGTGAATACGCATAATACTTAGCAAAATTCATGATGGATCATTCTGGTTAGAGCAAGGACTAGTTAAAATTACCAAGAAGATGGTTCATAGGGTTACAGGATTTCCAACCCTAGATCGGTCCAACACACTGAGAAGTGAAAAGAAGGAAATAATAGAGAAGAACATAGGTGCAAAATGGAATAATAAGGGAAGGACAATTGACACAGTAAAAGACGCCGTATTAGATTTTTCTGTGAGGATTATATCACACAAATTTTATTAGTCCAACAGATTGAATAGCATACCTTGTATAACTGTTCATGTTGCATACATACGACCTTGCAGAGCTCATGTTGTAGTAGATTAATGAAAATCTTGGAGCTATTAGAAAGTCCAAGGGAGCACAATGTAAATTTGGGTCAGTGCTAGTTTGTATGTTCTTCTATGTGATGAAGGAATTCCCTTCATTTGGCAAAGTCAACTGGAGTCAGAACAAAACAATTGTTGATCAAATAAATGATTTTATTACACAAATGGGAGATAGCTTTGATGACGAAATGTCTATCTATTTTGATGACTTCAAGAATGCAATGAAGAAAAGAATGTAAATGATATATGCTTTCTTGTTGACATTTATTTTACTTACATTCAAGTAGTCCTTCCAAGAGCAAGATGGCTTAGACCATTGGGATATGAGGTTGATGTTGATCAAGCTTTTGCAGCTATTAGAACATTACTTGCAAAAGAAATGGACAAAACTACCAAGGCATTTGGAATGTATGACACTCTCAAATCAAGAGTGTTACAAAACTCAAGACATCTACAACAGTAAAGAAGAAGGACAAGTTGGTGAAAAAGATAAAGAAGAAATTTGGTGTTGAAGCAACAAGTGTAGCAGGTGAAGTAGAGGAGATTGATGATGATGATGAAGAAGGTGATGCTGAGAAAGAAGAAGATGAGCTAGAGCAAGGACCACTTGAATCATCACAAGGCCAAGGTGAAGACAAAGATGAGAGTGCCGAGGAAGAAGAATCCAAGGAAGCACCTATTTAAAGGAAGGAAATGATACCTCCTGCTTCTCTGCCTAAACCAAAGAAAGCTACCATGCCAACGCCTAAGACGCCAACAACCAAAGCTACAACAAGGGCCACTACAAAAAAGGCCAAAGAGGAAGCTACAAAGAAGAAGAAGACAACCAAGAAGGCAAAGAAAGAGCCAAGGAAAAGGAAAAGATATGTGGCTCAACCTGATGCTGACAAAGAAGATCAGTCTGAAAAGGTAAGTCATCCTCCTAAGTCTTTAGTTGATACTAAAGATTAGGAATGGAGACTGAAGTAACATGGAAAAGATTGATTTCAATAAGTTCACTAAGGAGGAACAAAATAGCATAGAAGAATCAGTCTATGGATTAATGGCACAGTTCAAGTATACACCTCTTGAACTAGATGGACAATTGCCAAAGGAATTGTCTAAAATTGTAGAAGATAGATGGCATTTTTATTTGAAAATGGAGAAGGAGATGAGGGAATCAACCCTAGAAAGCATACTACCTGATTTGACAAGAGAATAGATAACTAAAGTAGTCAATAGGCATAACACTAGGTTTGCACCTAAGTATAGGGCATTCTCCATTCTCCAAAACAAAATTGAAGAAGTTGTACAGAAAACCACAAGATCATGGAAGAATTTATATAAGAAAAATAAAGATGTCCTTGAAGAGGAGTACAAAGAAGAAGCTACTGCTAAGCCAGAAGAAAGAAGAAAGAGGACAGAAGAGAAAATAGAAGTAGAGAAAAAGATTGAAGAGGAGGAAGGAAAAGATGAAGAAAGGGGTACTGATGAGTAGCAAAGTGTGCAAGACAAACAACTTCCACCTTGTAGTCCTCCTCACTCTACTATCACACCTGTAGAAATCATAAAGATTAAGGATCTTGTTAACACCTCAAGTCAAAACATCAATCCATTAACTATAGAGGATCTAACTAAGATCCTTGACCAAACAACTCTTCAAGCACAATTGTGTGCAAGTCCCATATTGGTCAGTGTAGATGATCTCCAAAAGGCAGTAGATAAACTCAAAGAAGCCAAGGTGTCACCACAAGAACCACCTCAAATCACTCAAACTACTAGATTTCCATTTCTACTACCTCCATCACTACCAAGAATAGCCATGCAAGCTCATCAAGAGCCGAGCACAATAATAGGGGAAGTCATAGGTACATCAGTATAGATAACAAGTACACCTCCAATAGTAGTGACACAAGAAGAGGATAAGGAGGAGTCTACAATACAAACTTTGGTTGAATTGCCAAAAATAGGAACTCCTACCAAACCTGTTCAACAGTCGAGTACTGACAAGTTGACCTTACAAGTTAGTACACTAAGCTCAAGTTCTACTAGGGTAGCCAAGACCATTCATTATGGTATTCCTGAGCTTGATGAAGAAATCCAAATACCCTATTATGATTCAAGCACTCTAATTGAGGAAAAGATGAATGAAATATAGAATGCATTGGATAAAAGAAGGAGGCAAGAGGCAATGAGGAAAGACTTCAAATACAAGTAGGCAATGAATGAGATCAAAGATATATTCATGGATGCCTTCAGCCTACAACCTCCAGATGCAAATAGGCCAATCCTTGAGCAACTATCTGATATAGTTGACGAAGTGAATAATGAAGACCATGATACAAATGTAAAACTTATGGAATAGTCAGAAAAGAAATTTGCAGGCAAAGTCAACCAAAAGATAGCCAACAACATTATTTTGGGATAGGTTGACCTATCTAAGAAATTGGATAAGGTAAAGATTGTACTAGGGAACATCTTTTCCCTTTATAGCAAATTGTGTGATTTTTCTAGGTTCACACAAGAAATAAATCCTAAAATTTTGAACCTTGAGAGCAAACTTAAGCTCTTCAGTATGCAACTACCCTCAAATCCTACACATAGTGAGAAGCAATTTTCTCAAATGCTTCACACTCAGAGGGAATTAGCTGCATTATCAGTAGAACATGCCACTATTAAAGAAAAAATGATGCAAATACAAGCCTCAATCACCCCTCACTTGGAGATATTACATAAGAAGAGAAATAGTCCTAAAGAAGGATCCAAACATTTCTACACATGAAGGACTTGTTGAGCTAGCAACAGAGCTTGGAATCCAACACAGGTCATTAGATATTGCATTGAATAACTAGGATGCAGCTCTCAAAATACTCCTTGAGGTAAATTTTTTGGCCAAGCATGACATTACCATTTAGGACCCTTTGACATAAGTGTCAAAAAGGGGGAGATAATATTCTAAAGGGGGAGATTGTTGGAGATAATATTCTAAGGGGGAGATATATTAAAGGAGGAGAAATGCATATAGCAAGAAGATAAGGAGATAATAGGTTCAGAAGTTAAGAATAGGTCAGAAATAGAAAACATCAGGCACAATGGCACAAGACATCAAAATTCATGACATGATCAACTCAAGGGGAGCCATAAGGTATATTGTTTTTCAAAATAATTTTGTTGAAATTTTGTAAGTGAAGAATGGACACATAAGGTTTAGATCATGAATGATCAGTTAAGAGTTTTTGACACTCATGTCAAAGGGGGAGATTGTTGATCAAATAAGATTGACAAATGAGTGTGAACACACTTAACCATTTACACTACACATGCCAACTTATAGATAGTGCCAAGTAGACCAGAAGACAGTATGTGCTGAGTAAGTCATAGTAGGTGCCAAGTAGATGAGACCAATATGTGTCGAGTAACTAAGGATCCAACAAGTGTTGAGCAATGAAGAAAACTAATAGGTGCCGAGTAATGCAGGAAACACAGAGGATGTCGAGCAATATAGAATAGATGATGTCGAGCATTAGTATTACTTCATGTGCCAAGAAATGCATGATTAGCATAAGATTTTGTGGCAATACAAACCATGATGTGAAATGGTTATGCATGACTCATGACAGGATAAAATGATAAGATCAAATCCTCACAACCACCTATGCAAGCCCCATGTAGCCAATCGGAAAATTGGAGATTGCATGCAGCCAATGGGTGAATTTCAAGGTTTGAGTGGGAACACTTGAATAAAGGATGCATAACAAACCACTAATATTTATAAGGGAATCTTGATGCCATTGAACAATGTGATAGTGAGAAGAGGAATTGTGAGAAGAAGGAAAAGCAGAACCTATTATTTAGGTCGTTGTAGAACATTGGTGTCAAAGATTTAGTGGAAAGGATGGAAAATTTACACATCTATTTGATCAAAATAGAACAAAGAATGTAATCAGTAGATCAGATCTAGCAGAGATCAGTGATAGAAGAGCAGATCAAGTATTTGAGATCAGCATTAGAGATTGCATTAGATCAGGTGTATTATTCTAATACTCTCTCACAATTGTATTAGGAATTTGAAAATCCTATTGAGTTAGATGGGTTTAACAGCCTTATGTAAATCTTTTAATAGAGTGGCATTCTAAGTTGAATGTTCTTAAGTCCTCTAACAAGGCACACTCCTAACAGGGTGTTGAAATCCTTTAACAGGGTCACATTTAATAGTGTGTTGTAGCCTTTAACAGGGAAAACCATTAGAAGTGGTTGAAATCAATTGCTGTAGTAATTTTGTGGGCATCATCCCCACCTCATTTTTACCTTCTTATTCCTGGAGGGTTTCTGGGTCACCAAAATCTCAAGTGTTATGTGGTGATGCATGTTTTTTTCTCATGATTGTTTAATCTTTATATGCATGCATGATAATTTCAGTTATATGTTATTAAGGGTTTAAAGTGGTTAAAAGGCTAGTACTTCTGATTCACCCCCCCCTCTCAGAAGCACTCTTCCCATTAAGAAATTCCAACACCAACATTCTTTCTTTGACTCCAAACTTTTCATCCACTTTTACATTTATGCACTCAACAATAGTCTTAGTTCTTTGATTAAAATATCTATAATCTTTTGTTTTCAATGAATAACCAAGGAACATACCTTCATCACTTTTTGTATCAAACTTACCAATATCATCATCTCTCTTTATTGAAAACTTACTTCCGAAAATTCTAAAATACTTCACTAAGGGTGCATGTCCAAACCATAATCCATAGGGAGTCTTGTTTGTACCTTTTTCGATTTGCACTCTATTCATTATGTATACAATTGTATTGACTGCTTCTCTCCAAAATGCCTTTGGCACATCATTCTCAAACATCATGGCTCTCACTACTTCTATTACATGCCTTTTTCTACTTTCAAAAATTCCATTTTTCTTAGGAGTGTTAGGAGTTGATAATTGTCTCTTAATACCATTCACTTCACAAAAAGGTGTTAAACTCATTCGAGATAATTTCTTTACCTCTATCTAATATTAAACATTTAAGTTTCACTACATATTCATTCTATACTCTATTCTTAAACAACTCAAACTTTTCAAACATCTCAAATTTTTCATTAAGGAACGCTACCCACATCATCCTAGCAAAATCATCAAATTTTTTTATGAAGTACCTTTCATTGTAGAATCCTCTTATTCTAGTACGACCACTCAGATCTATTTGAACAATCTGATTTTTCTATAGTAGAGAACTTCTTGCTAAGAAAGGAAACTTTATTCTATTTAACCATAGCACTTTCTTTGGAAACAACATTAGTAGGCTTCACAATTTTTGGTAAATCTCTAACAAAAAATGTACTACTAGCTGTAGGAGTTGATGAAATCCAACTCTGTAGTTTCCAAGATCACCTACATGCAAAATAACCTGTTGAAGGGAAATGAAGAAGGAAGAGGTGGAGCTTGGAAAAGCCCTAAATGGACATGAGAGAGAAGTAATGCAAAATAATGAAATTGTATTTACAATGAGAGAGAGACCGCTTATAAAGGCCTCAAGGAAGCTTGTAGAACAAGCTAGAAGGTGGTAGAAGATAAGGTTGACAACCAAGCACCCTTCCAAAAACATGTGAAATATGCTAGATGGGAACAAACTCCTGTGTTGTCAACAACTCATCACTACATGTATTAAATACTAAATATTAAATAAATGCATTAACCTAAGTAAGCTTAAGTAAATAGAATAAATAATTAATAAATAATTAATTATTGACTCTAGCACTAGCCTTCACAATATTATCAAATTTTATATGAAAACATATTCTATGCCATAACCAAATGTTATGTAACTTTACAACCAAATATTTCATCTTTGTATGGTTCAACAAAAAAACATTACATCTGGATCTTGTACTAGTGCCAATCAACTTACCATTGTTATTCTTGACAATGCATGTCTTCTTTGTGAAATCTAAATGACATCCCTTGTAAACCATTTGTCTAACACTCCATAGGTTATTCTTTAATCCATAAAATATAACATCATCAATGTTAGTCATTCCATCAAGAGTAACAGATCATATTCCCTTGATACGACAAGTTGAATTGTTACGAATTCTAATAGTCCCTGCATCATGACTATTGAACTTAAATTTTTTACTCATGTGAGGAGTCATATGATGTGTAAAACCACTATTTATGACCTAATCAACTTTATTTTCAACCCATGAAACTATGGATTTCTCTTCTTTGACCTCTTCTTTTATAGCTACAAATCCTACTCATCATCACTTTCACTCTAAATTCTCTCATCTAATTCATCATCTTCATTTGCATACAAACAATATCTAGGCCTTCTAGACTTAAAATTATTTTTATACTAATTCTCTATTTTAGTTAGAAGCATAATGAAAAAATTCTTTCCAAATCCAACATTTAAAGATTCTCTTACCCTTTGGTTCTGTCCTTACAAGCAGGGAAATTCCTTCTTCAATTCTTCTATCCTCCTCAGATCTAGATTTTTTGTTGCCATCATAGTCTCCACTAGTTCTTTCACTTATTGAGAAGGAAGGGTGAACACTTAATGCACTAAAATATATTTCCAATCTTGACAATTCTCTAGATTTCTTGAAGCTCACTTATGCTACTTCCTATCTTCTAGGAATAATTTCTCTAGTAAAATTCTTAAGTGCAATATCACTTGCTCAATCATCTACAATGTCTTCTAGAATGATGGTGTCATGGTTTTCAAGACCTTTCATATAATCTCATCTTTATCTTTAGATTCATTGGAAGACTTAACTCATGTAACAATTTTTGATTTTTTACCTATATAACTTCTTATAGATTTATCTTCCATCATCTTAGCATCTTGAAACAAACGTGTCCAAGTTTGTAATTTGATTCTCTTAGCATGACCATCAATTTAAAAAGTAGGTTATAAAGCTTTCAAAATTTTAGGAGATGTCTCTAAGAATTTTATTTGAATGAATTCATTTTCAGGAGGAGCTGACAATAATGCTTCTCTAGAAAGGATATTGCATATAAATAGATCTCTTTGAACTTCATTGCATTCCTCAAGTTTTCTTTCTTCCACAAGATTCTTTCTATTCTTTTTTAGTAGCCAATATCCTTGACCCATACATAGTAGATGAGTCTTCATCTTCTTTTTCTAGATATCATATTTAACCCCATAAAATTTAGGACTATCTTTTTTGAAATGACTCACCATTGATCTCCTTAAGCTATTAAGAATTTCCTTCAAGGATCTGATGCTCTGATACTAATTATTAGAAAGTAAATTCCACCAAGATAATTAGGAGGGGAGGGGAGGGGGGGTGGGGGGAGGTGGGGCGGGGGTGTTGGGGGGGTGTGAATCAATTATCCAACTACTAAAAAATTTATTAACCATATTAATCCTTAAGCATGTGAACAATATAATGAACAACCATAAGAAGATACACATACACAATAACACCATATATGTTAACTAGGAAAACCCTTGATTAGAGGGAAAACCCAGGTGGTGATGGTACCCACAAAATGATGTATTAATATATAATTTCCTTGTAAGAGGATGAAATCTATTAGGATCCAATGCAATACATTTAGTACATATCAGTCCTTCTTAGGAGACTTTTAATCCTTGTTAGCAGTTGTGCCAACCTTATTAGGAGTTGTAGAAGGCAAAAAGATCCTCTATCCAAATAGCTTTAGGGGCAAGACCTTTGGACTTATTGTCCAACTAATCTTTGTATTATTGCTTACATAATAATATAAATGAAATAAATTGAACTTCTTCTTTGTCTCTTGACCAAACCAAACCTCTCTAGATCTAAATACTAAATCTTCCAACTCACATCACTCTAATCCCTTTGATCATTTACACACATTTACCAACTTTTCATATCACTTCTACAATTTGCACTTACATAATCATTCAAATCACTTCTTTCACTATAAGGAAAATAACCTTTCTTTATATCACATCCTCAAAATAATTCACTAAGTTAGATTTGATGCTTTTCCAATTAATTATAATAGGACCTCATTTAGATATTATAGTTCATTACATATTTCTATAATTACAAAACACTACTAGCTCACAGTAAATACAAATTTTCACATGTATGATCTTAAGATTGTACACTTGATGACATCATCATTAGGTTTCTCCTATCATTGTCTAAATTTTTCTCATCATGATTCTACCCCTATAAAAAGATACAATCCAAACATCAGAAACCACTTCTCAAGTACTCAGTTTGTATACCATCCTTTGTAATTATTGAATAGCTCTCGTATGTCTTCAACTCTTAGTACACACACTTTTCCACTTCATCAAGACATAAGGTAGAATATATCCTCAACTGCACTTGATTATATAATCAATACATCTTCTATATGACCTCATTCTTTGTCTACTACTCTGCTAGTCTTTACAAAAAATTACTATGTTGACATCAATGACACATAGAGTAAAGAATGCAACATGAAAATCATGCTAACAAACTATCCAATTCTTAGGATACTCCCCCAAAGGAATACCATCAACATTCATGTTAAAAATGACTGATTTGACCCATTAGAACACATGTTGTATGTTTTAATAGGTCTTAGAACCCCTAAGAACACATGTTGTCATCTAATGGGTTGAAATGGGTCATATGGTATGCTATGTATCCTTTTAAACCATTAGAATACATGATGTATTTCCTTCGGGATCCTTGGACCCCTAAGAACATATGTTGTAATCTAATGGGTAGAAAGTGGTCATAGGGTATCCTATGACCCATTTTAACCCATTGGAACACGTGATGTATGGACCTAGGGGTCAACATATGTTGTTGTGTCATGATTTGAAATTGGTCAATATGTTATCAAGTAATGGGTTGAAATGGGTCATAGGGTATCTTATGATCCCATTCAACCCATTTGAACACATGATGCATATCCCTAGGGGTCCTAGAACCCTTAGGAACACATACTATCATGTAATAGGACAAAAGGTGTCATAAGGTATCCTATGACCTGTTTCAACCAATTCAAACACATTATGTGTGTTCCTAGTGTCATATAATGAGTGAAAAGTGGTCATAGGGTATTCTATAGCCCCTTTGAACCCATTAAAACACATGATGTATGTTCCTAGGGGTACTAGGACCCCTATAAACATATGTTATCATACAATAGGTCAAGAAGGGTCATAGGATATCTTATGACCCCTTTCAACCCATTAGAATAGATGATGTATGTTCCTAAGGGTCCTTGGACCCATAAGACAATATGTTGTCATGCATTGGATTAAAATGGGTCATAAGGTATTATATGACCCCTTTCAACCCATTGTAAGATGTATGTTCCTAGGGGTCCTACGAGCTCTAGGAACATATGTTGCTATATAATGGGTCAAAAATGGTGACAGGGTAGTCTATGACTCCTTTCAACCCATAAGAACACATTATGTATGTTTGTAGGAACATATATTGTCATCTAATGGGTCAAAAGTGGTCATAGGATATCTTATGATCCCTTTTGACAAACTAAAATACATGATGTATGTCCCTAGGGGTCCTAGGACCCCTAGGAATATATGCTATCATATAATGGGTTTAAAGGTGTTATAGGGTATTCTATGACCCCTTTTGACCTATTCTAACATATGATATATGTTTTTAGGGGTCCTAGAACCCCAAGGAATGATCAAAAGGTGTTATAGAGTATTCTATGACCCCTTTAAACCCATTAGATCAAATGATGCATGTCTTAGGGGTCCTAGGACCCCTACAAACATATATATTTATCTAATGCATTGAAAGGGCTCATAGGGTATCCTATGATCCCTTTTGACCCTTCAAAACACATGATTTATGTCTTTAGGGGTCCTAAGACCCCTATGAACATATATTGTCATAAAATGGGTTGAAAGGGGTCATAAGATTTCCTATGAATCCTTGCAATCCATTTGAACACATGAGATATCTTGATAGGGATCTTGGGACTCCTAAGAACATAAGTAGTCATATAATGGGTCAAAAGGAGTCATAGCCTATTCTATGAACCCTTTTGACCAATTCAAACACATGATGTATGTTCGTAGGGGTCCTAGGACCCCTAGGAATATATGTTGTCATGTAATGGGTTGAAAGGAATCATAAGGTATATTATGAACCCTTCAACTCATTATAACATATAGTGTCATATAATGCATTGAGTGGGGTCATATCATATCCTATGACCCCTTTTGACATAGTGGAGCACATGATGTATGTTCTTAGGGGTCCTAGGATGCCTAAAAGCATATATTATAATCTAATGGGTTGAAAGGGATCATGGGGAACCAATGTCCCCTTTTAGCCCATTAGAACATGTGATGTATGTTCTTAGGTGTCATAGGTATCTTATGACCCCTTTTCATACATTGGAACACATGATGTGTATTCCTGAGGGTGTTAGAACTCCTAGGAACATATGTTGTGATATAATGGTTTGAAGGAGGTCATAAGGTCTCCTATGTCCCCTTTGTCACAAAAGGAAACATGATGTAAATGGGTCGTATGATCCCAGGAACATATGTTGTCATTTAATGGATTGAAATGGGTCTTATGATATCCTATGTCCTAGCACCCCTAGGAACATATGTTGTCATCTAATGGGTTGAAAGGGGTCACATGGAATCTTATGACCCCTTTCATCCTATTGGAACACGCGATGTATGACCCTAGGGGTTAACATATGTTGTCATTTAATTCCTAAAAAGGGGTCATGGGGTATCCTATGACCACTTTCAACCCATTAGAGCACATAATGTTTGTTCTGAGGGGTCCTAGAACATGTGGGATTATATGTTGTCATGTAATTGGTTGAAAGACATCATCAAGTATCCTATGACCTCTTTCAACCCATTCATACACATGATGTATGTCCATAGGGGTCTTAGGAATTCTAAGAACATATGTTATCATATAATACATTGAAAGGTATCATAGGGTGCCCTATGACCTCTTTCAACCCATTCAAACACATGATGTATGTCCTTAGGGTCTTAGGAATCCTAACAATATATGTTATCTTGTGATTGGTCAAAAGGTGACATAGGGTATTCTATGAGCCCTTTCAAACCATTAGAATACATGATGTATGTTCCAAGGGGTCTTAGGACCCCCCAGGCCATATGTTATCATCTAATTTGTCTAAAGGGGTGATAGGGTATCTTGTGACCCTTTTCAACCCATTAGAGCATATGATGTATATTTCTAGGGGTCTTAGGATCCCTAGGAACATATATTTTTATATACCCCTAGGTACATATGTTGTTGTATATTGGATGAAATGGGGTCATAAGGTATCCTATGGACCATTTTGTCCTATTGGAACACATGAAATATGTCCTTATGGGCCCTAGGACCCCTAAGGACCATTTTTTCCTATTAGAACACATGATGTATGTAATGGGTCAAAATCTTAAGAACATACATTATTGTCTAATGTGTTAATACCCTATGACCCCTTTTAACCCATTAGAATACATGATGTATGTCCCTATGGGTTGTAGGACTCCTACGAACATATTTTGTCATGTAATGGGTTGAAAGGGGACATAGTGTATCCTATGACCCCTTTCAAACCTTTGGAACACATGATGTATGTGCTTAGGCATCTTAGGACCTCTAGATACATGTGTTGTCATAAAATAAGTTGAAAGTGATCATAGGATATCCCATTACATGACAACATATTTTCCTAGGGGTATTAAGACCCCTACAAACATACATTATTTGTTCCAATGGGCAGAAATGGGTCATAGGATATCCTATGACCCATTCTGACCCATTAGAACACATATGATAAGTTAGTAACTATGTATAATAAGCTATATACTATATATAATAACCATCTAATAATATATAATATATAATTTTAGTTATTGTGTATATAATATCATCCATCTCAATTACCCTATCTAAACTATGGGTCACTATATAGAAGAGTTTTTTTTTCTATTAAATACATAGATTCAACTAGGAACATCATAATAGAGCTAAAATATATAAGCAACCTGATAGCTAAGAAATTAATCCTACCAACCAATACATCTCGAACACAACCATTAGATCATTGGAGCATATAATCAAGATTATGTCCTTAGAGCATATAATCAAAATTACATAAAGTCTATCTCAAAACTAGGAACTTAAACTAGCCAATTTCACCCTGCTTCATACCTATCATTATGTTCACTAAGAACACAACAATCCAAATAATCTTTCTTGTTATTGGTATTAGCCTATTCTCTATGTTTGAGCCCTATTTAGGGTATTCCATTGTTAACTCTTCTTTCCATGTTGTCTATTTGAGGGTTTGCATTAGAAATGGTCACAATGGCATGTTCCAAAGGCTATTAGGTATACCTTGATTAAAGGATTGAACACTTGTAATTAAGTAAGGAATCTATTAAGAGATTTAAAAAGGTCTGTTAAAACCACTCTATTAAGAGATTTTCCTTGATTCAATCTTCCAAAACTGATACAATACCTGATCTTTCAGTTTGCACTTATAATTGCTAATTATAGATCTCCTCCTTCTAATGTCTAATCTAATATATCTTTATTCTATCCCTTATTACTTCATTAGGTTGCTAACTCTACTACTTCACAACTTTCATTTGTAGCCTCCAAAACCTAACTACTTCACAAAATACTTCATTTTCTTCATCTCATCTATATCAAAATAAGGTTTGGATCTACCTATTTAAAGACATCTTTAAAATCTTCTAGAAGTTTCCCTTTTCTCTTCTTCATCTGATTGGTTGTCATCCTTTGATAGGGATTGGTTATCCATGTCAAAATACATTAAATTTTTTTTTAACAAACTCTACAATCATTAAATGTTGTTTAAATGTTAGCTCAAAATGGTTT